>JAJHPC010000010.1:11364493-11589493 GCA_024447665.1 Juncus inflexus
ATGTTTTACATCATTAGCGATTCTTGTAACACAAAGTATTTATAGTCCTTTGACCTGAGATTGTCTCGGTTCCCAACATGAGTAATTTTATACTTTTATATAATCTAACACTGCCTTTAACCGGGTGGTCATAATGTTATGATTAGGTATACAATGAATCATATAGAGGGATGAGTGCAATCAAGACGGGATTTGTTCCTCTCATAAATGAGAGAGATATCTTTAGGCCTCTTGATGAATTGAACTGAAAAAATGTATGGCCATACACAAATGAATTATTAAGAGTTATTAATGTCATTTGTTCTTGTTCAGTTTAATTTCGGATCAAGAAATATTATTCGATTAATATAAGGATGGCGTATTACATGCCTTATGATCGATATAGATCTCGCGTGACAAAAGGACTAAATACGTGATTGTTGATTAGGTAAATCAGATCACCGATATTCACTTAAATTGGGTAGTCATGATGGCTTGCTTGATTCCACTCATGATTTATAGACTATCAAGTCTATTGCCAACATTAAGTGAACCTACAGGGTCACACACAAAGAACAAACTGAAACGGGCGCAGAAAATCCTAGCGACTTATATGATGAGTTGCATAAGAATGTCACAAAATATATTGTCATCTTGTGTGATAAGATGTGATATATATGTATATAAAGACTATGAACACAAAAGATCATGTAATCTAGAAGAGTCTAGATAATGGCATATGGATAATGATGAGTGATGTCATACACATCTTTTAGTGTGAAGAGACATGACTCTTCACCTCTATATAAGGACATAGAGGGCTCCAAATTCACAATACAACACATCATTCTCTCTCTCATTATTTCTCATTCTCTTTTGTAAGACAAAAGAGAGAAAATATACTTTCTAATTTGTATGACAAAATTATGAAAGGGTGCTTTCTTTTTGTATAACAAAAATGAAAGAGTGTGATTATATGAGAGAAATTATATACATCTTTTGTGAGATAAAATAAGAAGAGTTTTCTTATGCAAGAGGAGAACAAGCTACTAGCATATATATTGTTCTTCTTCCCGTTTTAAGAAGTTTGTTCGTGTGGATACCGGTAGAGGCGTTCGTACTTTCGACGCTTGTGATCTATTCGGCCTAAGAAGATGATAACGGCTTGTTGAGAATTTCAGTGGAGGCCAATTGTATGTGCGGTAGATGATTCCGCACAATCTGACCTAGACGGACGGAAAATCGGTTAGGACGGTAACCGGTTTAGAGGCGCATGGACAACAGGCATGGTTTGAGCGTCACGGATTTAGCGTATCCGAAAGGTATCTTTAAGATTTATTTCTTTTAATTAACCGATATGCACGGATCTTCGGATTGGTTTTGGACGAAATTTTTGTTTTCCGCTGCGTTATGCACGTCTGAAACCCAACAAACATTACCTCTAGTATCGGTTCTTGTTAAATAACCAATATAAAATACGTAACTCCGCAGCGGTTCTTTAAGAAGAACCATTACAGAATCCACATAAACACATAACCTTTCATATCGGTTCTTAAAAAATAACCGATATACAATACATAAATTTCGCAGCGGTTATTTATGAAGAACCTTTACAGAATCCCGAAAAAATAACGGTTTTATAAAAGAACCATTGCTAAATTTAATTATTTTTTAATTTATTAATGGACTTAGTATCGGTTTTCTGTTAATAACCGTTACTAATCATATATAATTTTTTTTAAAACAACCGATTTTCTGTGACTAGCCCACATTGCTAGCCAAAATGTTTATAAAATAAGCATGCATTACAAATATTATTCATAACAAAATTAAATATTTTATTTTATGAAAGCGACAACCATATCCTTCACTTCCTCGATATCCTTCTCGGGATACACATCTGGTCCGATCAACTGTAGAAAAGAAAATTAAAATTTGTAAGAAGTTAAACAAATCTTAAAATTGAAAGAAAATATGAATGAATTTGTAAATTTTTTGTTCATACCTTTGGAATAGCAGAGCCTTGCTGGCCGTAGTTTGTAATTATGTCATACATTATCCTCATGACATAATAACCGCATTCGCATCCCCCTGGTTGTTGTGGGCACTGCAATTTAAAAATAAAGCAAATGATTAGTTACCCCTAAACCCTAAACCCATAATTCGCGGAATTATAAATTTAAAGGCCAAATAAAGAAAATACCTGAATCCTTAAATATTTTAAATTCTTCTGCCCCTTCATTTTCCATACGAAAACATCGTGTCGCTCTGGAACACAATTAAATTAAGTTAGTAAATAGTGTTAATTAGTATATATTTAGGTGTTGTAATATTTTAAATTACTTACGTGT
Organism: Juncus inflexus; assembly: GCA_024447665.1. NCBI lineage: Eukaryota > Viridiplantae > Streptophyta > Magnoliopsida > Poales > Juncaceae > Juncus > Juncus inflexus. The sequence goes on from JAJHPC010000010.1 coordinate 11,366,824, forward strand.
TTAATGCATTCTGAATAAGCAACCCCGATACGTTTTGATTTGTCGGGTTCACGATGTACACAACGAACTTTGACATTTGTAGAACAAGAAGAATCCAATGGTTCCTACAAATCATATTAAATTTTAAAGTTAGGTAAATTTGGAAAAAATAAATACAATATTTATTCGTAAAAATAAATAAATACAAGATTTGTAGAATTGAGACGTTGAGCCAATCATCCTTAAAGAGATCAATGATGTCAGAAATCAATAGAACAATAATGCCGTCAATTCCGAACACCTCTTCACCGAATTGGATCTCGAAACTGAAGATGTTGGAGGGTTGGATCTTCAATACCGTGTATAGCCATTGAGATTTGGAATTAAGTACTCGCACAGTTGCCTCGTCGAGAATTGGGTCCCGTTTGACAGCCGACGACACACTTTGTACTTTATCGGATTGTTTCTTCTTCATTGGGGGCGGTTTCTTCGCTGTCAAGGACTGCGTTTACAAATTTAAAAAATTGAGTAGAAATTAAATTTTTACTCGTATATATTAATAAAGTAGTGAAAAGTAAAAATACCTTATCGGGCAGCTCAACTAAGTGTGCAGGTCATGCAACATACGTTTCGACCAATTGACCTATGTATTCTGTATCATCCACAGGACACGAAACACACACGTGAGCTAGGCCTTCGAGAACGCTGTCGATACAAATCCTAACATGATCGGGCAGAAGGGGGTTGTTGTGAATTGCAACACCGGGACCAGACGGATATAACCTCCCGTGCGCTACGAAAATCGGACCCTCATCCCCTTGGACCCAGAGTTTGCATAGAGTGGGACCCTAAAAAAAAATTTCACGTTAGAAAATATAATTAATTGAATATGGTTTAATTTGCTTTATATAACAAATCTTAACCTAGATTTCTTGGAGATGTTGCTGTGGCGACACCAGATTGGAGCTCACCTGAGTCAGGGGGTGAGATCATTGCGGCAAAGTTTCTAAATGCGGAGCATCATTCTATTTTTCAATCATGATCCATATTGTCTCATTGAATTCCTCCGCTTGTTTAGCCGATGCAATCTTCAAGGTGTTATCCAATTCAGCCTAGGTGATGCAACCGGCGTGACTAGTTTTCCTCCTTGGCCCTTTGCCGTAAACAGTTGACAAGGTGGCAAATGTGGAGTGCCCCCGTAGCCTCCCAGGATGTTGGGGTGTCCCAATCGAAGCACTCAAGATGTCATTGTATTGGTCCGACTTAAATAAACCTTGAGATACTTCTTGAACCTTTGATTCTTGTGACAAATTTTTTTTACAAAAGGGTATGTAATTAAATTTATATTTAAATTTATATCGAAATAACTTAATTCATGTACCACGCGCTGGAGGACCTCATTAGTCACCGAATTCGGGACTGCCAAAAAACCCTCGGATGTCGTCTTTGCTCTCACCCTCAACCATCTCCAAGTTCGAGAGTCAGCAACTGAACTAACTCCCGACGAGGATGAAGACGACAAAATGACCTCATTGTTGTCCCAATTGATGCCTTTGTACCCGGCCGATCCGAGTCTGTGTGGATGGATGTTGTGCTTTTGCGCCTCTTTCCCTTTCGCGCTCTTCTTCTTCTGTTAAATATTTTTAATTAATAATATTAATGAAGTTTCAATATTAATATTTTTAATTAATAAATAGTTAAAATCAAAATTAACATCCGATACCCTACAAATCATCAGATTCTTTCTGCCGACAAAACTCTGCCCATGCTTCCTCTGAGATATTGAATACATCACATGGATTTTCGGGATTCGGTCGGCAGATGAAGTCCCTCACAAGTCTTCCTTTCCAACACTTCCAATCCTCTCCCATGCGGCAAATGATTTTCTTCTTATGAGTGTCATCCTTGATATTCCAATTATCCTAAAAAAAATAATTATAATACTAACCCTAAAAAAAATTATGATACTAACCCTAAAAAAAATTATGAGCCTAACTATGGTTTACCTTCACTTCATTCCATAGAGTTTCTTTAAGATGCACGTCCACCCGCCTCCAGTCCTCAATCGTGCAAGGAACATGATCTCTCTAAAACCGCTAGATAAGTTGTAAAATTGGCTGCATATGGCCCGGTAGGGGTGCCATCGTCTTAAAAGTCAACGTAGATAGATGATGGTGCCTTCTTGCGTAATTTCTCGTATATTGTTCTTGCTCTTTTTCCCGATCCCTCCATTTGCAAACCCTAAAATTCACTCAAGCATTTCAACAAACACTTTATGTGCAAACCTAAAAATCATAAAAAAAATTGAAATAAAGAAGATAATAAACTGTTGAGAGAAGTGGTACTCGCAGAAGAGAAGAACTCGACGGAGTCGACGGATAAGAGGAGAGAAAGAGGTTCAGCGAAACTCGACGGAGAAGAGAAAGGAAGCTTTCTGGTGTTTGAGCAGGCGGTGAAATGAAGCAGCTGGTACATAAAGAAAAAATTTCAAAAATAAGGGACTTAGTAATGGTTTTTAACAAAAAACCGATACTAAATATTAACACTGTATCGGTTTTTATGAAAGAATCGATACTAATGTTGAGCGGGCGGGAAAATCAAAACACTAAACACTTAGTAACGGTTTTCAACAAAGAACCGATACTAACTTTAACTCTGTATCGGTTGTTACCAAAGAACCGATACTAAATGTCAATCTGTATCGGTTGTTTCCAAAGAACCGATACGAACTCTGTGAATAAAAAAATTTACAGATTTTCAATTAAAAAAAATTACACATCTAAATAAAAAAATTAATTGCACACTTAAAACAAAAATTAAAGGCACTTAATAACGGTTTTCAACAAAGAACCGATACTAAAGTTCACTATGTATCGGTTGTTTCCAAAGAACCGATACTAAATCCTTGTATAATGCATCTGCAATCAAAATATGCATGATGTGAATAAAAAAATTTACAGATTTCAATTAAAAAAAATTGCACATCAAAATAAAAAAATAAAATTGCACACTTAAAAAAAATATATATAAAATTACACATTAAAATTACAAATAAAATTACACAGGCAAAATTACATATTTAATTAAAACATAACTATTTAGTCTTCTTGGATTTTGACGGTTGTACCCACACACCTTCTTCATGATCTGAACGCAAATAAGATATCTGCGTATTATGTTCATCTTGAAAGGGTTCTATTTCGGTGGAAAATGGAGGTATTTCGTCGAAATGATCGTATTCTTCTTCGTCCACGACATCCCCAATACGGTTACCAAAGGTGGACACGACATCCTCATCGGTTCCTTCACGGAACCATTACAGATTTGCATCGGTTCCTTGGAGGAACCGACACTAACACTATACGCAACAGTTTTTCCAATAAACCGTTACGGATTTTGCATCGGTTCTTTGAAGAAACCGTTATAGAATATTTCTGCCAACTTTTTAATCTTTTCTTGTCTCACTTAGCATCGGTTTCTGAGTTACAGCCGATATGAAAACTTTAGAAATTAATTTCGAAACTGCCATTGGCCTCTTTTAGTAACGGTTTTCTTATAAACCGTTATTAAAGTGGCGTTACTAAAAGTCTTTTTTGTAGTAGTGGTTGGCAACGGAATAGTTCCGTTCCCAACGGAATAGATATGAAAACTGTAATAACCTTAGCTGTCAAGTATTCCGTTATGGAAATACCTATTCCGTTGGCAACGGAATAGGTGCAGATTAGGGTTTTTAGTTATGGTAACTGAGCAATCGTTCGCCTCTCTCTCTAGTATAAATAGAAGGCGCAGATTAAGGTTTTGAGTTATTTTCAAAAAGTATTTCTGGACTCGTCTAGCCGAGTCCGGTTATTCCGTGCATCTGAAGATCGACGTGGATATGAGTAGAGGTCTTTTGCTTTGAAGGCTAGCGAGCGATCAGTATCTTTACCCTAGGAGAAGCAAGGAGTTCGTTTGAGTTGAGCTTCAAGAAGGAGAAGGTTGCACGTTAGAAAAGTTCAGACCTACATCAGTTCTTCATCTCGCGGATCAGGAAGATCCGAGGTATAAATTTTAATAGTTAATCTCGTACTTTTATTCCCTTAACGATGATCCTAGGGCGGGTTAAATCATAGGTTCCGTTGCGCATGTAACGTACATGACTATGGATTTCCCAATAATTTTACCAGTAATTGGTTAAGCATAAGGGATTAACACCGTAGTGTGTAGCGTTGGCAGGATACCAATGCCGGTTGTCGACTGTGGTGGTGTTCTAGAAGGTCGGCGATTTGGAAAGTTGACCGGTCTAGAGTTTCTAGATTTTTTAGGTGGATTGGGATTTTGAGACATAGCATGAGAGAAAGAGGAGAAGGAGCATGAAAGTAGAGAGAGAGAGAGAGAGAGAGAGAGAGAGTGAGTGAGTGGTTAAAGAGAGAAAATGATAGAATGGATGTTTACCGCTTTGGTGAGGGATTATACCAGTCATCTCGTCCTTGGGTGTAACACCTCTGTTTCTTCATTTGTGTCGCTCCTCCAGTCCCCACGTTTCGCTCTCAGAGATCCCCCCCTAATTATTTTGTAATAATAATAATTTCCTATGCTACATCATTATTATTGTCATGTTCCGAATTACACCCTTTCATGAAGTCGCATCCTTTCATGAAATCGCAACCGTTCATGATCAAGATACATCACATGCACCCTTTCATGAACTCGCATCCTTTAATAAAATCGCAACCGTTCATAATGAAAATTCAACAATTGAAAAATAACGCCTCAAAATCAAAAGAAATCTTTCGAAAATGGTTTATCCACCTAATTTAATTGGAATTCACTTGGCTCTGATGCCACTGTTGGGTTTCTACCGTTCATAACGCAGCGGAAAAACAAAAACAAAACAAAATCGAATTCGAAACCCAAAAGAAGGATCCGTGAAATACAATTAAATCAAAGAAAAGTTCGTAACTTTGTACCTTCGGATTACGCTTAATCCGTGATGATCGAAAAGCGAATTTGGTTGACGCTTTTCTTTGTCCGATTCCAAACCAGTTTCCAAACCGATCCTTTGTATCTTTCGCCTAACCGGTCTCACAAACCGATCTCCAAGCGATCTCCAAACGAACCGATTCTCCAAGCAAACAGATTCTCCAGATAAACCAATTTTCTAAACAAAACCACGGTTTCAACCCGAATCACAAAGACGCCGCACTTCGCTTCGTCCTCTACCGGTATCCACACGAACAACCCCTTTGAATGAATAGAAAACGATATATGTTAGTATTCGTTCTTCATTTTTCTCACAGAAATAACAAGAGAATAATTTTCGGATTTTTCTCTTCTTTTTGTCTCACAAAATTGGATGAAAATAATATGCCTTACATTTCTTTATGGGGTGTCTCTTGTGCCTATATAGTCCATAAGTTTAATATCCTATATACATGGTAACTATGTAATCATATATGCAACACATCTTATCATATAAGATGTAGGATTGGATGTGTCACTTGACTATGTAGCTGTTCATATAACTTATCACAAAAGTTATGATTTTTCTGTGTATGTCTCAATAATTGTTCTTTCTGTGTGACCCAGTAGTTTTACTTAATGTTGGCAATAATCACAACGGATTATAAATAATGAGCGGCCTCTAGCAAGACATCATGATTACCCAAATTAAGCAAATATAGATGATTCGATCAAACCTAATTTATGTTCATGCATTGTATCCCTTTGTTACATGATATCTATATCGTCCATAAGGCATGGTATGTGTCAACCTTACGTTGGTCGATAAATATTTCTTGACACCGAATTTCATTGAACATGAAATGATACTAATAACTCCTTATTAATTCACTCGAGAACGGTCGTGCGTTTCTTCAATCAAATCATCAAGAGGCCTAAAGATATCTCTCTCAATTTATAAGAGGAACAAATCCTATCTTAATTAAACTCTTTCATCCGCATAATTCATTATATACCTAATTATAATCTTTATGACCGCCCGTTTAAAGACGATGTTAGATTATATTAAAGTATAAAATTTCTCATGTAGGAAACTGAGATAATCTCAAGTCTAAGGATTACAGATACATTCTTTACTGAGAATGACTAATGATACGAACCATGTAGTATTCTCACAGTGGGTCAATCTAGTATATGGTCTCCAACATATACTTACGTTAATGACTTAATAACTCTTATTCATGATCAGTAAAATATGACCATCACTCAAGTAACATACTGATGTACATTTATAGCTTATCATAAAGTATGTTTGTCTCACAAACATCCTATGAATGATCAGGGACGGTTTAGAATATCATTCATAATCCTTTATAGTTTTATTATCAAAGTCATATACTTTGATGATATAAAGCTGAATATCATATTCAAGGTTCATTTTAGTAATAAGAATAAAATAACCAATACGCATTTATTATATAAAATATCTCTAAATAAACACAAGGTTTGTTTAACACAATCCATACATCTAAGTCTCAAATATATTGGCCTAGACATATTACTAATAGGATTTTTGGGAAATTTTAGTCGAATATGCAAACCGAGATGAGGTGAAATTTTGCACGCGTGGGAATTTCAACAAAATAACGGATAATCATGATATTGTAAATTTTTTTCATGAAATTATCCATGATGGAGGTTTGATCGATTTGGGATACAAGAGTTCGGCTTACACATGGGTCAATAAACAATATCAAGGGAACCTAATATTACAATGACTTGATCGGATAATGGCTAATCAAGAATGGATCCAACTTTTTCCACGCTCGCTTGTACTCCATCTCCCCCGCTTTAATAGTGACCGTACTCCCGACCCTAATTCGGCTAAATGTTCAAATTACTATCCCACCTAAGAAGTTTAGTATTGAAAAGTTGTGGCACTTCAAGGATACCTTTAAGAAAGTGCGTGAGGAAAAATGGTCTAAAGGGCAACCGACCCCATGGAAGGACAAAATAGGGCAAATTAGAAAAGAAATTAAAATATGGGCCAATGAAAATAGCTTCAACCCAGATAAGAAGCTAACACAACTGAAAAATATAATCGCTGACCTAGAGACAAAATTACACTCAAATCCCACAACTCTGGCAGTTCAAATGGAAACCTTTCAACAGGAATATAATCAAACCAAATACTTTATTATAGTTATCTATTGAGCCAAGAGAGCCCAATGCAAGTGGGCCTCATATGGGTATTTAAATACATAATTTTTCCATTCATCGGCTTTAAATAAAAGAAGACAGAACTTGGTGATGGCAATTAAGTCTGATCAAGATGAATGGTTAACAACTCCACAAGTAATCAGTAGGGAATTTTTTAGAAATTTCAAAAATTTTACACTTCCACTCAGCCCACAAGAATGCAGGAACTCATTCAGGTGATATCACTCGACTGATCCCTACCATTATAGACCCCCTCAAGCATTAACCCTAATTGAGATCCCAGGCAGTAAAGAAACCACACGAGCTTGTTGAGCAATTAGACCTGATAAAGTACCGGCCCCATATGGACTCAATGCACGATTTTATTTATCCAATTGGAACACAGTAAGGGAAGATATTAATGGTGTTATGACATAAGCCAAAATATTTATGACCTAGATTTACGGATTGAATTAAGAACATTATATTTATTCTAAGATATTGAAGAAATTATGTCATAGGCCAAAGTGTTGGACTAGAGATTAGATTATGAGAAACACGTTTATTTAGTTCATATATGAATGAGTGTATGGGTGACTAATATGTTTACATATATTAGATCGACCATGAATGACACTTCGGGTTCACGTCATCAGAATACGTGATTCTGATAGTAAAACTGTAAACCAACGAATGACATTCTAAACTGTCCCTAGTGATATGTAAGATGTTTATGAAGATAAACATACTTCAAGAAAGAAGCTACATATCCACACTAGTATATTCGCAGACTGGATGATCATGTTCTGCTGATCATGGACATAGAGATGTCAAGTCTGGAATATAGGTGCATGTTAGAGAATACGTGCTGGACAGACCACACTATGAGAATATGCATGGTATATGTCATTAGTGACTCATATGAATAGTGTACTTGTTCCTACGACCTGAGGTCACCATGGATTTCTGTATGAGGAACTGCATACTTTAATATGATCTTACGTCATCCGTAACGGGATGATCATTAGGGTCATCATTAGGTATGCACTGAATCATAACAAGGAATGCGAGTGACCAAGATGGGATTTGTTCCTCTCGTTAAGAGGGAGATATCTCTGGGACCCTGATAAATTAGGACTGGAGGAAATGTATGGCCATGCTCAAAATGGATTAACATGTGTTGTTAATATCATTTTGTATTTATTCAGTCTAATTCTCTATCAGGAAAGAGACTTTGATCAAACTCAAGGATGACATACTTCCATGCCTTGTGATCAAGACATATATCATAGAACAAAAGTAACAAGCAAATATCTATTCAGATAGGTTTATGATCGCTGATCATTTCATTTAACATGGGTAGTCATGCATCAAGTCTAAAGGTTACTCATGACTTAAAATTTTTAGAAGATCGTTGCCAGCGTTAAATGAAACCTACACAGTCACACAATGAACTCCATTCGTGCGGGATGAATATGCCTCAAAACAGCTATACATATGATGTATAAATTGGTGAACGAAATAATCAATTACTGGATAATTGATTGAACAAAACAATGTCATTCCGTTGGCAACGGAATAGTTCCATTCCCAACGGAATATATATGGAAACAGTAATAACCTTAGTTGCCAAGTATTCCGTTATGAAAATACTTATTCCGTTGGCAACGGAATAGGCGCAGATTAAGATTTTTTTAGTTATGGTAACTGAGCAATCGTTCGCCTCTCTCTCTAGTATAAATAGTAGGGCAGAGTCCCTCTATTAAATATACACAATTCAGAAGCCTTAGAGACCGTCTATTACACAGAAAAGAGAGAGAAAATCTTTAGAGATATTAGGAAAGTATTTCCAGACTTGTCTTGCCTAACCCGGTTATTCTGTACGTCTGAAGTTTACGTGGATACGAGTAGAGGTTCTCTGTCTTAAGAACTTGCGAGCGATCATTCCTCATCCCTAGTAGAAGCAAGGAGGTCGCGAGTCGAGCTTCAGGAAGGAGAAGGTTGCAAGTCAGAAAAGTTCAGACCTACATCCTTTCTTCGTCTCGCGGATCAGGAAGATTCGAGGTATAAATTTTAATAGTTAATCTCGTATTTTTATTCCCTTAGCGTAGATCCTAGGACAGGTTAAATTCATAGGTTCAGCTGCGTATGTAACGTACATGGCTATGGACTTCCTAACAATTAATGAAATTTATTTTGTTCAGTTTAATTTGGGATCAAGAAATATTAATCGATTTATATAAGGATGACGTATTACATGCCTGGTGATCGATATAGATATCGCGTGACAAAGGGACTAAATACGTGATTGTTGATCAGGTAAATCTGATCACCGATGTTCACTTAAATTGGGTAGTCATGATGGCTTGCTAGAGTCCGCTCATGTTTATAGACTGTCAAGTCTATTGCCAACATTAAGTGAATCTACAGGGTCACACACAAAGAACAAACTGACACGGGTGCAGAAAATACTAGTGACTTATATGATGAGTTGCATAGGAATGTCACAAAATATATTGACATCTTATGTCATAAGATGTGATATATATGTATATAAAGACTATGAGCACAAAATATCAAGTAATCTAGAAGAGTCTAGATGATGACATGTGGATAAGAATGAAGGATGCCATACACATCTCTTGATGTGCTAAAAGGTAACTATTTACCTCTATATAAGGATATAGAGGACTTCAAAATTCTGGACAAGATTACTCTCGCTCTCTCTCTCTCTCCCTCCCTCCCCCCTTTCTCCCTCTCTCATAATAGTCCATTCTCTTTTGTGTGACAAAAGAGATAAATTATACATTTCATTTTGGATGACAAAATAATGAAATAGTGCCTTTTTTTTATATGACAAAATGAAATGGTGCAATATTATATGAGAGAATATATAGTCGATTTATACATCTTTGTGAGATAAATATAAGAAGAGAAAAATGAGTTTTTCTTATGCAAGAGGAGAACAAGCTACTAGCAAATATATTGTTCCTCTTCCCGAGTTAAGAATGTTCGTGTGGATACCGGTAGAGGCATTCGTACATTCGGCGCTTGTGATATATTTGACCTAACAAGATGAGAACGTTTGTTGACCGATTGTGTGTGCGGTAAATGGCTTCCGCACAATCCGACATGGACGGACTTGACGGGCGGAAAATCGTTAGGACATAACCGGTTTAAAGGCGCTTGGACAACACTCATGGTTTGAGCGTCACGGATTAAGTGTAACACGAAAGGTATCTTTAAGTTTTATTTCTTTGATTTAACCGATACGCACGGATCCTCGGATTGGTTTTGGACAAAATTTTTGTTTTCCGCTGCGTTCAAGTACGTCCGAAACCCAATATATATCATCTCTCAATTTTGTCCAATTCAATAATACCACAAGATTTTGGCGCCAGACGAATTTGTATTATTCCAAAAGTAGATAACCCTGAAAAATTATCGGAATTTAGACCAATTAGTGTGTGAAATTACTTGTACAAAGTTGACACAAAAATACTTGTGCAAAGACTAAAAGGGTTATTACTTGATTTTGTATCTATAAACCAGTCGGGATTTGTAGCGGGTAGATTCATTTATGATAACATAATCTACCAAAATGAAACCCTACATTCATTCACCTCGAGTACCTTCACTCATTATTCTTTTGCTATAAGGGTTCATTTAATGAAAGCGTATGATCGTATCGAATGGGGTTTCATTGCATCAATGCTACACTAGTACAAAATACCAAGGGAATTCATTAATTGGATTTTGGCGTGCATTCAATTCGCAAAATTCACAATTAATATTAATGATCAGGGATCCGGGTTCTTCAACTCTTCGAGAGGTATTCGCCAAGGATGTCCGCTTTCGTCGTTCATTTTTATTCTCAGTACGGAACTCTTATCCTCTATCTTTAATTATTATCAATCTCAATGCCTTATTCATGGTATTAAACTAGCCCCTCAAGCACCAAGTATAACTCATTCTCCATATGCTGATGACTTAATAATATATGGGCAAGCAACCTTAAATGAGGCTCATAGTATAAAAAGTTATAAGACTATACTCCATGCCTTCTAGACAAATTTCCAATCCTGCTAAGACCAAAATATGGTAAAGCCGATATACACCACCCTATCTCAAACATTGTATTATCCAAATATTTCATGCTAAACCAGCAAATAGAGTGGAAAAATACCTTGGTGCCACAATGGTTCAAGGTAGGAAAAAGTGTGAAGATTATGAATATTTTATCTCTACCTTATATAAGAGAATAAGTTGATGGAAGGGTAAGCTGCTTCACAAGATATCAAAATAGTCTTAATAGAATCTGTGTTATCGGCATTGTAAATTTATCATTTTGCCACTAAATCCATCCCTCTCACAGTAATAAGAAAATTAACCTCCGTAATAAAGAAATTCTTTTGGGGTAGTAAAGAGGAAAAAGCACACTATCTAGCATGGACCAGATGAGAATTAGTGGTACAACCTAAATCCAAAGGGAAATTAGGATTAAAATATTTGAAATGCTTAAATGAGACCTTGTTGAGCAAGCAATTATGGGAATTCATATAGGGAGAGGACTATCTATGAAAACAAATTCTAAAAGCCAAATACATACCTAAAACCAGTATTTGGCACTCCAGAAGATTAACAACAAATTCCAATCTATGGGGGACATTTATGAAATTAAAGGGGCTTTTAAAGATGATATTCACTGGAGCATAGGAAGTAAGGAACATATCCATACTGTAGGTCAGCCTTGGTTCAACTTGTGGATGCAATTCACACCAATTACATATATACATAGAACAATAATGCTAAATCAAATGTATGATCATATCTCAAAATCATGTAATTGGGAGTTGTTGCAGGCAAATGTACTAGCAAACTCAAATGTCCACCCAATTCAGAACATAGACATTAATGATCAGCTGATCTGGAGGAGAATCAAAGATAGAAAATGTTCTATCAGAGATGCCTACAAAGTGATATTCTCTGCAAAATATCTTGATATTAGTACTGATTCAGACCAAATATGGCATCAAACCTGAAAAATAATATGGAAAGGAAAATTGATTTTACCTAAAATAAAACTATTTATATGGAAATTCATGTCAAGACAATAGCAGAGGAAGTAGATAAAAGATTCCCCCAAATCCCACGTTATTGCCAAACATGCCAAACTCAAATCGAATTACATATCCATTGCATTTTCTTATGCTCTAGAATTATAAACCTTTGGAAAAGATTCTTTACTGCCAACTGTAATATATCACACAATGTCTCATCTTTTTGTGAAACCCTCATTAATTTAACCGAGCCTTAAATCCAAATGCTTCAGGCCTTGATGTGGAAAATTTGGAAATTAAGGAACTCAATCCTCTTCTCATGTAAAATGGTGGATCATTGTCATATTTGGAACAATGCACACCAAACAGTGACACAGGGGAAAAATCAGCAAATAGCTCAAACTAGTTCCAAATCCAACCTGCCCAGACAGAATCAAGGAATATTCAAAAGGACTCATTTTGCTGGACTGATTTCTCTATGGATTCTAATGGTAAAGCGGCAAGAACAATGTGTTGATTTTGCGAAGTAGAAGAGGAGAGAAATTAAGGTTAAATCAACCATTTGTAATCATTTCTCTAACAGTCTGCAAGGTGAGTTCTTAGCACTATTGATTGCTATGGAATACATAGCAGTGAATTGTCCTGCTCTATCTTGTACCTTCTTCACAGATAACGCTGAGGTGGCTGCATCAATAAAGTGTGAATTCATAGAATGAAATCAACTTATCAAGCTGAATGGCCATACAACACGCCTAGGACTATGTACTCTGGAAACGAAATATTAAAGACCCAAATGTCATGCATGTATGAAGAGAGTAGAATACAGAGGCGGATCTCGTGGCTAAACTGGAAATAAGTTTAGGGATAGTTTATGATGAAAGAACTGTACCCAATTTGATAAGAAGAATATGAATTTCAAGGAGGAAATCCCTAAAGAGAAATTTTTCTTTAGTTTGTGTTTTACTTAGAACTTTCTACTGCGTTTTGATTTTATAAGATTTGTTGGTTGCTTGTTTGGTTGTTACTTGGTTATAATATGATAGAAGTTGGGCTTTTAGGCCATTTTCGGCTTAGACCGAGTTTGGGCCGTAGCCCAGTGATTTTCGGTTGGCCTCTTCGTAGTTAATATCAGTTGGGTTCTAGTTGGTTGTGGTCTGCTTTTTTGTTTTGTCCCTTAGAGTTTGTAATATATGATTTTTAGTTAAACGCGTAACGCCTACGGGCTTCGGATAAAAAAAATCCATGTTTTTTCATCCATTTACATTCTAACTATCTGTCATAATTACACCCTTGAATAAACCATAACTCTCTATAAACATATTTTACTCATTAAAAATAAAGAATTAGCCTACTTATATTTATTTTTAAAACCCCGGCCCATTTAACAAAGTCCATAATTGAATTCCCGGATTTCTTAACCCTAACTATAAAAGCTTATTACTTTCTCATTTTCGACATTTCCTCTTCTCTCTTCGGACAGCATCACTTGTCTCTCTTCTTACCAAACCTCATTTCTCTTAAGAGGCGATATTTTCTCTTCCCTGACCATTCTCAACATTCTTCCCTCTGTTAAGATCTCATCTATTAGTACCACACAACTTCTCTTCTCTTCAGAAAAAACTCTTTTATATCTCTCATGACAGATTATGAAAATAAATAGACCAAAGAATTGTTTAAAATCTCCTTCCCCTTCTGAGCTAGTAATACTTGAGTACATGGCTTGGATTGAGTGGATCTGGTCTGCTTGGAGATTAAGTGCATTTTTTATTAATCTCCAATACTTTTACACAAATTCACATTCCTTAGATATATGCTCAACTGTCTCCTACTCCTTAAGACACAAGTGTCATCTATTTTAATAATATTTTCCCTCTTTTCCTCAAATTATCATGTCTTAGTACTTTATTATGTTTACTCTGGCATAAATGAGTCATCCTTCTTAGTGGTAGCCTGAAGAACCAGATATTGATCAGAGAATTATAAGATAATACACCCGTGTCATTGCCTTATATCCACTATGAACTGAAAAGTCCCCTTTCTCTCTCCATTTCCACTTAAGAACATCTCTGGCTTGAGTGAGCTGAATTTCACTGAGAACTCTAGTAGAGTTGTCCTAGCATCAAACTCTAAAGCCTCTTCTAATATTGGCATGGATTTAAAGTCGGCCAATACAACAGTGTTAATTTTTGCAAAAGAAAATAAGGTTGGAAATCTATCGCTTGAATACTCCTCCTTCCAATTGTTTTACCATAAATTAATCTTAGTTCCTTGCCCAATCTCAAAGAATGTGCTCTGGAAGAAAAAAGACATTAAGTTTTTATTTCTCTCCAAAACTAAGAGTCCCTATTTGTTATTTTATCTATTCTCTCTTCTTCTACATGGGAGACTAAATTTCTCCAATCTAACCCTTCATTGTTTTTGAAATATTTCCATATCCACTTGAAAAGGATTGTAGTGTGTTGAAGATATCAAGATTTAAAATACCTAAACCTCCTTCCTTGGGTCTACAAACTAGATCTCATGCTACTCAATTTATCCCCTTATCCCCAATTCCTTTCCACAAAAAATCCCTCCTGATTTTATCAATTTCTAAAATGACCCATTGTAGTAATTTAAAGACAGATGCATAATAGATTGGGAGGGAAGACAACACTGAGTTTATCAGTATTAGTCTCCCTCCTTTACTCAGTAGTAAACCCTTCCAACCTTTTTGTCTATTCTAGAACTTTTCAATGAGGATTCTATAATCCTCCTTACTAGGAGGTTTATAGTGCAAGGGATAGCCAAGATAGTGAAAAGGCAAGTTTAATTGTCGGCATTGCATCTTATTTGAGATATCCTCTAAATATAGAACATTGCATAAAATAGTGCAAGTTGGACATTGTTTAAGGGTCTTTCAATGAAGTTTTGGAATTCAAGGTATTCCAAAGCTCTTGCCAGGTTATCTACAGCCAAAATAAAGAGATGAGGAGACAATGGATCCCTTGTCTCACTCCTCTCTTAAGAAAGATGTTCTTACCAGGGTTTCCATTTAAAAGAATCTTGGCCTTTCTTTTTAAAACATAATTTCTCATCCACTCTATCCATCTTTTCAACATCCTTTTGCCTTTAGTACTTCAATGATAAAATCCCAACTAATGGTATCAAAGGCTTTGTATATATCAGTCTTAAAGAATAATAGTAATTTCTTATGAGGTTTACAATATGTAAAGTCTCTCTTGCATAAATAAAACACTCAGTTATCTCTCTTTCAATAAAACCAACTGCTTGGGCAATATTATATTATTTCTCATACATATGTTTCAGTTTGACAAAAACATCAAACATATGAACCATGATCAATTAATATTTAGATTTGTGTACCATGAAGAGTATATTAAAGATTTGACAAGAAAAACTTGGCCGAATATAAAAGCACATTTTATTTTCATATTATCTTAACAAAACAAATTAATGGAATACAACAATGTTATGAAATAAGCAAGGCATGTCAAATATAATTTTTATTTAATTTTTGTTTCTTAAATTAAGTTTTTAGCTAAATATTGCCTATAAAAAAATCAGATTATTTGGTTCATATTTTTCTTTTTCCCAAAAAACAAAAACATGCTTTATTCAGTACTAGAGATGAATATCCAAACATATATATATTAGGAGGGGACCTTGCCCCCCTTCGGTACAATAGGATTCTAACTTTTTAAATGTTAGATAATTGGTTTTTTTTCAATAAATAAAAAATAAATAAACACGAAAAGAAATGCAAATCAACATAAATAAAGTGGTGTTGGTTTATAAGAACTACAATAATCTTATAATACGAACAATTTAACTCAATTTAATCATATAATATGACAATTTTTTTATCCTACTTTGTAATAAATAATAAAAATTTAACTTATAGAATTTTAAAGAAAAATATCATGTATGGGCTCCAAAATGCGAATAAAATCATGAGTATTGTGTACTCCTTCGTAAAAAGAAGAATATTCGATTGTCCTTTTAAAAGAGTTTCATTTTATTAGTTAATAGTTTATACTCAATATAAATTTGTTTGTCATCAAATGAAATATGATTAGAAAAGAGTGAATAATTATTAACCTTTCATAAAAAGTTTGTTTATGTTGAAACTTATAATTTCGAGAAAAATAAAAAACTCAATTCTTATGGTTTTCCTTTTATTTTAAAAATGAAATATTTAAAAATTAATGATGGTTAACTAACAATACTTCATATTATACATGATATTAGAGATTTGTAAGGATGCTCCATTATTATACCGTAATCAAACTATCATAGTGTCTCCATTTTTCTCTCGCTCCTAATCAATTTGATAAACATAACATAATAACTAATAACATAATTGAGGTAAATAAAAATGAAGAATTACTTATTTTTTGTATGCTTATTTTTTATTAATGTAAAAAATATGTGAGTATATGCATTGCTCATTCTCGCTTAAATTATAGTAAACACGAAACTTTATATATTATTTTATGTGATCAATTTAATTTTTAAGTGGATATAATAATATTATACATATAAAAAAATGCGTGATTTTCTCTAGTTTTAATTCAAGATTTTACAGGGGTGCACATGAAAATTTTGGCCTCATTAACTCAAAACTCTAGTTTTGACCTGTTGTGCATTTTACTTCTATGTTAAAAACTGATGCATATGTGTAAATTGTTGTGATACACTTGCTAAATATTTAGTTGGGTGAACTGGCCCGCCACATGATCATTTTATAAAATAATAACAAAAAAAATCTAAAAAAAGGACAAACGTCAAAAATAATTTAATTCACAAACTTTATATATAAGAAAAATTAAATGAAATTATAAAACATATATGAATGAAAAAATATATTATTTTTATAAAATAAAATAATATTGTGTAAAATAAAATAATATGTCACTAAAATAATCCACATATAGAATACTAACTTTAATTATTATAATGAAAAAGAATATAATTCTTAGAGGTTGCTTAAAAAACTCACAAAACAATGTCAAAATTGAATCAAGTCATGTCTCAACTTTTATTTATATGAATACATATAAGATATTTCTTAAATATTGAAAGGGTTTGAAAATTTTCAATTTTAGAGGGACTAAATGAAAACATGTAATAAAAATATTTAAAGAATTTAAAGATCCCTCTTTTTTAGAGTGGGGTCCGTATCATTATATTATAATTTATTATGTTATATTAATATATTATTGATTTATTACTAATAAAGTATCATAATATCAAACATTAATTGATACTATTTACTATATATTACTACTCATAACTAATTTCTTAAAAAAATGAAAATAGTTATTGGGTTCAAATTAGAGAGTCATATGAAATGAAACCACATATTGGGTACAAATTGAGGGCTCATATCATTAAAGACACTGGCACGTTTCACAAATCCACCAAAATACCAACTTTATATATTAGAAAGAATTAACCCCGGCCGCCTATTTTTCACCTCATTTTGGATCCTCTCATTGAGCCACATCATCACTTTTATCTCGACCATTCGATCAAATTTTTTGTCAAATCTTAACCTCTAATTTTCTAAAATTTATTGATATTTTATGGCAACATGTATGAGGTTATTAAAACACAATCACATAATTAGTAGAATTGATATTTTGTGTTACATCCCCGATTCAGTGAGTGCCGTTTTGAATTTATTTCTAGCCATCATATCTTAATTATATGGTTTCAATGAATCATGATGCAAAGTTATATTAATACAAATAGAATATGAAGAGTTCATTCATTAAAATATAAATATTTTTCTTTTCTTCTTTAAAAAATAGTAATTCTTAATTTATCATGTTAAAATCGTCAAATATAAATTTGTTGAAATTTTCTCTTTATTTTGAATTCAATATTGTTATGTTTCCAATTAAATTTTTTTCTTACAAAAATATGTGAATATAAACTATACAAGAAAACACGTAAAAAATGATACGTTCATTAACTCAAATCATATTTTTCGCCTCTCTTTGAGTATTTTCAAGAGGCCTATCATCAATTTTCTCTTGGCCGCAGGGATAAAAAAATTCTCAAATCTTAGGTTTTCATTTGAATCATTACCACAATATCACATGATCATTTAGATCAATGTTACATGTTACATTTTTCTATATATAGTTTACATATTTGTTTCAAATATATAGTATCATATTTATTTTTTAAACATCATATTAAATATAATTATTATTTTTTAACTTTTTTAAAGTTAACCATTTATAATTAAATCATATGTAGTTTCAACTAAAATATATGAAATAAATTATCTTGGATTTTTCTTTTTCTTTTTTATCTCCTTCATCTAAGCCTCGATTAATACTTTATTTATTTTTTTCTAATATAATAAATCAAAGAGATAACAATATAAGAAAATCAAAGCGAATAAAAAAAAGTGATGACTTTTTAATCTTAGAAATCCGAATGTAAACATAAATTAAGATTATAGATTAATTATCCAAATTATTTAGTGGGTTGTTATTTTTTTTTTATAAATTCATCATTTATGTTATTTTATTTCTCATTTGTAAATTTATTTGTATAGAGTTATCCATACTTACAAAATTATATGTGATATAAAAATATTTTTGAATGAATAATAAATGGGTAAAATAACCTATGATGTAATTCAAAATGATTTTAGACATTTCCAATTTACTTAACATCATTATTATTTATGTACTATAAATTCAATTCAAACTTTTATTTTGAAATTTCGAACTTGCAATTTATACGTTGTAAATTGAAATATTTGCGAGTGAAGCGCGAGCATTATCCTAGTTATTTTTATTATGCAACCCAAATTATTATTTGCCAAGAAAGCATGTTTTAACCGTATAATTGAAATGGATAAGCGAATTTCACATTTCTAAATTAATCAAAAAAATGTGTATTATATGCGTAATACCTACGCGTACTGAGATACTTACGAGTTTTTCAGGGACCTTTAATCAGATTGTTAATTTAAAGATTTAATTTAATCACTACAAATTGAGTGTCATTTTCATTATTACCTGTATAAGTTCTCCTCTAGCTAGTAGTGGTGCTAGTTAGATGCCTATCTACCACTGAAGACATGACTAACTGTTTCGAAATTCAATTCATAATGGAACCAAATTATCATTAATAGATTTGCGATGATGTGGTGCAAGCTGGCATAGATTAAGACAACTCATACAAGTCTGTAGAAATATAAACGATTAAAAGACAAAAGATATAGCAAACATGACATGTTACATAGCCTAACCACTAACAAAATAATACTAAACAAAAAGTATTTCAAAGAATTAACGGTAGGAGTCTCTTGACTTGACTACGCATGCACAGATATTCTACGTGAAAGTTTAATCTTTTGTTTACTTACTTTTTTAATTTTTATACTTATGTTAGCAACCCCTAGATAAATAGGCACAGAGTGGAATCTAATGTTATATCAACTTGGCATAAGCTAAAAAAAAATAATGGTACGAATAGGATGTTGTACAAGTGAACTTCTATACTGTTTTTAAGAAGAATTTTGATTCCACCTTAACCACCAGATAAATTTCAAAAGCACTACAATGATTAATATATAGTAACGACAGTCATAAATATGGATAAAATAGCAATCCATTCTATAAAATTTAAATATGAGATTCAAATTTGCACGTGTGGCAATATATTAAGACTTTTCTTATTTAGTAATATTAAAATCATCAGCTGACAAGAGAAACCATCTAATTTCTCCAATTCTTACGCCCTAACTTTTGAGATTGGTGACTTTTGCAACACTGTGCATGTAAAGAAGAACAATTGTATTTTCTTTTTGAGGACAGAATTTTAGCTTATATCATTTTATTTTATTTTATTTTATTTTATTTTAATGAAAATATTTAGTAGGTGATGGCTATCACCTACTAAATTAGAAAAAAAACTATTGGAGTACAATACAAAATATTATATAATAAACAATTATGTAAGATAGTATATATTTACATAATAAGATTTACATATTTTTAAATTTTATCATAATAAAAATTGTCCTAATTAGCAACAATGTAAAAAAAAATTGCTGCATAGCACAATATTCCTAAGAAAACTAGACAAAGTCAAGTCAAAGAAAATCAAGAGAGATTTAATCCAGGTACTATCAAATCCAAATATCTAATCAAGATAAGCATAAATTCTGCGTGTGAAAGCATCAAAAATGGTGACCAAATTGCCCATTTCAATCTTTGAAAACAGAAAGCAAAACGTGCTACTTTTTACCCATAAATTTACGAAATGACGTGAAGTGTGATATTATTCAAACAAAATACTATAATTGTTGAATGGTTTTACAACACAACACAACTAAATTCAGGCTTCAAAAATTAAACCTAAAATAAAGGAAATTATTATTTATGAAATTACCAATAAAAAAATTGTACAAAATTGAATTATACCTTTTGGGCAATTATTGCAACATTTCTAGGAGAGAGAGCAGGGTCAAAAAGGGGAACTAAAAATGCTTCAATTGAATTGCCTTGTTCTTGGAGAAATAATAATCTATCCAGTAATATATAGGTTTCAATCACTTGCCCTAAAGCTGCTCTAATTGACCAAAATGACCCTACTAATTCCTTCAAAAACATAACAAATTATATATTATGTAAGAAAATACATATAAAAAGAAGTTCAAAATATTAGAATTTAAGGTTGACCATTCGGATGAGTTCAGTTTGTAATGTTAAAAGTATCTAGAGTTAGTTTTGAATATAAATTTCAGAGTTAATATGAATGTTTTCAACCTTTAAGGAGACAGGTAGAAAGAATAAAGTAGCATCTATTAAAATATTGAAAAATTATAATTTTATATTTTGCAAAAATACAAATAAATCAATATTTTTATTCTAGAATATGTATTTCGGCAATGATATTATATTAACAATTTTCATGTGAAGCGTTAATTGATATTTTCAACTTTGTAGGGATGCAAATAAATTATTTCTTTTATATTGATAAGGCACAGTAGTAGATGATAAATATTATATTGAATGACCTAAAGCATTACTGTCATTTTTTTAACGGTGCAATTTGTTACACGATATTTTATTTATTATATAGTCTAGTCAAAGAAGGAGTGTAGTAATACATGTATTAAGTGATATTTCAATAGTTCATAGGGTAAAAAAGATAATCTTAATTTGACACGTGCACCCAAAAATAAAAAAAATGATCATAATAAAAAACTATATTTTAAGAATTCAGAAGGATTTAATACTCATTTTGTAATGGTATATATGATGTAGATTTCATATTCATAGGGTACAAGTGAAAGGTGGTATTTCTTAGTTTCGAGATGCGTAGAAGAAAATCCATCGAAAAATTATATTTGCGTATATATGATACTTTGACCCATGGAAAAATTCTAATTATATATATGATATTTTGAGATCTTATAAAGAAAAATATAAAAATTTCAATATTATGAAAAAGTAAAAAAATTCAATTTAGTCAAGATATATGTGATCTTTTTTTAGTTTTCATAAATATCACATAGAAACTACAATGGAAAACAAATGGAAAATGAATGAAAAACATCAAGTTAGTTTTCAAAGCCAATTTGAGGGTATATATGTATTTCGAGATTCATGAGGACATATATGACCATATGCAAAAGGGATTTATGTATTGTATGAAACATTATAATATCCAAGTTGAAAACTTTAATGTTTTAAATTGCCACATATTATATAACTACACATCTAAAATCATTTAGATACACTCCATTAGGCGGGACACGTGTCAACACAAAAAGAAAGCTGCCAACTTTAACTACAGTTATATAATATAACGTAAATAAAAATAAACAGAGGGGGTAGGTCGAAAGATTACAGTGAAAGGTCGAACATCATTCCATATTTGTAACAAATGGGTCTCAGGCAAGTGGGTCCCACAGCCCAGTCGGCCCAGCCCAGCTTCGCAGAATGCTTTGAAATCCGCGTACTTTTTATCATGATCGTGTACTATTAATTCATCCTTATCAGAGATGAAATTCCCTTTGACGGAACCTTCTAGAACTTTCCGGAGTGTCCGGCGTCTCAGAGCTTTACCTTGCCGTCCGATCGACAGGCTTGAGTTTGATTTCATGACGTCTGGAAAATGCCTCTCGAGCACCTATAAAATAAAATCAAAATCAAAATGAAAATGAAAATGAAAATGAAAATGAAATGAAAATAGAAATAGAAATAAAAACAAAAACAAAAATAAAAATAAAAAATAAAAATAAAAATAAATGGATGATGGTGGTAAGTTAGATGACAAATATAGAAAGAATTAAATAATTGTAATCATAACAGTGAGATTTTTATAGTACCAGTTGGAAAGCTGCTCGAAAGGCGTGTACTTCAAAATTGTGAAGAGCGATGTCTTTTGTTAGACTACTCCATCTCTCTGCACTCTATATACGCAAAAAAATACGAAGAAAAAGTTGAGGCAAATTAATACATGTAGACATAGAAATATCATCTATACCCCTGCAAAACTAACTAAAACACATAAAACATAGGAAAACATACCTGACTACCATTTCTCTTACAAAAAATGGTGAAATAAGGGTAAATTGGGCATATGTTTTGAAGTAAACAAGTAAAAAAGGGTATATAGATAATAATTCCCATTTTGCAAGGGCATATGTGATATGTTGAAAATCCAAGGGGCATTCAAGAAATTCACTCAATATTACATTAATAAAGGTGAATGTTAGTTGGATTAATTCTCACCTGACAGGCGAGATCCCTTGTGTTTTTCCCGAGGGTAAAACTGTAATTTCTTGCAGCTTCGCTCATAGGAAATCCGGAGGTGGGACCCACTTGATCAGATTGTTCCGAGAGTAGATTATAACAACATCCGAGACTCACTAATCCCTTTGCCTTTTCACATCCAACAAATGCTCTTTAAAACAA
Organism: Juncus inflexus; assembly: GCA_024447665.1. Classification (NCBI taxonomy): domain Eukaryota; kingdom Viridiplantae; phylum Streptophyta; class Magnoliopsida; order Poales; family Juncaceae; genus Juncus; species Juncus inflexus. The sequence goes on from JAJHPC010000010.1 coordinate 11,389,955, forward strand.
AATAATAAATAAGTAAATAAATTTTTGCGAAGAAAATTTTTCATTTATATCCATAGAAAAGGTCGGAAGGTTAAATTTAGCCTTACGAAACTCTAAAGACATTAAATTTGATGGTTCCTATTCAAAAACTCAAAAAAATATCAAATTTGATACTTTTGAGCTTTTGTAATGGTATGCAAGAAACTGCCTTTTGTTAGCAAGGCAAAAGTAAATAAAAAAATTTATCATAAGAAACAAACCTTAGCATATATACAGAAAGGTCCCCACAAGCATGAAGTCCAGCAAGAACTAAATGATTTTTCGCTACACTTTTTTCAGTACCATTTTCACATGATACTGTACCAGTTAAATTTGTCAGCATTTCGCTTGAAATAACGCAACATGTGACAGTTTGAGGCACTTTATATTCTTCCTTCTCTCCACTGAGAAGTTAAAAAGAAAAAAAAAATGAAGTAAATATTATCAACAATCATTGATGATATTTGTAATTTTGTACTGCAATAGGTACCATTCGTATATGAATATAAAAAGAAATTAGAGCTTAAAAACAAGAAACTCAAGTTTAATCATTCAAAGCCAAATAGATATGCATAATTACGATTTTTTATTTTGAATGGGTAAAAAATGATATATTTAGATTTTTGGAAGGGTAAGTTTGATATATAATATGATGATACCCACAAGGTAAATTTTGATATATGAATTATAAAAAGATAATATTATGAACAATAATTTGACGATAAATGTGCATAAATTCATACCATTTGGACTTATAATGTTTTCTTATTCTCTCAGCTCGTGAATTGGTGACATTTGCATGCTGTACAGAAGCATCTATTGCAATCACCGAAATGTTATATTCAAAGGATAATGCTTGTGCAAGATAGCCCTGTTAATTAATTCAAATAAAATATATTCCCATTTAAAATTAAAAAAAAATTATTATGAATTATCTTTTTTAAAATTACCTGGCCAGAGCCCACATCAATAACAGTATCAGCACCACAATTGCGCGCAATTCTGCTTGTAGTTGCAGCTAATATCTCCACCTTTTTTTTATAAAAATAATTACTCTATGTAATATTTTTTATTTTCCTAAAGTTATATCTAGGATGTAATAAATCATAAAAGAAGATTTTTTTTTTTTTGTTACCTACTTCATGTTTCTTCTTTCCATTCATGCCTTGTGAAAGAACAGTACCAAGTGGTAGTATACTTATATTTTTTAGAATCTGGAAAAATTCCAAGGAAAAAATATTATAAAAGAAAATAATTAAAATATTATTTGCAGGAAAAAGAGATTATAATTTACTGAAAAATTACTAACAGGGTGTGATAAGTTTTGCTCTCGTGAAATAGATAATGATTTTATATTAATGACAAATTCCTTCAGTGAACTCGGCCAATATTCCTGTTACATAAAATTAAATAAACACAAGACATTAAGTTTATTAATAAAAAGGACAACAAGATGAGTAAAATAAATATTACTTGAACATGTCCAGACGGTATTTTAAGTAAATTTTGCACATGATCCTTGGAAAGGCAATCCATCCATTCATTATCCACTATTTCCCAAAGATTGTCCTGTAATAGTGCAATTTATATATAATTGTACAGAATATAATTCACCCAATTGTAGAAATTGACGGTGTAGTTAGAGCTAAAATCATTAAAGTTATTGTATTCGAAGCAAATCGATCAACAAAAATCAAGTAGTACCAATCCTTCTTCTTCTACATTTCTAATATGTAACGTATGGATTAGATTGTGAAGCTTTTCACAAATGAGGGAAAAATGGATAAATTGGGTTAATTTGAGAATAAATTAAGGCATATTACACGATTGAGGATGAATTGATGTCAAATTTGGATTAATTCCGGGTCTTAATTGCACAATCGAAGTTTAATTGAAGGTTAACAGCATAATCAAGAGTAAATTGAGGAATAATTGGTTAATTCATAGTAATTGAATAATCGAATACGGACTAAGTAGACTGCATAGAATAATTTCTAAGGAAATGAGGAATGTTTTGAAATGTGCCTTGAAGAAATTGACGACATGAGCTTCCAGTAGCGGTTTGAAGTGAAGAAGAAAGGAGGCGATGGAGTTCATCCATTCCCGCGTTTCTGAGGCTGATCCGCACGTGTGTCTCACGTGCCCCGCCGCCGCCGCCGCCGCCATCACTCTGCTTCCGAAGAAGAAAAGAGGACCTTGTGCGGCAGGGGCTTTGGCATTTTTTTCGTTTTAAGACCCAAGATCCGTATTCATTAATTTTTTCGGATTAGGATCCGGATTTTGTTCGAATGTTAAACGGATATTTCGGATACAGATACCACCGATTCATATTTTATTCGGATAATTAAAATTAGTATAACACTCGTACTTCACTGTGAATATTTAAATTTATTGTTTGATTGAATTTATGTATAAATTATAATTATGAAAAATCTAATAAAAATTTGAAATAAATTTCGAGTATATAAAAAATATATAATAATTATGTTATGTAAGTTGATTATGTTTAAAATCATTTTGAATTACATCATAAAATATTTTATCAATTTATTATTCATTCAAAAATATTTTCTATATCACATCTAATTTTGTAAGAATTGATAGCTCTATACAAATAAATTTACATATAAGAAAATAAAATAACATAAATAATAAATTCATAAAACAAATAATCTAAAAAATAATTTGAATTATTAATTTACTATCTTAATTTATGTTTGCATTAAGATTTCTAAGATTAATATATCATCTTTTTTTATCCCTTTAGTTTTCTTGTGCCGTTATCTATTGACATATTATATTAGAAAAAATCAAATATTAATCGGACGATGAAGGAGATCGGAAAAACTAAAAATACACGATAATTTATTTCATAGATTTTAGTTGAAATGTCATACGACTTAATTATAGATGATTAACTTTAAAAAATATAAAAATAATAATTATATTTAACATGATTTATAAAAATAAAATATGATATTATATATATGGAAAAAATATGTTTATTATACATAAGAAAATGTAACATGACTCATTTTCCGAAAAAGATTGTGATTACTATTTTTCTTATTTATATTTTGTTAGTTGTTCAAATGATACATATATCCATAATAAATAAAGTAATATAATATAATTTTTAATACTCAAAATTTTATTTGATATGATAGTTCTCACATAATTGGAGATATAACATGTAACATTAATCTAAGTGATCATGTGATATTATGGTAATAATTTAAATGAAAAACTAAGATTTAAAAAAAATTGATCCAATGGCCGAGATAAAATTGACAATAGATTTTTTTGAGAATGCTCAAAGAGAGATGTAAAATAAGGTATAAGGTATAACTTAATGAGCATATCATTTTTGTACAAGTTTTTTTATATAGTCTTTATTCATATATTTTAACAAATAAATAAATAAATCATAACCATAACCATAACAAAATGAAACTCAAAATAAAGAGAAAATTCCAACAAATTTATATTTGATGATTTTATCATGAGAAATAAAATATCATTAAGAATTATTATTTTTAAATAAGAAAAAAAATTATTTATATTTTAATGAGTGGATTCTTCATATTCTATTTGTATTAATATAACCTTGTGTCATAATTCATTGAAACCATCCGATTAAGATCTGATGGTCAGAAACAAATTTACAACGGTTCTCACTAAATCGGGGATAGAACACAAAATACCAATTCAACCAATCATATAATTATATTTCAATAACCACACACATGTTGTCATAAAATATTAATAAATTTGAGAAAATGAAAGGTTAATATTTAACAAATATATTGATCGAACGGTCAAAATAAAATGATGATGTGGCCATTTGAGGAAGGTCAAAAGTAGGTGAAAAATAAGGGGTGGGGGATTAATATTTAGCACTTAATATAAAATTATCAACTATCATATACATAAAAATACATTGAATTTTAATTAAAAAAAACATAATTTTACCTCTTTACCTCGTAAAAATTATAACTATTTAGTAAAACTATATAAAATATGAAAACATCGTAAAAAAATGAACAAATAAGAAAAATATCATAAATTTGCTTTATATAATCTTATTATGTTTTTAAGTTAGTAAATTATTAATTTTATATAGATAATTAAAGATGTATTATTAATTTTTTTTTGATATTTTAGTACTTTTGGTCAAAAGTTAGGTAGTTGTATCAAAAAATATGAGTCACAAAATGCAAGTTTTTGTAAATTACCTAAATTCGGATATTACCAGGATCCGGATTCAACACTAAAATTCAATAGCGGATCAAGACCCAAATACAAGGCCCATATCTGGATCCGAACAATCAAATAAAAGTAAATAATTCATTTCTCATAAGCGTATATACATAAATCAATAAAAATAATATATAGGAAAAAAAGTATATTGAAAAGTGAAAAAAAATAGTATATAAAAAATTTCGTCATGCTTTTATATTTCCTTTAGGGGCCGTTTGGCATACGGAAATAGTAGAATGCAAACGAATTATAAGATGGAGAAGTACAAAATTTTGGAATTAGCTAATTTCCTGATTTGTTTGGATGTTGGAAAAATAAGATGCTGTAAAATTAAATTCCTTCTTTGGGTGTCGAAAATTTCTGAAATTTTGTGTTGTGAATATGAAAGTAGTTTTAAATAGTTGAATAATTGCTTGATTAAAATTGATGATTATAAATTATTAAATGATAAAAATATAATTAAAATTAATAAATAACAAAAATATAAAAAAAAACACAAGACACTAAATCTTGCAAAATACATATCCTTGCAAATTAAACTTCTAAAAATATGACAAAATATAAACTAAAACATGTTTTAATGTTAAAGTTACCCATCGACCAACAAAATGATAATATTGAAACCAAAATACATGTCAGATTATAAAATGTAAAATGCTTCTACATTCCACGAGCATCCCATATATCTCATAATTTGCTCTTTTTTTAGCTCATTCTCTTGCATCATCTCTTTTCGCACCTCTTGACCTAGAGGAATGAAAAGTGGATGACAATGCTACCGCTTCCTCTGTTGGCACAAATGTATCCGAATCCACATCAATAATATAGTTGTGAAGTATACAACAAGCGATAGCTATATCAACTTGCATGGACTCGGGAAAGAATGGCTTAGTGGTCAGAATTTTGAACTAGTTTTTTAATGCACCAAACGCTCGCTCAACCGTTATACGCAAAGACAAGTGCCTCATATTAATAAGTTCTTTGTCAGTTGTTGGAGGATTACTAGAGAATACTTTCAAGTGGTAACGTACGCCCCGAAACGGAGAAATAAATCCCAGTTGTGTTGAATACCCAACATCGACCAAATAATATTTTCCCTCGGGAACACAAATGCCATCTTCTCTTTCTATGGCGTTATTAAGTACCAATGCATCATGTGTGGTACCTTCCCAACCGGCAATCACATAGGTAAAATATAAATTAAAATCAACAACAGCAAGAATATTTTGAGTAGTAACATGTTTGCGGCCACGATATCGAGATACTTCCTTACCAGAAGCACTAATCCGATATCGAGATACTTCCTTACCAGAAGCACTAATCGGGGAGTGAATCCCATCAACTGCACCAATGCAATTGTTAAAGAAAGGGCAAAACCTAGGATTCGAGGTGATCACATCAGACGGTTTAGTGCTTGGTAGTTTTATGTATTCATCTCGTAATTCACCAATGGCATATAAAATATTTTTAAATCGTCGGATAACGGTTTCAGTGAAATGAAGGAAATTAATTCCAATAATCCTGCTTCACACATTATGCCTCACTACATGCAAAAATATAGCCACTTGTTCCTCCACCGTGTGTAATCAGAATCCTCCATCAACTTTCTTTCTCTAAACTTTTGGCACAAATTGAAGAACAATTTTCTATTGATGCGAAGCATGTCTATACATGCAATATCGGATTCATATATTCTTTTTAAATATATGTTCCATTTATGTATCCTTCTTGGTGATAATGATTTGGTTATTTTTCTTTCTTCTTGCCTGATAATCCAAGACGCAACAATAATCACAACAAAAGCAACATTACATTCATCTTCATCATGATTCTCAAATCTATGCATGAGAAATAGTAGCTAACTAGGTATAACATCACTATCCAACTTGTCCAAAGCTTCATAGTTTAAAAACATCAGAAAATAAAATATCAAAATTTTCCTTCCAAATCTAGTGAATAATGACTGATTAGGCCTGGTATTACCATTCTCAATTATTGAGATGGAGCTTGTACCAGTCAGCACCAAATTTGATTGGCATAGTATTGGAATTTTTTGTAGTTGGGATTTTGCTTGACATGTTATGGTCAATTGAGCTAATTTGTGCAAAATAATTCAGTTCTACTAAATTGAATTGAGTAGAAATTGATCAGAGGGTTGAGCTGAATTGTGAAAAATATTTAAGTTCTATCAAATTGAATTGAATAGAAATTGAATAAAGAGTTATTACAAATAAAGAATTTTTATTAAGCTAAATATTATAGAGATCTGATGCCTCTATAAAAGAGAGAGTTTCCTCCTGATTCTATCACCAGCCACTTACGAATTGACACATAGCATCTAGATCTAGGGTTGTATTATATTTGGTGATGACAACCACTTCACAATTTCCTATATTATATTTGGTTCACAATTCACATATATACATTCTAAAGCACGGTTTATTACTTCAAAAACAAAACAAATGCACTATTTAATTAATTAAAAAAATGTTAAAATAATCATTTTTTTTCTACAAGGACGTTTATAAATATATAAAATTTAATTCAATGGCGAAATATTAGATACTTTCCTTGAAGTACCGACTCTTCTCCATGGGTATTGCTTCAAAAACATGTGTGATATATGTGTTTTATTGGTTGTGATCTAAATATAAAAATAAAAATAAAAAGTAGTAGTTTTATTATGCATGTTAATTATTTTACAAGTTTTTGCATTGAACTTCTTAAATTTTCAACTTATTTTTTCTAACATATTAAATATGAAAAGGATTTTACAAATGCACAAAATTTTAAGAGACCTGATGTTGCACGATGGAGTTTTTCGTCATGCTCACAGCGCGAAAAAATAATATATAGAGTCAATAGATAATGTATAAAATTAAATAAATAATATATAAAATTTATTTTTTTTAAATAATATGTAGATACAATAAACAATATATACGTAAAACATTATATTGAAAACAAAAACTATATTGACAAAGAAGAAAAAAAAGTATACATACGCGTCTTGGGTGTGCTCAAACCCATTGTCCTATATTATATTGGGAAATTTATCAATACCCCCTAACTTTTCTCAATATTATAAAAACCCCCTATATTTTTAGATTCCCTCTTTTAGTCCCTATAAAATAGTTTGAATTTTTTTACCCCCTAGTGGGACTCAATCTAACATACAAGTAGTTAATTTCTTTTATTGACCAAAATGCCCCTCCTTTTTATATTCGATTTGAAGATATAATTAATAGATAAATAATAAATAAATAATACATAATTAACATAATTAAAATATAATAAATAAAAAAATTATTCATATATAACTAAAAATTAATTAGGTAAATATTACTTTCTTTATTTTTGCGTAAATATTATATTATTTTTACGTGTAAAAATAATACTCTATCATTTTTTTTACTTTTTATGTTTTTATTTATTTATTGCTAATTTTTATTTATATTTTATGTAAAATATTATTTTTATATTTTTATGACTTTGTATTGTATAAAATGTTTATTATTTTATTGAAAATATTATTTTATTTTATATAAAAGTGCTATTTTTCCTTTAATTTATCTTTTTATGATTTTGTTTACTTTTAAATTCTCCTTTATTTATATTTTATATAAAATATCATTTATTTATTTGTTATCTTATTGTGTAAAATTTAAATTAGAAACAATATTTTAATGAGGGCATTTTGATTATATAAAAGTTGAGATTGATGGAATATGGTTAGCCCTAGTAGGGAGTAAAAGAAAAATTCAATATGTTTTATAGGGACTAAAAGAGAAAATATAAAAATATAGAGGGGTTTTGATAATATTGATAAAAGATAGAGAATTTTTGATAAATTTCTATACTATATTTGGTTCACAATTGACATGCATCCATTCGAATTTCCAAAGATGGTTTAGCACTTCAAAAACAAAACAAATGCACTATTTAATGAATAGAAAAATGCAAAAAAAATCTTTGTTTCTACAAGGACGTTTATAAATATATAAAATTTAATTCAATGGCGAAATATAAGATATTTTCGTTGAAGTACCCACTCTTCTCCATGGGTTTTGCTTCAAAAACATGTGTGATATATGTACTTTATGTTATAAAATAAAAGAACAAAGAATAATAAAAACAGAGAATTGGAAGGAGAGAATTATGTATTGAATTCTGAATTAAAGAATACAATAGTCACTGCCCCCTTTATATAGTAGAGGGTGAGTGCTGGTCAAAAAATTTCTTACCTGATTCAGGATTACAATAAAGGAAATAATTTGATCTAGAAATTAATAGAAAATATATTAATTAATACCCTATAATAACTCATTCCATCTTTACAAGAATCTCCCAATTTATTGTTGCTTAAGGACTAAGTAACAAACATCCATATCAATTATATTCATAACACTCCCCCTTGGATGTCCATATTTCATACGCATTAGAAGCTGCCTCATTAAAAATCTTGCTAGGAAAGACCCGATGGGATAAAAATCGCAGCAAGGGAAAAAGAGTGCAGCGCGTATTATTTCTCCCCCTCATGTGTGCAAATATCTCTAAAGTGATGGAGTCCAATCTTGTGTCTTAATTGCTTGAAAGTTTTAGTTGGTAATGACTTGGTGAAGAAATCTGCAAGATTATTACTTGAGCGAATTTGATGGATATCAATTTCACCGCTCTTCTGGAGCTCGTGTGTGGAGAAGAACTTTGGAAAAATATGTTTTGTTCTATCTTCTTTAATGTAACCCTCTTTTATCTGGTCAATACGTGCAACATTATCTTTGTATATCATTGTTGGACTCCCTTTGATTGTTTCAATGCCACATGATTCTTGAATATGTTGAATCATTGACCTCAGCCATACACACTCTCTACTTGCCTCATGAAGTGCTATGATTTCAGAATGATTTGATGATGTGGCTACCAAGTTTTGTTTGGTTGAACGCCATGATATGGTAGTATTACCATATGCGAATACATATCCAGTTTGAGATCGAGCTTTACATGAGTCTAACAAATATCTAGCATCTGCATATCCAACTAATTTGGATTATGGGGTCTTTAGGTACAATAATCTCATAATTGTTGTTCCTCGAAGATAACGAAGTATATGTTTAATATCATTCCAATGTCTTCGTGTTGGCGCAAAACTATATCTCGCTAACAAATTAACAGAGAATGATATGTCAGGCCCGATATTATTAGCTAGGTACATTAATGCACCGATTGCACTTAAATATGGTACTTCTGGACCAAGAATTTCTTCATTATCTTCTTTTGGACGAAAACAATCCTTCTTTATATCAAGAGATCGAAGTGCCATTGGTGAACTTAATTGATGCGCTTTATCCATGTTAAATCGCTTTAGGACATTTACTACATAAGTAGATTGATGAAGAAATATCCCATTTCTCAATAGCTCGATTTGCAATCCGAGACAAAACTTTTCTTTCCCAAGATCTTTCATTTCAAATTCCCTTTTCAAATATGCAGCAGTACTTTCAATCTCTTCAGGAGTTCCGATGATATTTAGGTCATCAACATATACTGCAATAATTACAAGTCCTAATTTTGATCTCTTAATAAAAAATATATGGACAAATAGGGTTGTTATGATATCTTTTTTGTGTAAGGTATTCATTTAGATGGTTATACCACATCATTCTTGATTTTTTCAACACATACAAAGATCTTTTTTAATTTTATGGAATACATTCACGAGACTTTGTGTTATATGCTTCAGGGGCACTTTTAATCCTTCAGAGACTTTTATGTAAATATCACTATCAACTGATCCATATAAATAAGCTGTTACAACATCCATGAGATGCATATTCAGTCTTTCAGAGACTGCCAAGCTAATTAAAAATCTAAATGTAATTGCATCTAATACAGGGGAATAAGTTTCTTCATAATCAATTCCCATTTTTTGTGTAAATCCTTGTGCAACAAGTCTTGCTTTGTATCTTACAATTTCATTTTTCTCATTATGTTTGCTCACAAATACCCACTTGTATCCTACGGGTTGTACACCATCAGGTGTTCGGACTACAGGTCCAAAAACTTCACCTCAAGAGAATGTAATTATGCTTGAATTGCATCTCTCCATTTTGCCAATCTTTCATATGTCGACATTCTTCAATTATTTTTGGTTATTGATCCTCGTTTTCATTAATTATATCAATCGCGATTGCATATGCAAATTTTTTGTCAATAATAGTTTTATGTCGGTTCCATCTCTTTCCAGTAGAGACATAATTTATTGAGATCTCATTATTATCAATATTTTCAATATTTTCAGGTACCTGAACCTTTACAGGGGTTATTTGCTCATTCATGTCTTCTACTCTTTTATCATCAATGTTATTTTCAAAAGAATTTATTTCTTCAGAAGTATTGATAACTTCAGTAATGCCAACTTCTTACCGTGCTCTTTTTTTTCCTTTGATTTTTATCTTTGGAACCGTTTGGTCGACCACGCTTCCGGCGTATATCACATTTAGAATTATCCAAGAGAATTTTAATACGAGCCGCAATATTTTCTGCTGGAATATATAATTTAGTTAACTCTTTTTGTATCAATAAATGCATCTGTTAGTTGATTTACAATTTGTTACAAATGAATAATTTTCTGGACTTCTAGCTCAGATTGATTTGTTCGAGGATCAAAATGATATATTGATGATGCATTCCATATAATTTCTTGTTTTTCCAGTGTTCGTTTCTCTACCCCTAATGCTGGGAACATAGCTTCATCAAACTTACAGTCAGCAAATCTTGCTGTAAATAGATCTCCAGTTAATGGTTCATGATATTTAATAATTGATGGAGATTTGAAACCAATATAAATTCCCAACCTTCTTTGAGGTCACATCTTTGTGCATTGCGGTGGAGCTACTGAAATATATACAGCACATCCAAAAGTTCTTAAATGGGATATATTTGGCTGCATGCCAGTTACAAGTTGTATGGGGAAGTACTTATGATAAGCAGTTGGTCCTAATCTAATTAGTGCTGCAGCTTGTAATATTGAATGGCCCCATACATATGACGATAACTTTGATTTCATAATTAAAGACCTTGCGATTAATTATAATCGTTTAATAAGAGATTCTACTAGACCATTTTGCGTATGTACATGGGCCACTGGATGCTCAACTTTAATCCCAATTGACATATAATAGTCATTAAATACTTGAGATGTGAATTCACAGGCATTATCAAGACGAATTATCTTAATTGTATAATCTGGGAATTGTGCTCTTAATCTAATTATTTGAGCAAGTAATCTCGCAAATGTAACATTCCGAGAAGATAATAGACATACATGTGACCATCTAGTAGATGCATCTATTAATACCATAAAAATCTAAACGACCCACATGATGGGGTAATAGGCCCACATATATCACCTTGAATACGCTCGAGGAAATTGGGTGATTCAATCCCAACCCTAGCTTGTGAAGGTCTAACGATTAGTTTTCCTTTATAACATGAAGCACATGATATTTCATTTGATAAAAGAATCTTCTGGTTCTTTAATTGATGCCAATTTAAATTTTCTACAATTACTCCCATCATTATTGCTCTAGGATGACCTAAACGTTCATGCCAAACCATAAAATTACTTTGTGAGTTTTTAAACTCATTTTTCATTATGGCATGATGTGCTTCAATTGTACTAATACGTGTATAATATAAGCCTATTGACAAAGTATGCAATCTTTCTAATATATGTTTGTTACCACAAACAATATTTGTTATGTGAAGGTACTCAATATTATCTTCATTCATTGTTTTAACATGATATCCATTTCGGCGAATATCTTTAAAACTTAGCATATTTCTTTTTTATTTAGTAGATAATAAAGCATCATCTATTAGAAATTTTGTTCCAGAGCCTTCAATCAAGTTTGAGGTGCCTGATATTGTATTGACATTTGCTTTCATCTTTTTCAAATTAACGAAATATTTTATGTTCTTAAGTGTAGTGTGTGTAGTTGTACTATCCGCTAGGCATATATCACCGTCATCCATTTTCGTAATATTCAAAGGAAATAAGACTTTTAAGTCTCTTCATTTATTAAACAAAATAAAAAAATACAAGATAAGATAATGGTAACATGAAAATAAACATGCTAAAGAAAATAATCTTAAAAAAGTAAACGTACTAGAAATTAAAACATTATTGATGCATAAAGAAAAATTATTCTAGTCTTGAACATCTTCACTAGCAAGGGAATATTCATTATCTCCATTTGGGGGGTTAAGATAAACCTCCACATCCAAGTGTGTATTAACCAAGGGCACATTCAACGGGTCTTCATTATCTCGATAGACCAAATTAACCTCCTTAGTATTTTCTTTCTCCTTCAGGGAGGCTTGATAAAGTTCAATGAGATACCTTGGCGTAGTATGCGACCAATGTCCTTTCACACCGCATCTAAAACATGGATCTCCAAATCCCTTGAGAGTGACACTTTGCGGCTTCTTGCTCCTTTCTTGCGCGGGTTTCTTAACTTGGCTATTACGGTTCGAACAATGATTTTGACCACGGCCTCTTCCACGCCCGCATCCACGACTAGGGCCACGGCCGTGTTTATGGCCGTTAAATACAGCAGCATTCGCTTCTGGGAATGGCCTACAACCTGTCGAGCGAGACTCATGATTTTTAAGTAATAATTTGTTATTCTGTTATGCCACAAGTAAGCACGAAATTAACTCAGAATACTTTTTGAACCCCTTCTCCCTGTACTACTGTTGCAGGATAATATTTGAGGCATGGAAGGTTGTGAAAGTATTTTCTAGCATATCTCCATCAGTAATATTCTCCCCGCAAAGTTTCAACTGAGAAACAATTCTAAACATCGAGGAATTATACTCATACATCGATTTAAAATTCTGTAGTCATAGGTGTGTCCACTCGTCACGAGCTTTCGGGAGTATTATTATCTTCTGGTGATCATACCTCTCCTTGAGGTTTTTTCCACAAAAGTAGAGGATCCTTAACAGTAAGGTATTCTCTCTTTAATGATCCGTGAATATGGTGGCGGAGGAAGATCATTGCCTTCGCCCGATCTTGGATCTATGCCTTGTTTTCCGCTTTGATGCTGTCTCCCAGACCCATGGCATCAAGGTGGAACTCAACATTGAGGATCCATGACATGTAATTGTTGCCTGATATGTCAAGGGCAACAAACTTAAGCTTCGTTAAATTTTTCATGTCGAAGCTATATAAATGGGATAAATTAAATTAGACCCTCACAATTTAATATTGAAACTTCAGGTTTCAATAAGAACTAATTTCAAACTATATGTGCATCAATAAACTGAATTGTAACTACAGATGCATAAATAAATAAAATAAATGTATGAAAAATAAATATGCAAAAAATAAATGTGCGAAAAAATAAATGTGCGAAAAAATAAATGTACATAAAATAAATGTGCATAAAAATAAATATACTTGCAACTTCTGGTATATGATTTAAACGAGCAACTTCTGGTGCATTAATATAATAAACATGCAACTTCTAATTGCAAAAATAAAAATAATTAAACAAGCAACTTCTGGTGCGTGAGTAAAAATAAACATGCAATTTCTAGTTGCGTAAATAAATTAAACAAGCATCTACTGGTGCATAATTAAAAATAAATATGCAACTTCTGGTTGCATAAATAAAAACTAAACAAGCAACTTATGGTGCATAAAAAAATGATAAGCAACTTCTGGTGCTTAAAAATAAACATGTATTAATAATAACATGTTGTCTGAAGTTCAAATAAAGAAAATTCGAATAAAGGAAGAATAAAATCCGAAAAAAAAATATTGGAATATAAGAAATAATAATAGTTCATACCTCCCTTATGTTGGGACAAAGTTGTGCTGATAACGTGTTATAGAATAAAAAAACAAACAATAATAAAACAGAGAATTGGAAGGAGAGAATTATGTATTGAATTGTGGATTAAAGAATACAATAATTACTGCCCTCTTTATATAGTAGACGGTGAGTGCTGGCCAAGAAATCTCTTGCCTGATTCAGGATTACAATAAAAGAAATAATTTGACCTAGAAATTAATATAAAATATACTAATTAATACCCCGAAATAACTCATTCCATCTTTACAAGAATCTCTCAATTTATTGTTGCTTAAGGATTAAGTAACGGACATCCATATCAATTATATTCATAACATTTTATTGGTTGTGAGCTCAATACAAAAAATGAAAAACAAATTGTATAAGTTGAGGGTGAGCTTAATGAAAATAGTTTGATAATAAAAAATTATGATATTATAGTAATATTTTCTAATGTAACACTATTTATGAAACATTTCTAAACTCATGCCATTATCATAAATATTTATTGATAATTGTATAATATCGAGCAAAATGCTGCTATTATGATAATAAAAAATTATGATATTGTAGAAATATTTTCTGGTAGTAATGTAACACTCTCTGTGAAACATTTCTAAAATCATTGTAATCTATCATAAATATTCATTGATATTTCTATGATATCAAACGAGAGCATAATATTTCATTAAGCTTAATACATGCGAATTTGGTTGAAGTGTTGGTATATAATATAATTTCTATATAGGTATAGATTTATGTTGTAAGATGTTATATTATAAATCACATACTAATAAAAAAAAAACTCGATAAACATTGGAATTAGAGGCGAAAGAAGGGGTGGCTAGGGGGAGGCATGCCACACCCCTCACCCCCTTCCCCATCCCTACCCCCCACAAAATGAATCCTACAATTATGTATGAGTCCTTATCTATTTTAATTCTAGTCCTTAACATTCAATCTATAATAGAAAATTCAATCTATATATATGACAAGAAATTTTGAGTAAATAATAGAAACGTAAGGTCTAAGTAAAATAAAAAGTGAAAAAGTAGAATGAGATGTTCTTGTCTGTCCTTTGTTTGTAAATGTTAGTCACTATTATTTGTGGCCTCAAAAGAAATTATCATATGAATCATGTTAGTGTGGCTACATATAAGTCATTTGATTTGTGTTGATTTAGCATTACACAAACAAATACATGAGATGAGATAACAAAAAGGAAAATCCTAGTTGGCTTATCAAATTTCATGTTTATCCTACAATTTTCATTTAACAAAAGTATATATAATCATAATTAATATTTAATATTAGAGAGGTTGGATAGTAACCAGTTAATTGAGATCAATAATCAAGATACATATTACATATTACTTTTCTAACAATATACATAAATAACTATATGAGCATATGGTTATACTTCTAATTCACGTAAATAATTTTATCTCGAAAATTTTTCTTGTTTTGTATTGTCCCCTTACGATTCAATCCTAATTCCGCCCCTGATTGGAATCACCTGCTTAAACATCTGATCTGATGAAGCCCTATAAAACAGGGACATTTGACTTGCTATGTCCAGGGCGAATGAGATTCGTACACTTGGCATTTCAACAATAATTTGTATGAACTTGATTCATGTGAACCAAGACTAAGGAGTACAATGGTTCACATAATTTCTTTCATCTTCTGTGTACTTTTTCATGTTGTGTGAATAGTACGGTCAAATTTTGGTATTTCCTGTTGAGTTACGATAAGTGCTAATCCATTGAGAAATGCTATAAATCTTTTGATAAGAATCTAATGGCTCATAAGAGGAAAAGGTTGGGATATGTTTTTTTTTTTGTTGGAGCATGCTTAAACTGTGATTTCAACCCCCATTAATTGTCCAAAATGATATGCTTAATGAGCAATGTTTTCACATAATTGACAAATAAAATTTGAACAAAACAAGAAAAAACAGATGATTCAAAGAGAAATAAGGAAAACAATTTTTGCTATGATTTTTTTGATATAACATATTTTGCGTTGTATTTATAATCTTTTGCGTTGACAGTTTCTTTTTTGTTAAGTAATTTTACATTTTGATTCTTTACGAAATAATTAAGTACTTCATTATCATGACTAAAATTTATTATGAAGATTAGTAGCTGTAAAAGAATTTGAGACTACCCATATATGTAAGGGTGAAAATGGGTCGGTGTCATGTATTCGTATCCGCAAAATATTTATATTAAAAAAATCTCCATATTCTCGCTGAATATGAATACGGATACAGATACAATAATAGATTTGGATTACTAATATGAATAATATCCGAACGGATATGTATAATATATATATCCGGATAATTATAATCTGGATACTATCTATTATCGGATATTTCACTCTACATTGAATACGGAAATGCTTATGTATAATAATATATTTTCAAAAAATTTAACTGTGTTGCCAATTTTGAATATGAATGAATAAAGATATTTATCCAAATCCATCAAAATTATTTATAATGTTTTTTTTAATTTATGATTTTATTATGATTTTATCATTTTTAGCTAAATACATATTTGAAAAGATTGTCAATGATATTATTTATCAAAAAAATATATATATATTGTCAATTTTGAAATCTTTAGGATTGTGTTATATCGGCATTCTTTCTTCTTTTGCTATATACAGCGTAAATGATACTATAATATATGCATAATTGATACTGTCATATTGTTGTCAAGACTTAAGAGACTACAATTTTCTCTCAATTTTACAACTCATTAAATTGAGAACATTTAACGCATAACATTTTTGACAATTAACGAGTTAGTGGACAATGACGATGATCGATGTAGCAGGACCCGTGCTTGTCCAGAAAATTGACAACCTCAAGAAGCCATATATCATATATGCCTTCTCTATACTATTATTTTCGCATCTGAACTTCTGTCTCTTTTTCATTTTTACCATGCATCCTTTTTTATGCGATTTACCATACATCGTTTTAGTGATAATCTAAAACTAATTTTGTTCAAATATGAGCTAAAAATATTATGTAATAATATTAACATATTAGCAATATCCTATCTGTTCAAAAGGTGCTAACCATAAATTTAATTTTGGTTTAAGAAACTCGTGTAAAATTTGTTTGAATGCGGGGACACGAGTGGTACACACACTGAGCTACACACCAATTTCAAAACTGACATAAATTATCACGATTTAAACCGGTCTATGTACAAATAAGTTGAGCCTAAAGTATAATTTTTGCTGATGCGGAAGAAGATATATCATATCATACATCAACACGTGCAAAGCACGTGCTTATCTAGTTGAGCTAAAAGATTAAAGTGGTGTTCGGCAAAAAGTGGAATAGCAGAAGAGTGGCAGAACGGAAGAGTGTTTCTTTCGTTTTATTCTAATAGTATTTGACAAATAAATGAATGGAAGAATGGAATAAATAATTAATGCAATATTTATTTAATTTGGAAAAAGAAGAGAGAAGGAAGAAAAATTTTCTTATTTTATCTTTCTTCCACCCTTCCACCCTCATAGAATAAAGTTAAATCACTCTTCTAACTCTTTATTTCATCTTCTTTCACTCTTGTTCGACGGAATAAATAAATTTCTTTTATCTTCTTCCATTATTTCATTCTTATTCTATATTACCGAAGATGTCCTTGGACCTGTTCTTTAAAGCAGTTTTCAGCTTAGGTTTGGGTAAGAACCTGCACTCCCCACGGTTTTGCAAATAAGGTGTTCTTACATATCTTATAGGAAGTGGATTTTTTAAATCCCAAACCCAGCCAAACCTTTGAATCGTATACAATTTGTTGGGTTTCCAAAACTCCACTCGCCTCCAACAAGAGCTGCCGCCGAGCTTCTTACCGGCCTCTCTAGCAAGAACTCGCATCTCTTTCCTGCACCAGATCACCGCAAAGAGGTGATTCGCTGTCCTACACGAGCAGGAACTCACAGCTCTTTACTGCTCCAATCACCGCAAAGGGAAAGTTTCTCCATAGTGAGGCCCAAATCAAACTAAAAAAGAGAATAATTTGACCCAGTGACTCTCGCAAGAATTGGATATACAATGTTATTTCCATCTTATGGTATGAAACTTTCATTTCAAATTTTCAATTTGTTTCTTTTTCTTCTTTTTTGGTATTGTTTGTATTAATTGGGTTTTTTGATATGGTGTAAGAGAAAATTGTGGTGAGAATATTGAATCAATTTTTTCTATTTTTTAATGTTTTTGGTATTAATTTAGAGTTAATTGAGACCAGTTATTGGAATGGATAGAGAATAGAGCAAGCAACAATTACTGCAATTGATAGAGAATAGAGCAAGCAACAACTTCAAATGAATTGTGTATAGTTCATCTTGGAAATTATCAAATTAAAGCTTGATTCTGATTTCGGCTTGAGAGTTACTGCAAACTATGATTCTTATTTGGGCTTTGAGAATTTATCAAATCAAAACACAATTGTATGATTTCTTGTTGACTTTTTGCCCCCCTATTTATTATGTTAAGTTGTAGAACATAAATTTAATTTATTTTGGTGTGCAAAGCAGGGAAGGGATCTTTCAAAGACTCCTCATTTTTCATGCAACTATTAATATTTTTGTTCTGAAGAATGTTTACTTTAATCTTCCTCTTTCTAAAATTGGTTTCTTGGTACTTCAATTGGAAACTTATTGATGAAATTACTATGATATTGTCAAGGATCCGGTACAGCTTGCAAGTTATTCAGTTAATTTTTCTCGGTAGATTAGACCTTTCATAAGAATGAAAAAGATGCTAGTATTTAAGACATGGTTGTTATTTCTAGTTTATTCTATTAGTTTTGTGTTTTTTTAAATTTAGATTTGGATTTTAAATTGTTCTGATTTTAATATATCTTATATTTTTTTATTTAATTTTTACAACCAGCATAATACATGGAATAGAGTTACATCTTTTTGTATGTGTATTAAAACAATATTATGGTTCTCATAAGAAGTATATAATTTATTCTTTATATTATTTTATAACTTTTTAAAAAATAATAAATTAATTTAATCTTGTTATAACCATGTACATATTTTAAAAATAACGTACTTACAATGACTAATTTTCTAAAATATTAATATTATATTCATAACTTCCTATGTTTTCATAGAACACTTTTTTTCACAATTTCATAAAGTTTCTTGTCGCTTCCTGCACCCATAGCTTCTTGACATTCATTTCTCACCTTCTTGCACCCATGGCTTCCTGTCCCTTTACAAAACTGCGCTAGAGAACATGCCCTTAGTTTTCAGCTCAATCATGAAGAAGACTGAATCATAACAATTGAATAAATGCCCCCACAGTCCACACACATAGGCATAGAGAGAAATCACACATAGGCATAGAGAGAAATGAATCTTAACAATTGAATAACTGACTCACACACATAAGCAGAGAGAGATGGTTGGGGGTCAGTCATTAAGCAGTATTTTCAATCATAAAAAAAACCAGCAGTATAGCTACGAAAGAGACTATACAATATGAGGGAGAGAGAGGGAGAGTTACCTTTGTCTATCGAGTAGAGAGAGAGAGAGAGAGAGAGAGAGCTGAGAGGAGTCATGCTAAGAACCCTAGAAGAGTGGAGAGAGGCTCAATTGAAACTTGAATAAGAGAAGGGGAAAGCAGACTGCGAAATGAGTAGAAAGGGGAGAGACTATCAGCGGGAGTTTTTAGCGCCTTAATTTTTGTTGTATTTTCTGACCCGACCAGAAAACCCGACCCCGCCCGAAAATATTGACAAGTCAACGACCCGAAACTCGACCCAACCCGAAACCTGACCCAATCTGAACCCGAACGACCCAAGACCCGAAATACCCGGAACCGAAGGATCCGAAACCCGAACGATCCAAGACCCAAATGACCCGAATCTAAATGACCTAAACTTGCATATAATGAATGAATGGTCATACACATGTTGATTTCATTATTATACTAGTATTATATCTTATTTTATAATATTTTATTTTGCTTCTTATAATTTCAACATATTATTTTAGAAAATAATATATTAATTATATTGATTTCTAAGACATAAAATTCTAGTTCAGACTTTTGAGCTCATCGACCTCATTTTACAGCTTGCGCAAAATTAAAAATAGATAGATATTTATTTAATCAAAGATTTTTCATAACAAATTAAACACGGTGCGTAACTAGAGCTGACAAAAATCTAACCTGATCCGAAAATCCGATCCGACCCACCCGAACCCAAACCCGACCCGACGCGAAAATGTTGACAAGTCAACGACTTGAAACCCGACCCGATCCAACCCGAACAACCCGAGACCCGAATGACCTGAGACCCGGACGATCCGAAACCTAAATGACCCGACCCGACCCACTCATTTGCCACCTCTAGTTCTTACTTTTTGGCGAATTACATCTTACGGGTATCATATGAAAAAAATATTCCAGTAAAATATAATTCTCATTCTAAAAGCTCTACCAAACAGAAAATTTTGATTTTTGCTGAATTTTGAAATGCAAAACTTTCATTTAATATCCACCGCTCCAAACAACCCCATTAGGTATCACATCCTTTACTTTATTTCTTCGGCTAATAGTCGGGGTATGGGCTCCTGTCCCTATTTAGTTAAGTCTTTTAATGAACTAGGGTGTCCCTTGCTCCGTTTAAAATAATTTGTTAAAAAAATTTAAAACACATTCTTTATGAAGAACACATAATATTCATTTTTGTTTTTTGGAATATTCATGATTTTTTATTTTGTTGGAAAATTGAAATAAATATATGCATACTTTTATGATTTCTTATTTATAGAGGCTTGAAAAATGTTATGAAAATATTATGGTGTCACATTTAAAAATAATATTTTGAATTTTATAGGGCTAAATTAAAATCTGCCTAATAATAAGTAGTTCATGATAATTGTGAATTTTATAGGGGCTAAAATAAATTTTGCTTAAGAAAAAGTGGGAGAGAATGCACCGGAACGACATGAGAGAGAAAGTGATAGGAAAAATTAGTGATCTCCGTTAAATCAACCTATATAATGGTCTATGAAATACGGTTGTAGACCAATCGAAATGAAGTGGCTCACAACTGTACTACATGAGCCGCGCATCATTTTGAGTCGTTTGATGCAAATCAAATGGACTAGAATTCAATCTTATAAATAAATAAATAAATGTGCTCCAACCGAGTTTAAAACCCACGTCTTCAAGGAAAAGAGTGAGGGTTGTTAACCAACTACGCTAGCAAACCATTCTAATTTTTCATTTCGAAATAATAAGAGTAGCAGACTACCACAGAGGCGCGTGTCAAATCACGGGTGCAACCCAACCAGCTTGTATATATATATCTATTATAATATGTTTTTTTAAGGAAACTTTTAATAAACTATTGAGAATCTCACTCCGCTTGGAGATACAATCTTTTCTTTTTGTTAAATAATATATTGATTTTTTCTTAAAATAATTTATGATATTTTTTATGAGCATCATTGATATTTTGTTGTAGGATAGCAGGGCCGGCCTCGGGTTTTGGAGTACCCAAGACCAACATCCAAAAAGGACCCCAAATTTTTTCAATTATAATAAATTTAAAACACACAATGCAAAAAAAAAAAAAAAATACATATAGATCTATTATTTTACTATTATAGTATCAATATTATATTGATTTACAAAAGTTATAGAATATAATCATCATTTGAATATAGCTCTATTCGGAAATTTCGAAGCAAAAATATCAATGACTTGATTAGTATCTATCTCGTCCGCTAAATCACTTTCAATCGACAATAAAGCTAATCCGTTTAATCTTTCTTGTGAAATTGTAGATCGAAGATACGTTTTAATCAATTTTAACTTTGAAAAACTTCTTTCTCCCGAGGCAACGGTAACCGGTATCGTCAAAATCACTCTATAAGCATTCCAAGCGTTTGGAAAATTACCCTCTAAATGTTTCAAATAATTAAGTATGCTAATTGGTGTTTTGACCTCTTTTGGCAATATAGTTTTCAAACACTTTAACTCCACAAACAAATCATCTCCATTAACATCCGAAA
This sequence comes from Juncus inflexus, assembly GCA_024447665.1. Lineage (NCBI taxonomy): Eukaryota > Viridiplantae > Streptophyta > Magnoliopsida > Poales > Juncaceae > Juncus > Juncus inflexus. The sequence goes on from JAJHPC010000010.1 coordinate 11,412,157, forward strand.
CTCCATTATGTTTCAATTTGCTTTCAAGATTCACACAACTATTCTTCAATAACTCATCACTTAAACACGCCTTTTCCAAATCAAACAAAAAACCGAAATTTTGATGATAAACTTCAAATTGTTTAAATCTAGATTTGAACGATGAAATTGCTTGATCTACAATAAATAGGAAATACTCCTTCCGGAATTTTTCTAAATCCGAACTTATTTCATCTTCACTACCTTCCTCATCAAATTGCCTCTTTCTTTTAATAATTCGTTTTTCAACAATTTTAGGTTCAACCCCTAATTCATTCGCCATTTCACCCGCATCTCTAAACCGTTTAAAATAATTATCAAGGTCTTCTAATTGTTCTATTGCAATATCCATATGTATATTTTGACTTTGAAGGATTTTGCTAACCCCATTAATAACAAATAATATGTTGTACCAAATAACAATACTTAGTAAGAATTTAAAAGATCCGAGTTCTTTTGCAAGAGATATACAATGACCTCTCGTACCATACCATGATCCGTGTCTTTCTCATTTGCTAAATCCATCAAAGCATTTCTTATGCTTGAAATCTTAAATCTTAGAGGCTTGATGCTTTCAATTCGACTTTCCCAACGCGTTTGTGATAATTGCTTAAGCGTAAAATCCTTACAACCCTCCGCATATTCTAGCATAATTGCCCATCGATGTGTTGAAGAAGAGAACACATAAAGTTGTTGCACCACCCCAAAAAAATTTCTTCCTTCAATAGAACACTCGGCCATATCACAAAGAATGAGATTGAGACTATGACAACCACATGGTGTATAAAATATTCTAGGATTTACTTTAAGCACTCTTGCGCTCACACCCTTATTTATGCCTTTCATGTTAGAGCCATTATCATATCCTTGCCCTCTCAAGTCATCAAAATTGAGTTCAAGATTAACCAAAGTATCTTGAAGATAACCAAATAATCCCAACCCCGTCGTGTCGTCAACATTCAAAAATTCTAAAAAATACTCCTTCACCTCTATTGGACTCATGGAGATATCCACACATCGTACTATAAGAGACATTTGCACTTTATGGCCTACATCCGGTGTACAATCAAGTATAACCGAATAATATTTTACTTCTTTTATTGTCCGAATAATTTTGCTCTTAACTTCAAACCCTAACAATTGTATCAACTCATCTTGAATTTTGTGACTAAGATAATGGTTACGAATTTCTTTATTTTTAATTTTTCTTAAGTGCTCTTGAATCACATAATCGAATTTTCTAAACATTTCAATCACACTTAAAAAAAGTCCATTATCTTTTTCATCAATCTTCTCTCTACTTCCGCGTCATGGTAAATTATTCTTTGCAAGCATTAGCACAATAGCAATTTCTCTTACCAATACCGCTCTCCAATGTTCTCTATCTCTATTAATTTGTATTTGTAACCTTGCATCAATCGTCACATTCTTTTTCAATCTCCTCTCCAATTCAATCCATTTACCCAAACAATCCATATGTTCTTTACAAATTTCATGATTTCTAAGTCTGCCACCTAAGTTGTGCCAATCATTATATCCTTCATTAGCTAATTTAGTCTTGTCTCGACCTGACTTAAATAATTTACAACAAAAACAAAATACACTATTTAAACCCTTAGAGTACACTAACCATTTTCTATCATACTTCTCTCCATTGTCTAAATGACGAATAAAATGAGTGGAAGAAAAATGTCTACCCCGTTCCGTGTCATCCCTTGGAAATTCAAAATCAACAATTTTTGTAGGACCCCTTTCAATTAATAAATCTCTTAATTTATGATCAATATTATCCCAATTAATTGGATCATCGATATCCGTGGTGCAAATTCGAGAATTCAATTCTTTATTTTCATTACTCTCTTCCACATCTTGTTGCTCTTCTAAATCTTCTTTCTCTTCCACTTCATTACCCGCATCCATTTCTATTATTTCTTCCCTTTCTTCATTATCTACTTGTCCGCCCTCATCTATTTCAGCAACCAGTTTTCTAGCAATCCATTTGTTGAGAGCTCCTCTTTGCGAATTGATTAAAGCTTCCTCTCTTTTCTTCTTTTTTTCTTTTTTGAGAACCTGACGGAGCCATAATGCACCTATATATAATATTAAAATTATAAGATAAGATTTGAAATTTAAAAATCCCAATATTTAACATCTCATTTTTATCGAGCTTTAAGATCAAGAAACTAATTAGATTCCAATCATATATCATATATGCCTAATTTCCTTGTCATGAAAGAAAGGGACTAAAATCATAATCCTATTATTATTAATAAACTCAAATTAAAACTATAATTCAATAAACTGAAATTAACCAATTTAGAGCCTAATTAGAGCTAAAATTAAACTAAAATTAAAACTAAAATTGGAAAATCAACCAATTTAGAACCTAATTAAAAAATTAAAAATTAACCCAAATGAGAAAAAGTTGAACCTTGGCTGTGGTGGCTATGGGCGGCGGCGGCTCGGTCTCAGGCGGAAGAGAGACAGAGGAGGGGCGGAGCCGCGGAAGACAGGAAGAGAAACAGAGAGTTGGCGGAAGAGAAGAGAAACAGAGGGGCGGAAGTTTTTTTTTTTTTAACCGGTTACGAGAATGTGGAGTATTTAAGCAACTTTGTAACGGTTAATTCATAAAAACCGTTACTAATTACCCTATTAGTAACGGTTTTCATAAAAGAACCGTTACTGAAATTGCCAAAATCCGTAACGGTTTATTATAAACCGTTACGATTGTATGCATATTTGTAACGGTTCTTTCATAAAAACCGTTACAATAACCGTTACAAATATGCATACAATCCGTAACGGTTTATAATAAACCGTTACGGATTTTGGCAATTCTGTAACGGTTCTTTTATGAAAACCGTTACTAATAGGGTAATTAGTAACGGTTTTTATGAATTAACCGTTACAAAGTTGCTTAAATAGTCCAAAATCGTTACTGATTTTAAAAAACCGTTACTAATTTTAAAAAACCGTTACTAATATTAAAAAACCGTTACTAATTTTGTAACGGTTCTTTAATAAAAACCGTTACTAATTTATATATATATATATATATATATATATATATATATATATATATATATATATATATATATATATATATATATATATAAAAAAAGACCCCCCAAAAACTAGGACCCTAGACCATGGTCTCATGGGCCTAGTAAGGGGGCCGGCCCCGAGGATAGATATATGATAGTTTTTATATTTTGTGAACTTGTTTGAATTTTTTTTTATTTCATGTGGTATTTTACACATTTTAAAATTTTGTTGGATACACGTGAAATTATTATAGCATACCTTATAATGAAAAAAGCAAATTTTTAAATAAATCTTTCTTTTTTTAATAAAAAAACTAATTTGTTAAGATAATAAACATGCAAGATTTTTCTTGTTATCAATTTATAATACTAATTCTTACATGTTTTGAGACAAAAGGTTACAAAATAAAAAAGGCTTAAACACGTAAAAAGACATAACGAGATAAAAAAGTGAATAAATCCATTTTTGAATAGAAGTCTTTAATTCATATAAAAGCTGCATAGGGAAGTTTATACATGATCAGTAATGGTTTCTTAACATCACCAAACAAAAAAAAAATGAAGAAAAATCACTTCTTCTGCATTCAAATGCGGATCACTTCAATGTGATCTCAAGAGTTTTGTTTGTTGTTGAGAATTCTGTAAAACTCTAGATACTATGAAAAAGAAAATCCCGCAAGAGATAAAAAAATTTCACATAATTGTTTGACATGACTTATTTTCATAAATGATAACTGAAATTGAAAAGATGTTAATATATATATATATATACATATATATATATATATATATATATATATATATATATATATATATATATATATATATATATATATATATATTTCCATAAGCTTCTCTTTTAATGCTGCAATAAACAGTTCATGAAAAAATTATCATCAAGAGAGGGATATAATCCTTCAACACCAACCCATGCAACCTTTCAAATTGGCTACGATACCCACTAACCCACTAACCGTTCCAGTTTGCTTCGAATTGTAAAATTCGCCAACCGATCTCATTAAGAGATGATCGTCAAACCTCCTGATCAAATCCAGGGCGAATTGGCTCCAATTAAGGCTTGATTGATGGAGAGATTAGCCAAAATACCATTCCTCCGACTCCCTGGTCAAGTACAAGGCCGCTAGATCAACCTGTTGCCACTCTGCCACTCGACAAACTCGAAAATATCCTTTGCACCTCCTGATCCAACTCCTAGGATTTTTGTCGTCGAAACACGGGATTTGTACTCGAGGCTTAGGACCATAATCAAATTGATTGCGATTCCTGTAAAATCCATTGCTCTTTGGCCCGAAATTGCTCCAGACTTCATCCTCGTAGAACTACTCATCAGGATTTACCCGATCTGCCTTGCTCGTCTCAGCATCGTTGTTACGACGCTAATTACCTCGACGTCATTCTTGTTCCTCTTGACTTGCTCGCTCCGATTCACTCAAACAGAACCTCCAGCTCCTCCCTTCAGGCTCATGATCTGAGTGAACATCATCTCCATGTCATTTTTCTACACATTTTCTGCCCTCATTTCTTCAAACTGCAATCGAATTGATTGCAGGCCTTCATTCATTCGCATGATCTGATTGGAATTCTCCTTCGTCTCCGCTGCCAACTGCCTGATCTGATCGTCATCGTGTCTCCCTTTCCCTTTTGCCATTGTCATCGTTTCCTAACCATCTCCATGTGCAGCAATCCCTTTTAACAATCCTATTACTTAACTGACTTTTTTTTTTTATACCATTATTTCCCAAAATAAATCAGTAAATACCATCACTTTCAAAATAATGTAGTATCTACCATTTCCGCCACTACTAGTGGCGGAACATGTGAATTTTCAGTTTTTTCAAAAATTTCTCATTTGACTGACTAAACATGATTAATTAGTGCAAATGAATAGTGTTCCGCCACTGTTAGTGGCGGAACAGGAAAAAATATATATTTTTTTTTTTTTTTTTTTTAGAAAAAATTAATTTTTTTTCTATTCCGCCAGTGAAAGTGGCGGAACAGGTAAATTTTTCCCTGTTCCGCCGGTGGCGATGGCGGAACACGTTTTTTCACTAATTAATCCCGTTTTTGAAAAATTATAAAATTCACATGTTCCGCCACTATTAGTGGCGGAACAACATCTGTTCCGCCACTAGTAGTGGCGGAAATGGTAGTTACCACATTATTTTCAAAACAAATGAAATATTGATTTATTTTGGGAAATAATGGTATAAAAAAAAAAAGTCTACTTAACTAGACTTCGTGCATCAAGGCCCATAACAGCGTGGCCCAACCCAATCCTAAAATAAATACCTAACAACAATTCAATTACAGTCCATACAACCAGCCCAAGCCAAAAATTCAAATTGCAAAAATTACAAACAGACCCCTTGACTTAATCAAATTACAAACCTCAAATCCTTACACTTTCTCTTCAATCTTGTATTCCCAAATCGACCTTAGATTAGTCGTCTTGCATAACCAGCGGCGATAAAGAACGATCATCACCACATGAGAGAGAGAGAAAGTACAAATTGTTTTGGGGCCCTTCTTTCCCTCCAGTTATGCGACCCATTCAAGACCCTTCGTGTCTTGTCAACCAAACAAGAAGAAAGAAAATATGCACATAACCCTTATTCTTACCCAATTGATTCTTCATTAAACATACCCTCTTTTGTTTAATTTTAACATTTTGAACCTAAAATTGGTTTAAAGCAATGTAATTTCTTTGATTCAACATACGGTCCGGTACCGCCAAACCATAGATCAAACTACGTGAATTAAAACCATATATAACGGAAGTGTACCTTATTCCAGTTTATGCACCGAATCAAAGATGACGTCCTTAATTACAAAGAAGGCCTTATAGAATATTCATAATCTTGTAAGAGAACCCTTTGAATTTCTTATCTCGGTTTCTCTTCTCTCAACTTGATGGATAGTTGCAAAGAAGGCCTTATAGAATATTCATCGATTCTGTTATTTTAGGGAGCATATTGCTTATATATCCAAGTGACAACTTTGGCCTATAAACACATTTTGACTCTTAATTGGTTATTTCTATTTTAGCCCATCATAAAATATAAAATTAACTCACAATATTTCTACACACCAAAGGCCACATCTTAACTTAACACATTAATGCTTAATATATTATTAACCAACTTTATCACTTTATTTTAAGCATATATGATAGTATTATAATACATATGAGTCCAATGTTGGATAAATGGTCCAACAAAATATAGTAAGAGTAAAGAAATGTATATTGCAGAGAATTAAAGTATATGATATTACAAAACAAGTATGCTGTAGAGAAGAATGGTTTACATAATTAAATAAGCGATAATGACATTAGAAAGGTATAATTATGAAAGTAACAAAAATTATTAAAAGTAAATTAAAATATATTGTAGAGAATAAAAGTATATGAGATTACAAACATGTATGATGCAGAGAATAATGTATAAGAAAATTAAATAAACTACAATGACGATATAAAAGAGATGACTAACCTCAAATTCAAACTCCGTTTTTGAGTCGTAAACAACCTATGGCAACTTGGTAATTATTGTTTTTTTCCCGACAATAGTAGGGGGTTGGCAAATGGCGCTACAATTTTGGTACTTACCGTCAATATCATCACCCGTCTCATCAATAGTGTTGAATTTAAATAAGCAATCTTCAATTATGTTAAAATAAAGGTATACAGTAAGTTATAAAGATATATCACAAATATAATAATGTATATCCCAACACAAGAATGTTAAAATTCATTTAAAATGCGCTACAACAAATATGATATTAGTCACGGGATCTAATACTAATCACGGGCCGTGGCTAATAAATAAACTGCGACTGTTGTGGTTCTATAGCCACTATTGGTACACCGTGACCACCAGTAGCCACGGTCCGTAGCTACTGCTAAACGAAAATGAAAGCAGTACCCATTTAATACATACGCCGCTCTCTCTCGCGTGGCCGCTAACAGAAAGAAAAGGAAAGAAGAAAAAACGAAGGAAGAAAAAGGAAAGAGGAAGGAAGGAGAGGCGTCTTTCCCCATCTCCGGCTGCCCTCTCCGACATCTCCCCGGCCTCTCCCCATCTCTGGCGTCTCTCCCTTGCTCCGACCTCTCTCCAGCTTCTCCTGCTCTCTAGCTCAATCCTAACCCTAACCCTAAACCGATCTCTATCCATCAATGGCGGGAAGAGGAAAGGCGACAGGAGCGGCGTCGAAGGCCAAGAAGGCCACGTCGAGAAGCAGCAAGGCGGGACTGCAATTCCACTCTCAACTCCTCTCGTCTCTCTCTCTCTCTCTCTGTCTCTAGCGCAATGTCTGTCTCTAGCTCGTTCTCATTGTCGTTTCTCTCACTACTGACGCCGCCATGGGATTGAAGGGTAAGTTTCGTCAAAACTAGATCTGATTTCGTGCTGATTTTGATTTTCTAGGGTTTGAGGTAGTTATTCGTAATGGTTGGATTGATTTTCGATGGTTAAGACAAGTCTTTGCATAAGGATGTCAGAAGCAAGAAATAGAGGGGAAAAGAGGGGAGAAATCTAGGGTTTGATTTCTAGGTTTGATAAATGAAATTAGTATTTTTCTGATGCTTGCTTTGTTTTATAAGATGAATTTTTCTTTGAGATTTGCCTGATTTGTAGTTTGTTTATCGAAATATTATGATTTATTTTCAATTTCATATATTTTTGGTTAAATTGATGTTTTATTTAGGATGAAATGATGATTTTTTTTATATAAATTCTAATGATTTGCTTCGTCTTATTTGTAAATACTTAAAATATTGGGTTTATATTGAACATATTTTTTTTTCTTTCAAATTTTACGATGTGGCTAGTATTGTTAAGAGGCACTTCAATTCACAAATGGACCCTGTATGTATCTCCTCTCCCTTTTCTTATACTTTTTATAATTTGTTAATTTGTTACATTTTATTATTTATTTATGTATTTATTTTGATGAATGTTCATATGTTATACTAAATTATGTGATTTTTGTATTAACTAGGCTAAGAAAGAGTTAGCAAAGAAGGAAAAGAGCTCAGGAGAGGATTCATCTGACGATGATGATGAGGAAAGTGAAGATGAAAAGGCTGCTAAAGCACACAAAAGGGTTATGAAGATATAATAATTTAATTATCTCAAAAAAAAAATTCCCATATTTTATTTTAAAGTTTGTTTTTTTGTTTGAATATAGTATGTGGTCATGAAAGAAGCAAAATCTGAGAAGAAAGAGGTAATTTAATTCCTCATATTTTGAATATCATATCATTTTTATAATAATAAAAATATTTTATTTTAAAAGACTCTCTTTGTCGGAAACTTGTCATTCAAAAGAGGATGTGTACGCAATATTTATCACTTAATTTTTCATCTTTAATAAATAGTCATATGAATTGAATCATTTTATAATATTAATTACAGATGCTATGGAATTGAACTGACAAGATTTAAGGAATAAATTATGATATGTTATTTATATGATTTTGTAGATAAGAGGCTCGCTTGAGAAGCGGGTTTCGATTCCGATTGATGGTGAGATTGGTTATGTCAAAGGGTTAGTATTTTTTTAGGGTTTTATTAAATTTTAATATTTTATATTATTACTATACTTCAAATGCCCCTTAATTATCACAAATTCTCACTTCATTCATTCCTCTCTTTCCAGAATTTTTTACATGGACTTCGGATTCCGGTTGCCGTCACCAAAGCCTTCAAACTTAATGGGGTTTATCAAAAGGAACATAAAATAAATATTGATGGGATCAATAGGATTAGGGTTTGGATTTGGGGTTAGGGTTAGGGTAATTAGAGTTATCGGACTGTTTATTATGTATGTATAATGTATATAATTACTTGATTAGTTAATTTGTATTAATTTGGTTTATTTGTGTATTTCTTTTATTATTTTTTTCGAATTTTATTTGTGAATTTAGTAAATTTAATTATAATATAAAAATGGAGAAAAATGAAAAAACAGCTCCTGCACTAAAAACAAAAATTTGAGCAATAGCATGGTACTATAGCAATGCCACAGCTATTGTAGCAATAGTCACTGTGCCACCGTGGCTATTGCCCACCAATAGTTACGGTACCATGAATATTGATAGCAATAGCACGAGGGTTTTAGACTATTGATAGCATTGTTTGGGTTTTAGTCACGGGCCCGTGGCTATTATTATTAGTCATGGTTTTTGGGGCATCAGTCACCATTTTTGCTCGTGACTGATGTAGGGTTTTGTTGTAGTGATGCACGTCATAAACAAGTTGGCGGTGGGGGTATCATACAAAAGGATAAAATGATACATATAAATGATAGTTCAGAGATAAATATTTGATGAATAAATCAAAATATTTAATAGAAAATATTAAGTAAAATCAAGAACAGCCTGGTGTAGCCATGCGATCGAGTCGCGACTTCCCTAAAGGTGAATTCCGCCCTCTTGTGCAGAGAATGTCGGTGATCCAGCCTTCAAGGTTCTACACCTCGAGTGAATTCTCGAATTCACGTCGGTAACACATTCATGGAATGGATGGCGTTCACTTCGAAAGAAATGATGCCTTTAGCACAGAATTTTCGACCAAGTTTCTACTTGAATGTAGTTAGGAAAAGAATTGAGATTATTTTTATCTTGCTTTTATATTTTATTTTGAGGTGGAATATTTCTTGATGAGAGAAGATATTTTTTCTGTAGAGAAGAGCAAAAAGAGAGCTATCAATTATAATAGCCCCTTTTCTAATTTAACAGCCAATCAAAGGCAAAGAGAGAAGAAGACATTTGTCTGTTACTACTTACTATTCTCACCTTTATTGTACCGTATCTTAAGCATGGTATAATGTAAGTTTAATTAAGGCAAGAAATATTCTCCTTCATAAATTCTCTTTGATCTTCTTTATTAATTCATTCTCTAGAATATCTGGCAATATATATTTAATGGTGAAACTTTTAACAACACAAGTTTGTTATTTTATACCATTATAATAGTTTTAAAATTTTAGTTGTATTATTTATAACAATAAAATATAACATCCCCCCTCAAATTTTAAAACTTCAATTTAATATAATTCTCTTTCTTCCAATAAACTTGGTATCTACTATGCATAAGTATGAGTTGACATAGCATTGAACTCATACATAGTGTAAATTATATATGATCGAGATTCATGGTAAACATACATTTTTGAATTAGAAATCTTTTTACCGATCTTCTACAATCACACACATAGTAGGAAAAATCTTGATTATCATGAGAATACGTAAGGATTCGCCTTTATCCTATAGTCGCGGCTCACGTCGATTCTCACTTAGGTAATTCCTCAAAGGGTATACGGTGTGAAAATATACCCGGCAAATATTACTTTTATTAAGTAATTTATTTAATTTATTAATTTCAATATTTAAAAAATAAATCTCAGAATTATTGAGAACAACCTAACCATCACATTAAAGCACTTGACCATAAGGATGAGCACAGACAAGTCAATGTCAAAAAATAATACTTCAAAATTTCACATCAGCAATTTCGTTTAATATTTGAACCATTTGTCCCATCCAGCATGCCACAATGGTAGGGAACCCACTACTGGTGTCGACTATATGGGCTAAACACTCCATCCCCTTCGATGAGATAGACCCCGAAAGATCTTTTATTTAATGATCGGCATATTTATCTTTTTACCCGATCTTTTAGTGATATCACAATTTTATTTTCCATACGGCTTTATATTTATTTGCCTATTTTTCTTTAAAATATTTGTAGTTTATTGATTGATCAGATCATAACTACATTTAATCACGATGCGCATCAAAATTAATTATTAATAATTTAGGCACAATAGGAAAATCTCAAAGTAAATTCCTAAGCCAAAAAATTAGGATATCTTATATATATTCATATTGGATCACAAAAGAATCAGTGAAATCCAAAATCATGTGGAGATAATTTTCAAACTTTACATGTTACTTATAGGATCACATATAACTAGTAAATCTTTTTCTAAATAAATATATTTTTTTAATTCTTTAATTTAAATTTTTATGAAGTGATAATTTTATCAAACTTCATATTTGCAATGATTTGAATGTTTATGTTAATTCATGCAAATAAGTTTACAGATTTAATATAATTATAATATTAATTGGGTCAAACTAATTTATAAAATATAATCTTTTTTTTCTCTCAAAATATTTTTATGGAATTTGAATACCATTTATTTTTAATTTTATTATTAAATATTAACCTTCGAATGATGTATTTTATAAAGGAAAATTCTATGTAGAATCACTGTCAGAGAATCAGAAAGAATTACAACTGGAGATGTCCCGTAACAGCCGCCCTCCACGTGTGAAAAATAAAGCGCACATGATATGTCGGAAACAAAACATATCACAGCAGATCTCCAGTAGGCCTTTTCTCCTTTCCTTTCTGAGTCTGTCTGACCAAACTCTCATATCTCTCTCTCTGTCATTTCTAGGGTTTGTGAGAACCACCACCTGGATGCTCTCTAACGCACCTCCCTTCTCTCTCTCTTTCAACATTGCATCCATTTTACTAAGTTCCTTGATTTGAACAATTGCTGATCGGTTTTCCGATCTGAACTTCATGGCTGGAGTGGTTTGAACGTAATGTTAGGATTTAATACGTTTTGGATATTTTGATAAACTTCAGGGGGTTCAGTGCAAATATTCCAGATTTGCATTCAAATCTGGTGAATGACTAGGCAGATTACTATGCATATGGCATACGCATTAAATATTGGTCCATGGGGAATTTTGAGTATTATTTTGAGTCTTGGTTTTGCATTAAATTGTTGGTATATGTTTAATCACTTTTTTTGGGTTGTTTTAGAGAGCAGAGTATCTTTTCTATTTTGGGTTAAGGGTGAGAGGGCGGTAGCATTTTTGAACTTGTTCCCTAAGCAATAAAATTATCTCTCTGAGTTTATCTCTTTGTACCCAATTTTCCACCCAATTCAACCGAATTATAGCAAATTGATTTTCAGGTCGCTAAAATTGGTACCAGAGCTTACCGATCTACATACCTGAGATATTTTTGTGGAGTTGCGATGACAAAAGGGAAGGGTTCTGGAGACAATGAGTTGCTACGCAAGCTTGCTGAAGACACTCGCCTGAACTCCGAGCGCATGAACTGGATGTCCAACGAAATCACTCAAATTCGCTCCAGTAACAAGGCGCAGCTTGAAGAATTAAGGTCGATGTTCACTCGATTGGTGCAACGTGACTCGGGAAAAAATGGATCCGGTGTAGAAGGGCCTGAGAAGGTTGATAAGCCGGAGCGAGAAGAAAGGAGGAGTAATTGATGGAAGAACGATCCGCCAGAAAATAGTAAAATGTTTAATTATGAGGAGAGGTGGTACGAAGAGGATGAATGGAGCAACTCTGAACCTAGAAGAGGAGGGTTCAACAGGATAACCTACGGAGCTGGATACGCCATTGTGAGGGGTATTTCAAGATTTGTGGGGTCTCCGATTGACAACAAGTCGATTTGGCGACGTTGTATGCCACCGGGGAAATAGAAGAATGGCTCTATGGGTATAAATTGCACAACCGACGCCTAGTTGGGAACAATTCAAGTATGACTTGAGTAGGCGGTTTGAGGCCACTTGCAAATTGATGGGCTGGGAGAGTTCCATACATTGAAGCAAAAAGGGAGCGTGGCGGAATATCGGTCGCAATTCGATCGTCTACGAAGTCTTGTTATGAGTGATTATCATCACTTGGATGAGTTTTTTTCCTCAAGTGTTTTCTCGCCGGTTTGAAGGAGTTGAGACCGTTGGTGGAGATTTCTCGACCATTTGATCTTATATCAAGCGTACGAGAACGCGTGTTGGCATGAGAGGGCATTGGAATATCAACGGCGAGGCAAGAACCATACTAAATCAGTGACAGTGGCACAAGGGGTAAAATCAGCCACTCTAATGAAAGGGAATGAGAAGATGGACACGGCTGCCCTTGCGGCGTACAGAGAACATAGACGAAAAGACGGTTTATGTTATTTTTGTCACGATAAGTGGACACGTGAGTATAATTGTCAAGGGCGAACAATAGGGGCGTTCTGTTGGGTTTCTACCGTTCATAACGCAGCGGAAAATACAAAACGAAACAAAATCGAATTCGAAATCCAAAAGAAGGATCTGTGAATTACAATTAAATCAAAGAAAAGTTCATAACTTTGTACCTTCGGATTACGCTTAATCCGTGATGATCAAAAGCGAATTTGGTTGACGCTTTTCTTTGGTCGATTCCAAACCAGTTTCCAAACCGATCCTTTGTATGTTTCGCCTAACCGGTCTAACAAACCGATCTCCAAATGAACGGATTCCCCAAGCAAACCGATTCTCCAAGCAAAACTACGGTTTGAACCCGAATCACAAAGACGCCGCACTTCGCTTCGTCCTCTACCGGTATCCACACGAACAACCCCTTTGAACGGATAAAGAACGATATATGCTAGTATCCGTTCTTCATTTCTCTCACATAAATAACAAGAGAATAATTTTCAGATTTTTCTCTCCTTTTTTTCTCACAAAAGATGGACGAAAATATTATAATCCTTAATTTGATTTTGGGGTGTCTCTTGTGCCTACATAGTCCATAAGTTTCATATCCTATGTGCATGGTAACTATGTAACCATATATGCAACACACCTTATCATATAAGATGTAGGATTGGATGTGTCACTTGACTATGTATCTCTCCATACAACTTATCACATAAGTTATGATTTTTCTGTGTACGTCTCAATAGTTGTTCTTTGTGTGTGACCCTGTAGGTTTACTTAATGTTGGCAATAATCACAACGGATTATAAATCATGAGCGGCCTCTAGCAAGACATCATGATTACCCAAATTAAGCAAATATAGATGATTCGATCAAACCTAATTTATGTCATGCATTGTATCCCTTTGTTACACAATATCTATATCGTCCATAAGGCATGGTATGTGTCAACCTTATGTTGGTCGATAAATATTTCCTGACACCGAATTTGATTGAACATGAACTGACATTAATAACTCTTTATTAATTCACTTGAGCACGGCCGTGCGTTTCTTCAATCAAATCATCAAGAGGCCTAAAGATATCTCTCTCAATTTATGAGAGGAACAAATCCTATCTTAATTAAACTCTTTCCTCCGCATAATTCATTATATACCTAATTATAATCTTTATGACCGCCCGGTTAAAGACGATATTAGATTATATTAAAGTATAAAATTTCTCATGTAGGAAACTGAGATAATCTCAAGTCTAAGGATTACAGATACATTCTTTACTGAGAATAACTAATGACACGAACCACGTAGTATTCTCACGGTGGGTCAATCCAGTATATGGTCTCTAACATATACTTATGTTAATGACTTAATAACACTTATTCATGATCAGTAAAACATGACCATCAGTCAACTAACATACTGATGTACATTTATAGCTTATCATAAAGTATGTTTGTCTCACAAATATCCTATGAATGATCAGGGACGGTTTAGAATATCATTCATAATACTTTAAAGTTTTACTATCAAAGTCACATACTTTGATGATATAAAGCTGAATATCATATTCAAGGTTCATTTTAGTAATAAGAATAAAATAACCAATACGCATTTATTATATAAAATATCTCTAAATAAAAAATAATGTTTGTTTAACACAATCCATATATCTAGGTCTCAAATACATTGGCCTAGGGCATACTACTAACACGTTCCATCAAATGGAAGGAGAAGTTGATGAAAGGGAAGAGATAGAAGTGAGTGAGGAGCCTCTGAATGACGAGTGAGAAAAAGGGGGGCACCGAAATTCTTGGAGATTATCACTTATTCCATGGACGCCGAAAAGGTTAACAAATCAATTAAATTCTGGAAAATTGTAAGAAGAGGGCATTTACAATCTTGATTGATAGTGGGAGTTCTAATTCGTTTGTGGACCCCAAGTTCGCCAAGTTGGTCGGAGCTCCAGTTATCATGACCAAACCGTTGCTTATCACAGTGGATTATGGAGCTCAAGTCCTTTGCGACGCCAATTGTGAAGGATTTCAATGGAAAATGGGGCGACTAGATTTCAAGTTTGATCTCTGGCTATTTGAATTAGGTTCTGTTGAAGTTGTGTTGGGAGTAGATTGGATGTTAGAAAATGGGCCCGTGGAGTTTGACTATGGAGGAAGCAAACAGATGTTATTGTATGAGGGAGATGGATCCGAAAGGGCTCAAACCAAATATGGGAAAGCAAAGTCTGGATCCGTGGAGTTTATAGAAGGCAGGGAATTGGAATCCCTATTTTTTAAAAGCCAAATTAAATGGATGGCCCACATGTCTCAAATTGAAGGCATGCCTCACAGTTCAGCCCAACAGTCAGAAATTGAAGCTCTCTTGAACACTTATTCTGAATTATTCAGTGAGCCCACTTCTATGCCTCATAAACGACCCAGTGACCATATCATTTCACTAGTCCCCGACACCGTGGTTCGTAGCCACGTGCTCTAATCCTTCTGAGCTACAGGCCCCACCCTTCGATGACTTATCGGCTGCCTTGCTTGAGGAAGAGTTTGACTAAAATGGACGCCAAAAGGACGTGGAGGTTATGTGTTGACTATCGTCAACTCAATTGACTCACCATAAACGATAAGTACCCAATCCCAATCATTGATGATTTATTAGATGAATTGAGTGGGGCAAAAATCTTTTCTAAGCTCGATTTACGTTCAGGTTATCATCAAATCCGAATGGCGGAGGGTGACATTTATAAGACGGCTTTCCGAACACATTCCGGGCACTACGAGTTCTTGGTCATGCCGTTCGAGCAATGGTGGAATGGCCGAGCCTGAAGACTTTGAAGCAATCGCGGGGTTTTTTGGGTTTGACCGGCTATTACCGTAAGTTCGTGAAGGGTTACGGGATGATTAGTAAACCATTGACCGACCAACTCAATAAAGGGGGATTTAGGTGAGATGAGAGTGCGGAGAAGACATTTTAAATGCTCAAGGAGGCTATGTCGTCGGTGCCGGCTTGCATTTATCGGATTTCAATAAGGAGTTGGTAATAGAATCCAACGCGAGCGGGAGAGGCAATGGGGCTGTTTTAATGCAAGCGGGTCAACCGATTGCATACTTAAGTAAAGCTCTTGGACCAAAAAACCAAGGTCGTTCCGTTTACGAGAAAGAACTATTAGCGGTGATTATGGCGACAACCAAGTGGAGGCATTATTTATTAGGGAGGCGGTTCATTATTAAAACTGATCATGAAAGTTTAAAGTTTTTGTTAAGTGGTAAATTAACCACACAATTGCAACATAAAGGATTGATTGCGATGACATGATTGGATTATGTGGTTCATTATCGAAAGGGGGTTGAGAACCGAGCCGCGGATGCGCTATCGCGGCTACCAAGAGGGGAAGATAGTGATGAGGGCGAAATATTTGCTCTTAGTCTAACAGTGCCCGAATGGTACACGGAGGTTCAGGAAAGCTACAAAGGGGATGAGCACATAAAAAACCGTATTGAGGGGGTGGTCCTAAAACCGGACTTGAATGCCGAGTTCACTTACAAGGAAGGTATTTTGCGTTATAACGGGCGTCTTTGTATCGGTTTCGAAAGAAGGGTTGCGTGATAAATTGATCAAGGAAATGCACAACACGGCGATAGGGGGTCATTCCGGGGTTTTGACGGCATATCAAAGGCTAAAAAGAACATTCTTTTGGGTGGGAATGAAAAAGAGTGTGCAAGATTACGTGCAAGAGTGTGATGTATGTCAACACAACAAGAGCGAACACGTGGAGAGTCCGGGGTTGCTACAACCTCTCGAGATTCCATCGGAGGCATGGAGTTGCGTGAGCATGGATTTTATTGATGGGTTACCCAAATCTGAGGGGCGAGATTCTATACTAGTGGTGGTAGATCGGTTCACAAAATATGCGCACTTTATTGCACTATCACATCCGTACAATACACTGTTTATTGCGCGGGCATTTTTTGACAACGTGTGCAAGTTGCATGGAATTCCAAGGGCAATAGTGAGTGACAGAGACAAAATCTTTACTAGTAACTTTTGGCGCGAGTTATTCAAATTGCATGGAACAAGTTTAAATTTTAGTACGGCTTATCATCCCCAATTCGACGGCCAAACAGAAAGGGTTAACCAATGCCTAGAATAATATTTGCGGTGTATGTTAAGTAATTGTCCAAAAAAGTAAAAGGTGTGGTTAGCTCAAGCGGAGTTTTGGTATAATTCATCTTATCATAGCGCTATTAAGATGAGTCCGTTAAAAGCCTTATAGGTTACACCCCCAACTGGTTTGAGTTAGGAAGCATGCCAAGTTCCAAGGTGGCGCATGTGGACTCGTGATTTAAGGAAAGGCATAGAACGCTCCAATTAATCAAAGAAAGTCTCGCTAAGTCTCAAGTTCGGATGAAGAACTATGCCGACAAAAATAGAACCGAGCGGGAGTTTATAATCGGTACAATGGTGTACCTCTGTTTACAACCCTACCGACAAACCACAATTTCTATGAACAAAGGGACGAAGTTTCACTCACGGTATTACGGGCCGTTTGAAGTACTCGAGCAGATCGGGAAGGTCGCTTATAAGCTTAAGTTACCAGAGGGTTCGCATATCCACCCGGTGTTCCACGTGTCTCAATTGAAAGAAAAGATTAGAAAAAGGAAGGCCTTAGTGCCTCAATTAGTGGGACCGGATGGCAAATTAAGGGTTGAGCCAGTAGCCGTCTTGGACCGGAGGATGGTCAAGAAAAATAATGCGGCCGATGTGGAGCTACTTATTCATTGGTCGAATTTACCGGTGGAGGATGCATGGAGGATGCAACGTGGGAGGACTACGATAGCATCCTTAAGAGGTTCCCAAATTTTAAACCTTGAGACAAGGTTATTTTAAGGGGAGGAGAATGTCGGGATTTAATACGTTTTGAATATTTTGATGAACTTCAGGGGCTTCAGTGCAAATGTTCCAGATTTGAGTTCAAATCTGGTGAATGACTAGGCAGATTACTATGTTAATGGCACACGCATTAAATGTTGGTCCATGGGGAATTTTGAGTCTTGATTTTGCATTAAACTGTTGGTATATATTTTATCATTTTTTTTGGGTTGTTTTAGAGAGCAGAGTATCTTTTCTATTTTGGGTTAAGGGTGAGAGGGCGGTATCATTTTTTTTATGCGTGAATTGTAATTGAACTTGTTCCCTAAGCAATAAAATTATCTCTCTGTGTTTATCTCTTTGTACACCCAATTTTCCACCCAATTCAACCGAATTATATCAAATTGATTTTCAGTTCACTACATTAGTGCCTTAGGCCAAATAGATTTGTGCTAGGAAATGGATTATGTATTAAAACATTATTATTTATTCAATAAATGTTGTCTCTTGTATATCTGTGTGTATGGATTGTGAATGTAAATTTCTTATATCAACCATGAATGTCACTTCGGGTTCATATCATCAGAATAAGTAATTCTGATAGTAGAACTGTGAACCAACAAATGACATTCTAAACCGTCCCTAGTGATATGTGGGATGTTTATAGAGATAAACATACTTCAAGTAAGAAGCTACATATTTACAATAGTATATTCGTAGACGGATGATCATGTTCTGCTGATCATGGACATAGGGATGTCAAGTCTGGAATATAGGTTCGTGTTAGAGAACACGTACTGGACTGACCACACTATGAGAATATATATGGTATATGTCATTAGTGATTCTCATATGAATAATGTGCTTGTTCCTACGACCTGAGGTCACCATGGATTCCTGCATGTGAAACTGCATACTTTAATATGATCCTACGTCATCCATAACGAGATGATTATTAAGGTCATCATTAGGTTATGCACTGAATCATTACGAGGAATGTGAGTGACCAAGATGAGATTTGTTCCTCTTGACAAGAGGGAGATATCTCTGGGCCCCCTAATGAACTAGGACTGAAAGAAATGCATGGTCATGCTCAAAATGGATTAATATGTGTTGTTAATATCATTTTGTATTTACTCAGTCTAATTCTCGATCATGAAAGAGACTTTGATCAAACTCAAGGATGACATATTATCGTGCCTTGTGATAAAGACGTATATCGTAGAACAAAAGGAATAAGCAAATGTCTATTCAGATAGGTTTATGATCACTGATCATTTCATTTAACATAGGTAGTCATGACATCATTCTAGAGGTTACTCATGTCTTACGATCTTTAGAAGATCGTTGCCAGTGTTAAATAGAACCTATACGGTCACACAATGAACTCCATTCGTACTGGATGAAAATATCTCAATAACAGTTATACATGTGATGTATAAATGGGCGAAAGAATAAATCAAATATTGGATATTTGATTGTGCTGGAATTATTGTTCACACGCAGGAATTACTGTTCATGCATAGGAATTACTATTCATGCGTTCGAACAGAACACATATGGTATGTGCTGATTTGCTTGGCGGACAAGTATCGTTTATATGGAAACGATGGTCCGTTTGAAGCAGGAATTACTGTTCACGCAGCATGCAGGATTTGTAACAAAAGTTGACATTCTTTCACCCCTCTCTCTAGTATAAATAAAGGGGTAGCCCCTTTCTATACGACACACAAAAAATAAAGTGCCACAATTGCAAAAAGATGGGACATTGCCCAAATTCTACTGGCAGCCCCCCCCCCACAACAGACCACAACAAACACAAATTACCTCAGACAAACAACATTACAAATCCCTCTAAAATTACAAGAAAATCTCAAGTGCGAATTTTTCTCCAGAACAACACTCCAGCATCAACAATTCCGAATCCAACTAAAACTATCCAAATGGAGGAAACAACAATCATCATTAGAAAATTCCATAAAAACCTTACAACTTCAGGATTCCTAAAGAGCATAGTCTCAAGTTTCGGTATCTTTCAAAGCTTGAATTACACTCAAGGGATCTCTGATTGAAAAGAAATCTCAATTAACGTAAAAGTAAGAAACTTATCTGATATCCCCTATACGCTATTGTTCCAGGATGAACACCACACCTTCCGATCCCTAGTCTCATCCAAAACCAACTCCCGAAATCCCAAATTAAGCAGATTTGTAGACCGAAAACAGTGCGGATCCCATTGAGAGAAGAAATAGGGTTGGAATTGACTCAAAATGGACAGGAATAGTTCCAGCCCCTTGTTGGGGAGGGATCTACTTTGATGTCATCCCAGACACCTAACACTACTCCCATCTCCCAAACCATCATCTCAGACCCCGCTGTCCTCCTTCTGGAATATTACAAAGAGGGGGCGGGCCCCACTACGACCTCAACCCAATGCCGCCGAAACAATCGCAGACCAGCTCGAGGAAGACGAGTCAATTGACTTCACTGCAGGTCCCATACAGAACTATGGGTCCCAATAGAAAACTCAGAGGAGAAAAAGTGAGCGGCTACACAACAAGCAACAAAATGTTTACACGTCAGTGATTGAAAGGGCTCAACAAATACAATACAATGAAATTGACCATGGAGTTTTAAAAAGACGGAATAGACATATTCCCTCCAATGCCTCCATTGTCTCAAAATTAGATGAAAATAAATCTTATCTTGAGGCAGAAGCAGTTCGCAAACTCTTCATCAAAGTGGGGGTCAAACTCAATGATGAATTGAACAACACCATTGACTCCTTGGTGGTGCAGCTGCCCTGAAAGAAAAGCAAATCAAAGAGTTAGTTAATTTTTAACAATTTTTAAAATGAAGTACAAAACCATTAAATTTATTTCGTCGAATGTCCTATGCCTTAACAGTAACAAAAAGAGATTGAAAGTCAAAACAAACCTACTGGCAGAAAGACCTAACCTAATCTGCCTTCAGGAAACCAAATTAAAGGAATACTCATCCGCATTACACAAAGAAATCACAGGAAACAGTTTGAAAGGTAGCGCTGCCCTAGACTCTCAAGGAGCATCGGGAGGAATTTTATTGGCTTGGAATGCCAATATGTTCAGCTCTCTCAATGCGACAAATTACGATACTCCATTACTATCAAACTGGTTTGCAAGTGGGATGGTAAACCACTCAGGATCACCGGAGTGTATGGACCTCAGTCCAATCAAGACAAGGAAGTATGTGTAAGGGAATTAGAAGACCAGGTGGATGACTCAGATGACCCGTGACTGATCCAGGGGGATTTTAACCTGATTGCCTCTCTCTCAGAACGGACAGGGGATTCTTCCAGAAATTGGGAAGACTCTCAAAAGCTAAGGGGGCTAATTTCCAACTTAAATTTGATTAATCCACCTCTCCAAGGAAATAGTTACACGTGGTCCAATTCAGTCGCAAGAGCTAGAATTGATCGATTTCTCTTTAATTTACCCTGGTCCCAATTATTCCCCATTTACCGACAATCGACTCTTATCAATACCTGCTCTGACCACCTGCCAATCCAACTCACTGTCTCCAATACCTTCCCTCTCCACACAGGATTCAGATTTGAAAATCATTGGCTCAAAAATCAAGAGGCTCACTCCATCATTGTACAACACATAACCTCTACCATATCTCGAAGTTTAAAAGAATTTTCAAAACAACTGGCTGACTTAGGAGGAAAATTGAAGCAGTGGGATAAAAATAGAAGAAAAAATACAAGTAATCACAAAGAAATTTATAAATAAATCATTAAATGGTTAGATAAAAAGGTTAAAAATACAGAACTAACAACCCTTGAGTCCTAGTTTAAAACAGTAATAAAGCAAAAGATTAAAAGATCTAATTGAAATCGAAGAAATCCATTGGAAACAGAGGGCAAAGTTCAAATGGGTGAAAGAGGGTGATGAAAACACACGATTCTTCCACAACTATGCCTTTGCTCCTCAAAGCGACATAGACCTAACTGCACATCAGGATAAGGATAACTTGCTGTTCAATTTTTACAAGACTCTTATGGGCAAAGAGCCGATAGTGAGCCCAGAGCCTACCTCGGATCTGTGTATCATATTCAGATCCTCCATGGATTTAAACTCACTAAATGTCCTAATTCAAATTGAGGAAATGGATGAAGTCATCAAGAGATGGAAGAATAAGGCACCTGGTCCAGACGGCTTTAACGGAGAGTTTTATAGGAGATATTGGCGTTTATTGCGGGAGGAGGTGTTTGGCATTCTCACTTCAAATATTATCTCAGAGGGTTTAAGGGCATTCTCGCTTTCTCATATTGCCCTTATCCCCAAAAAGGAGGAGGCAGTCCTGGCCAAGGATTTCAGACCCATCAGTTTAATTAGTAGCCTACAAAAAATAATATCCAAAACCCTTGTAAATAGACTGAAAACAGTTATTAACCAACTGATCTCACACAACCAACTTGGCTTCTTAGAGGGAAGAGAGATCTCAAAATGCTTTGTTTACGCAAGGGAGGTGATTAGTACTGCCTACTCTTCCAAAAATCTCATGCTGCTATTTAAGGCAGACATTCAGAAAGTGTTTGACACGGTCTCTTGGGACTTCATTCTTAGAGTACTGGAGGCTCGTGGTTTTGGGCAAATATGGATTCAATGGACAAAGCATTACGTATTATAGGGGGCAGCCAAGATCCTTCCGAATGGTGTTCTTGGTAAATCTGTACACATCAAAAGAGGGGTGAGGCAGGGTGACCCCTGTCCCCACACCTTTTTATTTTGGCCATTGACACCCTGGCTAGGGTGGCAGAGAGCATGGGGCAACTAAATTTCTTTGAGAGGCCTCTGGTCAACTGCCACATTACCTTACTCTACGCTGATGACTCGCTCTTCATGGTGAAACCAAAGGTCATTTAAGTACGAAGGCTCAAACACCTCCTAAATACTTTTGGTGACGACTCAAGATTATAAATAAATTATGACAAATCAAAGTTTATTGTAATCCCTGAGAGGCAACTCACTATTCCAGACCCGGCTCTTGAACTGGGCTGCCCGCATGTATCCCTATCATTTACCTACTTGGGGTATAACTTACATTACAGAAAACCCACTAACGAGGAGTACAGGCTGATAGTAGAAAACTTTGAACTGAGACTCGAGGGGTGGAAGGGTGTACTACTCATTATGGGGGGGGGGGTTGAGACTCATCCTCATTAATGCGGTTCTCACTTCTTTGCTCATTTACCAATTCTCGGCTTTTAAATTTCCGAAGTGGGCCATTGAAAAAATGGACAAAGTTCAGAGAGACTTCTTGTGGAAGGGGGTCAAAGATGAGGGTCACAATTTGGTGGACTGGAGGATGATGTGTAGACCTAAGGATGTTGGGGGTATGGGAGTCATTAATCTTCATGCCTTCAATACTGTCTTGGTACTGAAGTGGCTGTGGCGATATTTCAAGAAGGATAAAGCTAGCCTCACTACCAAAATCACTACTGAAATCACAGAAAACTGAATTGTGGGGTTCAACAAGACACAAGCTAAAATTCACGGTCCCCACTCCTTTCAGCATTTCTTAAGTGGATTTTAACACCGATCCATTATATTAGTGGTTTTGTTAACGGATAAATATTTTAATGGATCACAAAACTCTACAACTCTTTCTCTCCCAAACGAAAACAAAACTCGCGTCCAGAGACCACTGCAGTTACCCCCAAATCACCTATCGTAGTCTCTTTTCACCGGTGCCGGAAATCCGCCAACCTGCAAGCTACATTTTAACTCTGAGCGCTGATTTCTCCGTGTCAAAAGGTATCTGTATTCTTTTTTCTTTTTCTTTTTCTTTTTCATTTTTCAATTGGTCCAAATTCAGATTCTTTTTGTATTTCTTTTTTTTTTTTCAATTGCCATTAAATTCAGAAGTCAGAGAGTTCAATTTGAGGGCTCATGCAATATAAGCCTATAGTTTGAGCATATTTACTAAATCAAAATTAACTTCATACCAGGTGCTTTCAACCATTCTTTAGTACCGTCAATCGTTGGCTCAAAGAGCATTTCAGTAAATAGTGTCATTTTTCTTTTATGTATTTGTGATTCCTTGGGTTTCTAATTGGATTGTACAAAGATATCTTCTAGTTTTCCTTTGAATTTTATCAAAATAAAAATTCCTTCGAAATGAAACATAAATTTTTCTTTATTGAGCCACTTGTACAGTCAAAAAAAATTGTTTAAATTCTAAAATCTCTCAAGTCTCTTTAATTTCGAAATTTTAAGTCTTTAATTGAAACTGAATTTTGTATATAGCTAGTTAATAGAATATGAATAAGGCTATCTTTCATACATGTTATTCATTTTTTACAGTGATATCTATGGAGCATGGATTCGGCACGATGCAATGAAGATGAATTTTGTGATTTGTTGCTATTCTGAATATAAGGGATTAAGATTTACAATCGAATGTAATGGATTTTGATGTGTTTTGTTGCTATTTTGAATGTAATGAATTTAGATTTCAATTGAATGTAATGGATTTAAATGAGCATATTATTTCTATTATTAGTTTATAATCTAGTTAGTTTATTTACTAGATAAAGCATTTAGTCAAATACAGTAAATACATAACTAATTATCACATAAAAAATATTTTAAATTCAAATAAAACCAAAATATTTAAGCATTACATCAACCACATAAAACATATTTTACCATAAACATTAACTACAACATCTCATACAATACAACAACACATACAACCAACAAATTCTTTTTTTCTCAAAAAAAAAAATCCTCAGATTTTATCAACACGGACAACCATCACATTCTTATTTTTGACCAATTTACACAATTATTTTATAAATAATTTTTTTTATTGGTTTTTCCTTTGTCAAGTTGCGTTTTTCGTACTGCCTGTTCGATCTGCCTCTCTTGCATATTAGCGGGCCTGAATAAGAAATCCTTTTGTTCTTTGCTTCATTACCCTAATTATACTGCCTGCTCGATCTGCCTCTCTTGCATATTAGCGGGCCTGAATAAGAAATCTTTTTGTTCTTTGCTTCATTACCCTAATTATATTTATTTTCAAAAAGTGAAAATAGTCAGACAAACAAATTACAACGTAAGGGACTTACAAATTTACAAATCTCAAAACTTTCCCTAAAAATATTTATAAACAATTCTTTAAACAAAAATAATAAAAATAACAACACTTCCGCATTTGTACTGATTCCTACTTCTTTCTTACGATAAGACCTACCTCTTTCAAGCCGTGCTGCTCGGTTGCGGCTTGTAGGATCTCTAAGTCTTCAGCTAGGGCCGTTGGAGACCCGGATAAAGCTATAAATACTGTGACTTAGAAAAATCAATAATTAAGCCTTACAAGATCCAGTTTTAATTATTAAACCTCACTTGAGCTTAATGGGGCAATGAAGTGCAAAAGAAAAAAATTCTATAATTAAGCCTAAAAAAGATATAATTTTGAATAAATTTACCGTCAAAAAAGAGAATTAGGGCTTAATTAGAACTCAATGCAGTCCAACCAACCGGCATATGGAAAACCATGATTTAGATGCACCTGAGTGAGACACATGGCGGCTTCTAGAGCAGAATGCCGGCGATCGAAGGACCCTAAAATGACGACCGTGCTTTCTGTATACCGTATTGGTCTTACTCTTCTGGAGAGAACATCACAAGAGACTCGTTTTGATTGTGAAATCACCCCAATTTGTGTTTGAAATCGTGATTTGTAGATGAGTGGGGAATCAGATCTCCGGCGAGAAACAGGCAGATGGACTAGATCGTTTTCGTTTGTTGGAATAGGAGAGAGAGAGAGAGAGAGAGAGAGAGAGCACCATGGTCCATGGCGAAACGGCCGAAGGTGAAAATGGCGTTTTGAGTTTTGAGATAGAGTTTGGGAGAGAAAGGGTTGTATAGTTTTGTGATCCGTTAAAATATTTGATCTACTAACAAACCCGGTAACATAATCCACTTGAGAAATATGCTGAAATGGAGTGGGGACAGTGAGTTTTAGCTTGTCTTGTTGGACCCCATAATTCAGTTTTCTGTGATTTCGGTAGTGATTTTGGTAGTGGGGTTAGCTTTATCCTTTCAAGAAAGAGGGTGGGACCGAATTGGCAAACCCTAGTCAAACCCATTACAGAGGAGGGGTGTGGCTCAGTTGGACCAAAGGGGGGCTCTTACTTCTGGAGGAAACTCCTAAAGTTACTGCCCTATTTTTATAGCAATACAGAATTTGAAGTGAAGAGTGGGGAGAATGTGAACCTATGGTACGCGAATTGGGGACATGGCCTGTTACATAAAGAGATCCCCTCCCTCTTTTCCCACACAGACTGCAGAGGCATCTCTGTAGCGCAATTCAAAGTTCAAACAACTTGAAGATGTACAGGAGGTTTTCAGACTTATTACGGCCGATTTACCCCTGATGGAGTTGGCTGACCTACAACAATTGGTTAATCAACTCCCATTGAGTGAAGAAAAAGATCATATTAGATGGAAAGGGGATGAAAAGGGGGTTTTCTCCACTACGAAGACTTACCAAAGTCTGGCGATGGGGGTTTTCACTCACTCACCCATTAAATCAGTGTGGGAAATTAGGGTTCCACTCAGAATGCGAATCCACTTCTAGATCAAACGCCAGGGGAAAATCCTGACCCAAGATAACCTGCAGAAGCAAGGGTTTAGGCTAGTTAATCCATGCTACATGTGCCACTCAAATTTAGAGACAGTCGAGCACTTATCTGGTGGATATGAGTTCATGGGGCATCACTGGCATCTATGGAGTATAAGCATGCAACGAGGACAAGACTTGCCCGCCTCGGCCAGAGAGCTATCCGAGACTCTGTACTGGAACGCCGGCGAGGGGAGACAGAAGCAGGTGGGGGCGATTTTCTTTTATGTTCTCTGGCGAGAGAGATGTCTCTGAGTCTTCACCGAGGTGAAAAGGCAACTATCAACCTTACTGGAGGAGCTGGATGGAGACCTTGCGTTAGCCATGAAAATGGAGGAAAGGGGGGAGCTCGCCTAAGCTCAGTTCGTGTAAGGCGGTGAAGTGAGGGGTAACGAGAGTGCGTTAGGAGGAGATGAGGTTGCTTAGTAGATCGGAAGAGAAGGTGGGAAGAAGCGAGAGTGAGTGAGCTGAATTCGAGCAATGATTTTTTGATTGGCTAGGAAGAAGAGGAGAGTGTGAGCTGCCCACGATTTGGGGGCAGAAAGTGAAAGATGAAGGGGTCGGTGGACTCATGAGCTGAGCTATCTGACCACCGTTGGGCTTGGGTTCTTTAAACTGTTGGGTCGGGCCTTCATTAGTTTTTTCTCATTTAATTATGTATTGACCCGATGATGCCATTTAATTCAGATTTTTTTTATACCATTTTCATCAAAAATAAACCAGTAAATATCACCTCTTTCAAAATAATGTGGTATCTACCATTTCCAGCACTATTAGTGGCGAAACATGTGATTTTTCAGTTTTTTCAAAAATTTCTTATTTGACTAACTAAACATGATTAGTTAGTGTAAGTGAATAGTGTTCCGCTACTGGTAGTGGCGGAACAGGAAAAAAAAATAAAAAATTTCCTGAGAAAAAGATAAATTTTTTTCTGTTCCGTCAGTGAAAGTGGTGGAACACATAAATTTTTCCCCTGTTTCGCCACTGGCAGTGGCGGAATACGTTTTTTCACTAATTAATCCCGTTTTTTGAAAAATTATAAAATCTACATGTTCCGCCACTACTAGTGGCGGAAATGATAGATAGCATATTATTTTGAAAATAGTGATATTTGCTGGTTTATTTTGAAAAAAAAATGGTATATTAAAAAAAAATCTTTTTCATGTTATTCTTTGTTTAGCATGGGCCTAGATGTTATTGAGGATGTCTAGTTTCATTCTTTTTGTTTCTTTTTCTTCTTTGTAAATTATAGAATTGTAAACTTCGAAAATTTATAAAGAAAATTCATGTTGGAAGGGGGATACTACAAAGCATTCTCCAGCTTTACTAAAAAACAAATAATAATAATTAATTTTTTTTTATATTTAAAGTAATTGAGAAAAATTTATTAGCCTTTTTTATTTTATCCAACTTGGGAATATAGTTGGTCATACCAACTTTATTATATTTTATATATGCCAAAATAGGCAATACTGACAAGTCATTTTAACGGTCAATATAATGACTGTTTTTAATTAGCCTCAAATAATCTTATTCGAATTTTAAAATATATGTATTAGACTTTATAATAGTCTTCATAAGTGGATAAAAGAAGCCGTTAATTGGCACATATCGTGAACAAAGCCTGAATATCAAACCACTAATTTAAGAGATATAATTAAAATTAACTAAACTTTTGGCAATGACTTTATAGTCATGTCATTTGATTTAATGACAATTTGATTTTGAATGAAAATATACTATGAAAATAATAATCCATAATGGACTAATGGTCCTGGTAGTGACCTTGTTAAGAATATTAATTATGGCAGTAAGTTTTAGTAACCTCTCCATACTTCATATTTAATCAAATGCATTTCAACATTAATGAGTACAAGTAGATATTCCAAAATAGAATATGTTTTATGTATAAATTTAGGATCACAAATAATTAATGAAACCCTTTATATATAAATATCAAAAGTAATTGACTTAAATTCATATGAAGAGATAATTATATAATGTTTATTTATTTATTCAAAATGGTAAATTGGCTATGACAATATTACATATGTACTCAAAATAGGTAAAATTGAATAGTCATCAACAGTCAAAATGACAAGTATTTATTTTCTTAATCAGGCCCATATAACTTTCATAATCTAACTTGATCATAAAATAAATTTGTATGCTCTATAATAATTTTAATAAGTGGAAAAAATTAAGCATTTAACACAACCGTGTACATTAGCTCATAGTCAAACCACTAATAAAAATTGTTTTTATTTCCTGCAAAACAAGGAAATGAGAGGAATTCAAGGGTCAAAGCCCAAATATAATGTATCATATGAAAAATGAAGAGACCACATAAACTTGTTGTTTATGTTTCATTTCTTTAATTCCTCAATTAATTTCGTATTTAATCTTTCATATAAAGAGCTTTCATAAGTTGACCCATGTAGTATTAATGCTTAATATGGGGAGAGTGGATGTGCAGCTGACACATGTCCATCATCTATTTTTCTTTGTGTTTTTTTTTATAACATTTTGTATAATGAATCAACAAAAAAGCTAAGTTTAGCTCAATTTTAATCCATTTCGACTTTTTAGTACCAAAGAAGTGCCACAAATAATCAAAAAGAAAAAATATGGCCCCACTAATTTGACAAAAATTCTATGATCATATTTGTGCAATATTTTGCATAACGGGTCATATCAATTAATTATTAACTCATTATATTTTCTCTTTCTCAAAAATGTCATAAGAAATCACAAAAAATTACCTCATCTCTTTGCAATTATTACAAGAAGACCCTTAAATAAAAATAATCACAATCTTAATATTTTCACTCATTTTTCAAATATATTATTACCTTTCATAATTAATTTTTATGTAGATATTTATTTTGTAAAATATATTTAATGTAATTATTATTTTTTCCTTTTGAGAAAATTAGTTATTATAGTATCTATGAGTAAATATTGCTAATTATACTTTTGTAGTTTCTAGAATTAACTTTTTGTGCAACTAACTTTTTTCAATTTTTATTTTATTTGGTAATTAACAATTTTGGAAATAATTTTTCATTTTTTTTTGAGTTTTTGTTTGTCAAAAAACAATTCTAGAATTATTTATCATTATTGATTAATTAATCTTTGCAACCAGGCCCACCATAGAAGAAAATATATTGTTCTCCATCCCCATGTTCCCAACCATTTTTGAAACGGGTCACGTCATAACAGTCTTTTCTGTCAGTAGTGACTCCTAATGCAGTCTCTTGCGGATATACATCATTCCCAGCGATATTAAACAACTTAATATGACTCACATATGCAGATTGCTTCTTATCTTCATCTGGAAATTTACCACTGCCCATCGGCGGACCTGTTTCGGCTTTGAGATATGAGACGTGACCGCCCCATGTAACAGTTGTTGCTTTGTCGACCAAATCGGTGAACAGAGTTTTCGGCCACCACCCACATAATACTCGTTACTTCTAATATATAAAGCTTATATATTGGGCAAAATGTGACATGTGTTCTTTTTGTCAATTTTCTGTGGCCATATATATCAATAGTCTATACAACGAGTCATGCCATGTAACGAGTCAATAAAATATAATTTTATGTGGTCATATATATCAAATAGATCATACAACGAGTCATTCCATGTAACGAGTCAATAAAATAATTACATTGGGCAAAATTTGGCATGTGACTTTTTTCCTGATTTTATATGACCGTATTTATTGACAAACCATGTAATGAGTCATAAAAGAATTCAAGACAAATAATAATGTCATATCATCTATTATTTTATGAAGTACTTTTAGTAACGAGTCAATATGATAATATATAATGACCAGTTATATATTATTATGTTCAATAGTTAATTCAAAATACGAAATTTCGAAAAGAAATTGGCATATATATATCATGTCAAAAAATTATTATTATGATATTATAATTGTATATTATGTAATATTGTATAATTAGACATGAGATGACAATATAATATCATAATATTAATAATATTATTTTTTATTTTATCTTAAATTCTTTCAAGTACATGAGAATTTCTTGATAATGGTTGAAAACTTTATATTACTTCACATTATGTGATAATATATGATAAGTCGAGAAATGTAATATTTATTCTATTGACAGATAAATTATCTCCTCTTTGTTCTTTTTCGGGTAGAATATATTCTTAGCACATGTTTTATCTTTTTTAACTGTTTATATGATTATTTTTGGTTGTCTTTTTGGGGTTTACATACACACTATAATACACACTATATATAGATTCATAGATAGTAGGGCTCTAATACGAACTTAATTAAGTGTTGTGTAACTAAGGGATATGAATGACATTAATGGGAAATGAAATAATCATATATAGACACGATTTAGCGATAATAAATATTTATGATTATGATGCACATCCAAAATCATTTTTAGTCCTCTTGAATATTATAAATTTAGATACTTTTCATTTCGTTTTAATTGTTTTCATAAATGTATTTTTAAAGACTCGTATTAATTGGCGTTATAAGATAATATATGATAGATGGGAAAATTTAATATTTGTTCTATTTACGGAAAAAAAATATCTCATATTTGTTCTTTTAACAAGTAGAATATCTTCTTAACTATTTTTTTTAATCTTTTAGTGGTTTATATGATTATTTTTTATGTCTTTTTTGGGGTTTATACACACTATATATGGATTCGAGATATTAGGCTCTTTCGTCTATTTATTAATCATATTTATCATAATTGTTTAGTTCACTAATCAAAGTATGTAGTTCAAACTTAAATGTAACTAAGGAATACCATTGAGATTAACGCTATATGAATATGATCATATATTAATATGATTTAGCGATAATAAATATCTATTATTTTGATATGCACATCCAAAATCATTTTTAAGCCCTTTGGATATTATAGTTCATTTTATTTTATTTATGTTCATGAAATGAGTTTAGTTAAACGACATAAATATGTAACTTTTGAAAATCATGTGGACATGGAGCATTTTGATTTTCTCTAAAATGATAAAGTGTTTGCCATAGACAAACTTCTTTTAAAACAAATATTTTTTTGTACATTCTCTTCTAATCGCAATTTATTTGATTTCTTTAATCATTATTTCTAATATATGAAGCTTATAATTTGGGGGATTGTTGATATGTGTACTTTTCAAAATTGCTAAGTGTCTCCAATTTGTACATATATGTATTTTTATTTGATATGAGTTTCCAATTTGAACCCAATCATTGAAAAATATTTTTTATTTAAAAAATATTTAAGAAAAAAATTTCTTAAAAAATTTGTTTTGAATTAAAATTATGAAAAGATAATATTTTTATTAATCTTTTTCAGAAAAGAAATATTTCCAAATTCCGAAAACATTATTTTCCGAAAAAAAATATTCTCCCAATTTAAAAAATATATATTTCAAAAAGTATTTTTATTAAAAATATTTTACAAAAAGTATTTTTATGCAAAAAATTCAAAACTTCTTTTATGCAACCTTTCTTAAGAATAGTTTATTGAAAATATTTTTTTAGAAAAATAATTTTCTTAAACAAATACGCTATTTGATTTTTTTTAAAATATTTTTTAAGTGATTAAACTACGAAGACTAACGATGTTAACTTCAATTTAACGGTAGGATTTATTGCAATTTAGCAATAACACAGTAGCTTTTTTGCAATTTAAGCATAATATAGGATTTTTATTGTAAATTTTCCTTTTTTTTTTAAAAACTAGGGTGGCAGTAATTATTCGGGAATCAAAATAGAGTGGGATGGGTCGGCAAAGATTTCATGAAAACCATATAAAATTTTATATTTAGTAATTAACATATAAGAAAGATTGTAAAACTTGCAGATTTCAACATAATTTCTTTAAGAATGATTTTATCCATGCAAGATTTTGAAGTATCATATATTGCAAGATATAGAATTATCATATTGTCCTACAAAATAATGTATAAACTATATATTGTAATGGACAGTATAAAAATGTAAATGTGCAAATTGGTTCTTATCTTATATTTGTTATTACATTTATAAAGAAAATACATTTTTTACTTTCAAATTTGCATCAAGTAATTTATATATTTTTTTGTTATTATGTTACATTATTTTAATAATTTAATTATACAATTTTTTGGAAAAAGAATTTAATAAATATTTTTTTCTAGAGGTACACTCATAATCAACGCAACTATAAATTAACTAAGACATATTATTTTGTTGGTATCATATAGATTGTTTATGTTTATTTAGTAATAATGTTATGTATTTCTTTTCCGAAGTACTAATATTTTATGACTAAATTCTATATGTTAAGTGTAAATTTGAAAATTAACTCAAGTTTGGCTTACCCTTTTCATTGGCAAATTTATCGAGCTTGAAAGAAAAATGCCATGATTGTTCGATTATAATTTGATACTAGCATCATAGTATATTATCATTCTTAATTAGGTTAAAATTATATTATAATAATAGCATAATTATAAGAAAATAATTCTGAGGTTATTTGTTTTTAATCATTTACAATTTGGATATTAATTAAATGATATTAATATTCAAAAAATAATTATTTGAAAAAAAATAGAAAATAAAATGAAGCATTTTGATTTTTCCTTAAATTGATGGATTATAGTATGGCAAAATTGGTAATATTTGAAAGGAACAATAATATTTTACTTATTTCTAAGGTTGTATAATATGAACGGGTTTTCTCTGTTGCGAGCCAGTCATTATCTCAGCCCTTTATAAGATACACAGATCCACATATTGAAAGGCTGAGAAGAAGGCTGAACGTGAAACTCACCATAGAGAAAATACACTCATATAATACATCTTTTTTCATATTTCAAAAGGCATAGATGATATTTCCTTCAATCTTCATTTAAGTTAATTTTCGAGCATTACAATAAGATAAGGAAGCAATGCCATTAAAGCAAATAAATCAACAAATTACTTCAAATTGAAAGTAAAAATTTGAGAAAATGGATTTTAAGTTAGAATTTTTTTTGTGTTATAATATCATTGTTCTATTATAATGTCTCCATCTTTAAAGACCGCAACAAAAATACACCATTTTATCATAAAGTGTTCATTATTTTTTTATATTTGAATATTTGATAATTAGGGAGTTTAAATATATGGTAATTTGAATATCCGGTAGTTTAAATATATTGGATCACTTTCGAAATTAAAAATTAAAAAAAACAATTAAAAAATTGAAAATAGAATTACCAGTTTGGGGACATAAATGAGAGCGAAATAGATCTTTGACTAGTTCTGTAAATGCAAAAACTTTTGTTAACTGCATATCAATTTTTTTATGTTGATTCCCATTATTTTTTATATTTATTTATTATTAAATTTTCACCAATAAACCCCATAAAATCAGTTAACATTCAAAATGAATCAAATAAAAGCATTTCGGATAAAATCGAAGTGGAATGAGGTCCTCTCGAGTAATATATAGGTTTCACAATTATATTGAGTACAAGTAGTCATATATTTATAAATAATAATATATGGCATTTTGTTTTGTATGTTACCGGTCATTAAGAAATTAATCTCCTGAGCAATTCTTCTTATTATTAGGATTATGTTCGCCATTCGGTGCGAATATTTAAATTTGTTATTCATTTAAAATTTATGTATAAATTACAATTATGTATAATAATTATGTTATGTAAGTTAGTTATGTTTAAAATTATTTTGAATTATATCATAAGATATTTTATCCATTTATTATTCATTAAAAAATAATTTCTATATCACATCTAATTTTATAAGGATGGATAACTTTATACAAATAAATTGACATATACGAAAAAAATAACAAAAATAATTAATTCATACAAAAACAAAAAATAATAATCCAAAAAATAATTTGAATTATTAATTTACAATCTAATTAATTTGTATTTGCATTAAGATTTCTAAGATTAAAATATCATCTTTTTTTATCTTTTTAGTTTTCTTGTACTTATTTATTGACATAGTATATAAGAAAAAAAATCAAGTATTAATCGAGACGATGAAGAAATCTAAAAACTAAAAATAAACGATAATTTATTTCATAGATTTTAGTTGAAATCACATAAAACTTAATTATAAATTATTAACTTTAAAAATTATAAAAATAATATGGGCTAATATCATGTATACCCTTCCAAAAACCCAAAATATCAAATTTACCCCTCTAAACTTGCAAATATCAAATTTACCCTCCTAAACTTAGAAAAAATCAAATTTATCCAAATCAGTAACTTACCGTCAAACTTACCAAATTTATTATGGTTTAACCTTCTAAACACAATTCTAACTAAAAATGATAATATTAATGACTAAAATACCCCTTTGACCTTCTCACCTCTTCTTTTCTTTCACTCACATTAAACTCCCCCACAGTCCAATTTTCATCTTTTCTTCTCTTTTCCTTTCCTGAGCGATGAGAAAATCATCGAAGAGGGAACCTGATCGTCGCCATCTTCCTTCTTTTTTTATTGGTCGTCAACTTCTCCTTTCTTCTCTCCTCTTGATATAACCCTAAAATTAATGGTCATAATAGAGATACACGAAATAGAATATCATATGTCAATGGGATTGGATGAAATAGAGAAAATTAGCACAGAGTGCTACAAGCCTAGAATGAAGATATGATTGAATCATCCAGTATTGAGTATTTGAGTTTTGTGTGTCCTTATTTTCTAGATGAAACTGAGATTTGTTTGCTCATATTTGATTTTATTCATGATTATTTTGTCAAAGTTGTAGAAGAAATTAGGATTAGTTGGCTAAATATTTTGATTATTGGATTGTTAAGCTGTAGGTGACTATTTTGGCAATAAATGTTTTATTTTATGACTGAAATGAGAAGAAATATTTTGTTTAGCTTGTTGGGGAAATTAAGTTTTCATTTAGCATTACATAACCTTCTATTGTATAATTTTTCACCAAAATAATCATCAATTGCATAAGATTCTAACTTCACTCTATTTTGATTTGCTTTTGTTATGCTAGGCAAGGTTTATCTAATGACAACTTCACGGCAATGTCTAGGGAAAAAATTATTTTTCCCAAACAAAAAATAATATTTGTGGTCACGTACTCCGTAAGCTAGATGATTTGATGGAAGAAGTGAAAAATGCTTTTTTCTATTGACGGGCAATCAAGTTGTTCCTATATTATTTAACGATAGACACGCCAAAGAACAAAGCTTTATTCCACTCAACTAGGATGACAATTTTGTTCTAATGCTAAGTATGTATATGAAAGAAAGAAGTCTCATCATCCACTTCTAACACCAAATCTTTGATCCATGGGGCCTTTGTACAACTATCATGTTATTTTGATATATGTGCAGTTTTTGTTATGGAGATAAAATGTTATTTTTCAATTCATGGACTAATATCATGCTATTTTGTTATGTTATATCGAAATGTTATGTTAATTTCAATGACATTGAGTCTTAAGAATATGTGGTTTCAATCTTTGTATTTTCTGAAGAAATTATGAAAAATATTTATAAACACAATTTATTTATACAAACAAATTTCTCAATCTTTGCACATTTATTTACAAATTAAAGAAAATACAAAATTAAGTTGGAAGTGAACCATGAACACTCTTATGTACCAAATGGTACCAGATCCGACAAAACAAAATATACAAAAGATAGATGTTATCCTAAAATTCAATGAATTGCAATTATTTTTTCTTGAACCCAGCTGACTTCTTAGTCCCTGTGATCCAGTGTTTATATAAACTTAATCCTCTAGATTCTGAAACCAAAAAAATTAAAATAAACATGAATAGAGAATCTAGAAATAAACATGAATAGAATATAGAAATAAACATGAATAGAATATAGAAATAGACATTAAAAACATACATTATATAAAAGGAACAGCTTCAAGCCTTTGACAATTTTCCATTTATTTGCACAACTAACTACTAGAAAAATGATTTTTGACCATTAAGTTTCACAATTTTACAATTCTACATAATCAAATTTCTAGAATGAGAAATTGAATGTTGAATAGTAAAAGGGGGGAAAATGAAAATACACTTTCCCTCCAGTTTAGACTAGTATTTACCGGTCTAAATTTACCCCTCTAAGGCATATAATTAAATCATCAAATTTGCCAACGATTGTGATTTCTGAATCAACATAATATAAAAACAAATTATGGTTTGGATTTGAATAATTTGGTATTTACTATCATTTTTTACGAAAAATCTATCCGAGTTTTTTTTGAATGAAACGAGCAAACAAACACATAAACATGAGATTTAAGTTCAAACAAAGATTGTGGAGAAATATTTTAGAGTGAAAACAAATTTTTGTTTGCATTTGAATAAATTAGTATATTCTTTACGAAAAATCTAGCCGAATTTTTATTGCATGAAACGAGCAAACAACATATTTAGTACTTAATATCCTTATTTACGAAAAATGTATTCGAGTTTTTTTGAATGAAACGAGCAAACAAATACATGAAACATGAGTTTTAGGTGCAAATAAAGATTGTGGAGAAATATTTTAAAATGAAAATAAATTTTTGTTTGCGTTTGAATAAGTTGGTATATTCTTTACGAAAAAGCTAGACGAGTTTTTATTGCACGAAACCAGAAGAGAAACGCTTGAAACACGAGTAATATTTTAATATGAACACAAATTTTGGTTTGCATTTGAATAATTTAGTATATTCTTTACGAAAAATCTAGCCGAGTCTTTATTGAATGAAACGAGCAAACAAACGCTTGAAACATGAGTTTTCGGTACAATCGAAGATTGTGGAGTAATATTTTAATATGAAAACAAATTTTGGTTTGCATTTGAATAATTTAGTATTTACAATCATTTTTCCGAAAAATCTAATCGAGTTTTTCTTTAATGAAATGAGCAAACAACCGCATGAAACACGAGTATTAGGTGAAAATAAAGATTGTGCGGAGAAATATTTTAAAATGAAAATAAATTTTTGTTTGCGTTTGAATAAGTTAGTATATTCTTTACGAAAAAGCTAGACGAGTTTTTATTGCATGAAACGAGAACAGAAACACTTGAAATATTAGTTTTCGGTGCAAACGAAGATTGTGGAGTAATATTTTAATATGAATATAAATTTTGTTTTGCATTTGAATAATTCAGTATTTCCTATCATTCTTTACGAAAAATTGAAACGAGTTTTTTTTGAATGAAACGAGCAAACAAACGCATGAAACATGAGTTTTAGGGTTAAATAATGATTTGGAGAAATATTTTAGAGTGAAAACAAATTTTTGTTTGCATTTGAATAATTTAGTATATTCTTTACGAAAAATCTAGCCGAGTTTTTATTGCGAGAAATGAGCAAACAAACGCTTAAAACATGAGTTTTCGGTGCAATCAAAAATTGTGGAGTAATATTTAAAAGTGTAAACAAATTTTGATTTGCATTTGAATTATTTAGTACTTAATATCCTTCTTTATGAAAAATGTATTCGAGTTTTTTTGAATGAAATGACCAAACAAATGCATGAAACATGAGTTTTAGGTGCGAAAAAAGATTGTGGAGAAATATTTTAAAATGAAAATAAATTTTTGTTTGCGTTTGAATAAGTTAGAATATTCTTTACGAAAAAGCTAGACGAGTTTTATTGCGTGAAACCAGAAGGGAAACACCTGAAACATGAGTTTTCGGTGCAAACGAAGATTGTGGAGTAATATTTAAATATGAAAACAAATTTGGTTTGCATTTGAATAATTCAGGATTTACTATCATTCTTTACGAAAAATCTATCCGAGTTTTTTTTAATGAAGCGAGCGAACAAACGCATGAAACATGAGGTTTAGGTGCAAATAAAGATTTTGGAGAAATATTTTAGAGTGAAAACAAATTTTTGTTTGCATTTGAATAATTTAGTATATTCTTTATGAAAAATCTAGCCAAGTTTTTATTGCATGAAACGAGAAAAGAAACGCTTGAAACATGAGTTTTTGGTGCAAACGAAGATTGTGGAGTAATATTTTAATATGAAAACAAATTTTGCTTTGGATTTGAATAATTTAGTATTTACTATCATTCTTTACGAAAAATCGATCCGAGTTTTTTTTGAATGAAACGAGCAAACAAACGCATGAAACATGAGATTTAGGTTCAAACAAAGATTGTGGAGAGAGTGAAAACAAAATTTTGTTTGCATTTGAATAATTTAGTATATTCTTTACGAAAAATCTAGCCGAATTTTTATTGCATGAAACGAGCAAACAAACGCTTGAAACATGAGTTTTCGGTGTAAACAAAGATTGTGGAGTAATATTTAAAAGTGTAAGCAAATTTTGATTTGCATTTGAATTATTTAGTACTTAATATCCTTCTTTACGAAAAATGTATTCGAGTTTTTTGGAATGAAACGAGACAACAAATACATGAACATGAGTTTTAGGTGCAAATAAAGATTGTGGAGAAATATTTTAAAATGAAAATAAATTTTTGTTTGCGTTTGAATAAGTTAGTATATTCTTTACGAAAAAGCTAGACGAGTTTTTATTGCATGAAACCAGAAGAGAAACGCTTGAAACATGAGTTTTCGGTGCAAACGAAGATTGTGGAGTAATATTTTAAAATGAAAAGAAATTTGGTTTGCATTTGAATAATTCAGTATTTACTATCATTATTTACGAAAAATCTATCCGAGTTTTTTTTGAATGAAGCGAGCGAACAAACGCATGAAACATGAGTTTTAGGTGCAAATAAAGATTTTGGAGAAATATTTTAGAGTGAAAACAAATTTTTGTTTGCATTTGTATAATTTAGTATATTCTTTACGAAAAATCTAGCCAAGTTTTTATTGCATGAAACGAGCAAACAAACGGTTGAAACAAGACTTTTTCGTGCAAACGAAGATTGAGGAGTAATATTTTAATATGAACACAAATTTTTGTTTGCATTTGAATAATTTAGTATATTCTTTACGAAAAATCTAGCCGAGTTTTTATTGAATGAAACGAGCAAACAAACGCTTGAAACATGAGTTTTCGGTGCAAACGAAGATTGTGGAGTAATATTTTAATATGAAAACAAATTTTTGTTTGCATTTGAATAATTAAGTATATTCTTTACGAAAAATCGAAACGAGCAAACAAACGCATCAAAAATGAGTTTTAGGGTTAAATAATGATTTTGGACAAATATTTTAGAGTTAAAACAAATTTTTGTTTGCATTTGAATAATTTAGTATATTCTTTACGAAAAATCTAGCCGAGTTTTTATTGCAGTAAAAGAGCAAACAAACGCTTGAAACATGAGTTTTCGGTGCAATCAAAAATTGTGGAGTAATATTTAAAAGTGTAAACAAATTTTGATTTGCATTTGAATTATTTAGTACTTAATATGCTTCTTTACGAAAAATGTATTCGAGTTTTTTTGAATGAAATGACCAAACAAATGCATGAAACACGAGTTTTAGGTGCGAATAAAGATTGTGGAGAAATATTTTAAAATGAAAATAAATTTTTGTTTGCGTTTGAATAAGTTAGTATATTCTTTACGAAAAAGCTAGACGAGTTTTTATTGCATGAAACCGAGAAACAAACACTGAAACATGAGTTTTCGGTGCAAACGAAGATTGTGGAGTAATATTTAAATATGAAAACAAATTTGGTTTGCATTTGAATAATTTAGTATTTACTATCATTCTTTACGAAAAATCTATCCGAGTTTTTTTTTAATGAAGCGAGCGAACAAACGCATGAAACATGAGTTTTAGGTGCAAATAAAGATTTTGGAGAAATATTTTAGAGTGAAAACAAATTTTTGTTTGCATTTGAACAATTTAGTATATTCTTTATGAAAAATCTAGCCAAGTTTTATATTGCATGAAACGAGCAAAGAAACGCTTGAAACATGAGTTTTTGGTGCAAACAAAGATTGTGGAGTAATATTTTAAAATGAAAACAAATTTTGCTTTGGATTTGAATAATTTAGTATTTACAATCATTCTTTACGAAAAATCTATCCGAGTTTTTTTTGAATGAAACGAGAAAAGAAACGCTTGAAACATGAGTTTTTGGTGCAAACGAAGATTGTGGAGTAATATTTTAATATGAAAACAAATTTTGGTTTGGATTTGAATAATTTGGTATTTACTATCATTCTTTACGAAAAATCTATCCGAGTTTTTTTTGAATGAAACGAGCAAACAAACGCATGAAACATGAGATTTAGGTTCAAACAAAGATTGTGGAGAAATATTTTATAGTGAAAACAAATTTTTGTTTGCATTTGAATAATTTAGTATATTCTTTACGAAAAATCTAGCCGAATTTTTATTGCATGAAACGAGCAAACAAACGCTTGAAAAATGAGTTTTCGGTGCAAACAAAGATTGTGGAGTAATATTTAAAAGTGTAAACAAATTTTGATTTGCATTTGAATTATTTAGTACTTAATATCCTTCTTTACGAAAAATGTATTCGAGTTTTTTTGAATGAAACGAGCAAACAAATACAAGAAACATGAGTTTTAGGTGCAAATAAAGATTGTGGAGAAATATTTTAAAATGAAAATAAATTTTTGTTTGCGTTTGAATAAGTTAGTATATTCTTTACGAAAAAGCTAGACGAGTTTTTATTGCATGAAACCAGAAGAGAAACGCTTGAAACATGAGTTTTCGGTGCAAACGAAGATTGTGGAGTAATATTTTAATATGAAAACAAATTTGGTTTGCATTTGAATAATTCAGTATTTACTATCATTATTTACGAAAAATCTATCCGAGTTCTTTTTGAATGAAGCGAGCGAACAAACGCATGAAACATGAGTTTTAGGTGCAAATATAAATTTTGGAGAAATATTTTAGAGTGAAAACAAATTTTTGTTTGCATTTGAATAATTTAGTATATTCTTTACGAAAAATCTAGCCAAGTTTTTATTGCATGAAACGAGCAAACAAACGCTCGAAACATGAGTTTTCGGTGCAAACGAAGATTGTGGAGTAATATTTTAATATGAACACAAATTTTGGTTTGCATTTGAGTAATTTAGTATATTCTTTAAGAAAAATCTAGTTGAGTTTTTATTGCATGAAACGAGCAAACAAACGCTTGAAACATGAGTTTTCGGTGCAAACGAAGATTGTGGAGTAATATTTTAATATGAAAATAAATTTTTGGTTGCATTTGAATAAATTAGAATATTCTTTACGAAAAACTAGCTCAGTTGTTATTTCATGAAACTAGCAAACAAACGCTTGAAACATGAGTTTTCGGTGCAATCGAAGATTGTGGGGGAATATTTTAATATGAAAATAAATTTTGGTTTGCATTTGAATAATTTAGTATTTATAATCATTTTTTACGAAAAATCTGTTGGAGTTCTTTCTTAATGTAACGAGCAAACGAACGCATGAAACACGAGTTTTTGGTGCAAATAAAGATTCTGTGGAGAAATATTTTAAAATGAAAATAAATTTTTGTTTGCGTTTGAATAAGTTAGTATATTCTTTACGAAAAAGCTAGACGAGTTTTTATTGCATGAAACGAGAAAAGAAACGCTTGAAATATTAGTTTTTGGTGCAAACGAAGATTGTGGAGTAATATTTTAATATGAAAATAAATTTGGTTTGCATTTGAATAATTCAGTATTTACTATCATTCTTTTCGAAAAATCTATCCGAGTTTTTTTTGAATGAAGCGAGCGAACAAATGCATGAAACATGAGTTTTAGGTGTAAATAAAGATTTTGGAGAAATATTTTAGAGTGAAAACAAATTTTTGTTTGCATTTGAATAATTTAGTATATTCTTTACGAAAAATCTAGCCGAGTTTTTATTGCATGAAAAGAGCAAACAAACGCTTGAAAAATGAGTTTTCGGTGCAAACAAAAATTGTGGAGTAATATTTAAAAGTGTAAACAAATTTTAATTTGCATTTGAATTATTTAGTATTTAATATCCTTCTTTACGAAAAATCAATTCGAGTTTTTTTGAATGAAACGAGCAAACAAATGCATGAAACATGAGTTTTAGGTGC
Source organism: Juncus inflexus (assembly GCA_024447665.1). NCBI lineage: Eukaryota > Viridiplantae > Streptophyta > Magnoliopsida > Poales > Juncaceae > Juncus > Juncus inflexus. Next base: position 11,454,836 of record JAJHPC010000010.1, read on the forward strand.
AAATAAAGATTGTGGAGAAATATTTTAAAATGAAAATGAATTTTTGTTTGCATTTGAATAAGTTAGTATATTCTTTACGAAAAAGCTAGACGAGTTTTTATTGCATGAAACCAGAAAAGAAACGCTTGAAACATGAGTTTTCGGTGCAAACAAAGATTGTGGAGTAATATTTTAATATGAAAACAAATTTGGTTTGCATTTGAATAATTCAGTATTTACTATCATTCTTTTCGAAAAATCTATCGGAGTTTTTTTTGAATGAAGCGAGTGAACAAACGCATGAAACATGAGTTTTAGGTGCAAATAAAGATTTTGGAGAAATATTTTAGAGTGAAAACAAATTTTTGTTTGCATTTGAATAATTTAGTATATTCTTTACGAAAAATCTAGCCAAGTTTTTATTGCATGAAACGAGCAAACAAACGGTTGAAACATGAGTTTTCGTGCAAACGAAGATTGTGGAGTAATATTTTAATATGAACACAAATTTTGGTTTGCATTTGAATAATTTAGTATATTCTTTACGAAAAATCTAGCCGAGTTTTTATTGAATGAAACGAGCAAACAAACGCTTGAAACATGAGTTTTCGGTGCAAACGAAGATTGTGGAGTAATATTTTAATATGAAAACAAATTTTGGTTTGCATTTGAATAATTTAGTATATATATCATTCTTTACGAAAAATCTATCCGATTTTTTTGAATGAAACGAGCAAACAAACGCATGAAAAATGAGTTTTAGGGTTCAAATAAAGATTTTGGACAAATATTTTAGAGTGAAAACAAATTTTTGTTTGCATTTGAATAATTTAGTATATTCTTTACGAAAAATCTAGCCGAGTTTTTATTGCAGGAAAAGAGCAAACAAACGCTTGAAACATGAGTTTTCGGTGCAAACAAAAATTGTGGAGTAATATTTAAAAGTGTAAACAAATTTTGATTTGCATTTGAATTATTTAGTACTTAATATCCTTCTTTACGAAAAATGTATTCGAGTTTTTTTGAATGAAACGAGCAAACAAATGCATGAAACATGAGTTTTAGGTGCAAATAAAGATTGTGGAGAAATATTTTAAAATGAAAATAAATTTTTGTTTGCGTTTGAATAAGTTAGTATATTCTTTACGAAAAAGCTAGACGAGTTTTATTGCGTGAAACCAGAAGGAAAACGCTTGAAACATGAGTTATCGGTGCAAACGAAGATTGTGGGGTAATATTTAATATGAAAACAAATTTGGTTTGCATTTGAATAATTCAGGATTTACTATCATTCTTTACGAAAAATCTATCCGAGTTTTTTTTGAATGAAGCGACCGAACAAACGCATGAAAGATGAGTTTTAGGTGCAAATAAGGATTTTGGAGAAATATTTTAGAGTGAAAACAAATTTTTGTTTGCATTTGAATAATTTAGTATATTCTTTATGAAAAATCTAGCCAAGTTTTTATTGCATGAAACGAGCAAAGAAACGCTTGAAACATGAGCTTTTGGGGCAAACGAAGATTGTGGAGTAATATTTTAATATGAAAACAAATTTTGCTTTGGATTTGAATAATTTAGTATTTACTATACATTCTTTACGAAAAATCTATCCGAGTTTTTTTTGAATGAAACGAGCAAACAAACGCATGAAACATGAGATTTAGGTTCAAACAAAGATTGTGGAGAAATATTTTAGAGTGAAAACAAATTTTTGTTTGCATTTGAATAATTTAGTATATTCTTTACGAAAAATCTAGCCGAATTTTTATTGCATGAAACGAGCAAACAAACGCTTGAAACATGAGTGTTCGGTGCAAACAAAGATTGTGGAGTAATATTTAAAAGTGTAAACAAATTTTGATTTGCATTTGAATTATTTAGTACTTAATATCCTTCTTTACGAAAAATGTATTCGAGTTTTTTTGAATGAAATGACCAAACAAATGCATTGAACATGAGTTTTAGGTGTAAATAAAGATTGTGGAGAAATATTTTAAAATGAAAATAAATTTTTGTTTGCGTTTGAATAAGTTAGTATATTCTTTACGAAAAAGGTAGACGAGTTTTTATTGCCTGAAACCAGAAGAGAAACGCTTGAAACATGATTTTTCGGGGCAAACGTAGATTGTGGAGTAATATTTTAATATGAAAATAAATTTGGTTTGGGTTTCAATAATTAAGGATTTACTAGCATTCTTCATGAAAAATCTATCCGAGTTTTTTTTGAATGAAGCGAGCGAACAAACGCATGAAATATGAGTTTTAGGGGCAAATAAAGATTTTGGAGAAATAGTTTAGAGTGAAAACAAATTTTTGTTTGCATTTGAATAATTTAGTATATTCTTCATGAAAAATCTAGCCAATTTTTATTGCATGAAACGAGAAAAGAAACGCTTGAAACATGAGTTTTTGGTGCAAACGAAGATTGTGGAGTAATATTTTAATATGAAAACAAATTTTGGTTTGGATTTGAATAATTTAGTATTTACTATCATTCTTTACGAAAAATCTATCCGAGTTTTTTTTGAATGAAACGAGCAAACAAATGCATGAAACATGAGATTTAGGTTCAAACAAAGATTGTGGAGAAATATTTTAGAGTGAAAACAAATTTTTGTTTGCATTTGAATAATTTAGTATATTCTTTACGAAAAATCTAGCCGAATTTTTATTGCATGAAACGAGCAAACAAACGCTTGAAACATGGGTTTTCGGTGCAAACAAAGATTGTGGAGTAATATTTAAAAGTGTAAATAAATTTTGATTTGCATTTCAATTATTTAATACTTAATATCATTCTTTACGAAAAATGTATTCGAGTTTTTTTGAATGAAACGAGCAAACAAATACAAGAAACATGAGTTTTAGGTGCAAATAAAGATTGTGGAGAAATATTTTAAAATGAAAATAAATTTTTGTTTGCGTTTGAATAAGTTAGTATATTCTTTACGAAAAAGCTAGACGAGTTTTTATTGCATGAAACCAGAAGAGAAATGCTTGAAACGTGAGTTTTCGGAGCAAACGAAGATTGTGGAGTAATATTTTAACATGAAAACAAATTTGGTTTGCATTTGAATAATTCAGTATTTACTATCATTCTTCACGAAAAATCTATCCGAGTTCTTTTTGAATGAAGCGAGCGAACAAACGCATGAAACATGAGTTTTAGGTGCAAATAAAAATTTTGGAGAAATATTTTAGTGTGAAAACAAATTTTTGACTGCATTTGAATAATTTGGTATATTCTTTACGAAAAATCTAGCCAAGTTTTTATTGCATGAAACGAGCAAGCAAACGCTTGAAACATGAGTTTTCGGTGCAAACGAAGATTGTGGAGTAAAATTTTATTGTGAACACGAATTTTGGTTTGCATTTGAGTAATTTAGTATATTTTTTACGAAAAATCTAGCCGAGTTTTTATTGCATGAAACGAGCAAACAAACGCTTGAAACATGAGTTTTCGGTGCAAACGAAGATTGTGGAGTAATATTTTAATATGAAAACAAATTTTTGGTTGCATTTGAATAATTTAGCATATTCTTTACGAAAAATTAGCTGAATTTTTATTGCATGAAACGAGCAAACAAACGCTTGAAACACGAGTTTTCGGTGCAATCGAAGATTGTGGAGTAATATTTTAATATGAAAACAAATTTTGGTTTGCATTTGAATAATTTAGTATTTACAATCAGTTTTTACGAAAAATCTATTTGAGTTCTTTCTTAATGTAACGAGCAAACAAACGCATGAAACACGAGTTTTAGGTGGAAATAATGATTGTGTGGAGAAATATTCCAAAATGAAAATAAATTTTTGTTTGCGTTTGAATAAGTTAGTATATTCTTTACGAAAAAGCTAGACGAGTATTTATTGCGTGAAACGAGAAAAGAAACGCTTGAAATATTAGTTTTCGGTGCAAACGAAGATTGTGGAGTAGTATTTTAATATGAAAATAAATTTGGTTTGCATTTGAATAATTCAGTATATACAATCATTATTTTCGAAAAATCTATCGGAGTTTTTTTTGAATGAAGCGAGCGAACAAACGCATGAAACACAAATTTTAGGTGTAAATAAAGATTTTGGAGAAATATTTTAGAGTGAAAACTAAGTTTTGTTTGCATTTGAATAATTTAGTATATTTTTTACGAAAAATCTAGCCAAGTTTTTATTGCGGGTAACGAGTAAAGAACTGCTTGAAATATGTGTTTTCGGTGCAAACAAAAATTGTGGAGTAATATTTAAAAGTGTAAACAAATTTTAATTTTAATTTGCAATTGAATTATTTAGTACTTAATATCCTTCTTTACGAAAAATCAATTCGAGTTTATTTGGATGAAACGAGCAGACAAATGCATGAAACATGAGTTTTAGGTGTAAATAAAGATTGTGGAGAAATATTTTAAAATGAAAATAAATTTTTGTTTGCGTTTGGATAAGTTAGTATATTCTTTACGAAAAAGCTACATGAGTTTTTATTGCATGAAACCAGAAGAGAAACGCTTGAAACATGAGTTTTCGGGGCAAACGAAGATTGTGGAGTAATATTTTAATATGAAAATAAATTTGGTTTGCATTTGAATAATTCAGGATTTATTATCATTCTTTACGAAAAATCTATCCGAGTTTTATTTGAATGAAGCGAGCGAACAAACGCATGAAACGTGAGTTTAGGTGCAAGTAAAGATTTTGGAGAAATATTTTAGAGTGAAAACAAATTTTTGTTTGCATTTGAATAATTTAGTATATTCTTTATGAAAAATCTAGCCAAGTTTTTATTGCATGAAACGAGAAAAGAAACGCTTGAAATAGGAGTTTTTGGTGCAAACGAAGATTGTGGAGTAATATTTTAATATGAAAACAAATTTTGCTTTGGATTTGAATAATTTAGTATTTACTATCATTCTTTACGAAAATCTATCCGAGTTTTTTTTGAATGAAATGAGCAAACTAATGCTTGAAACATGAGATTTAGGCTCAAACAAAGATTGTGGAGAAATATTTTAGAGTGAAAACAAATTTTTGTTTGAATTTGAATAATATAGTATATTCTTTACGAAAAATCTAGCCAAATTTTTACTGCATGAAACGAGCAAACAAACGCTTGAAACATGAGTTTTCGATGCAAACACAGATTGTGGAGTAATATTTAAAATTGTAAACAAATTTTGATTTGCATTTGAATTATTTAATACTTAATATCCTTCTTTACGAAAAATGTATTCGAGTTTTTTGGAATGAAACGAGCAAACAAATACATGAAACATGAGTTTTAGGTGGAAATAAAGATTGTAGAGAAATATTTTAAAATGAAAATAAATTTTTGTTTGCATTTGAATAATTTGGTATATACTTTATGAAAAATCTAGCCAAGTTTTTATTGCATGAAACGGGAAAAGAAACGCTTGAAACATGAGTTTTTGGTGCAAACAAAGATTGTGGAGTAATATTTTAATATGAAAACAAATTTTGCTTTGGATTTGAATAATTTAGTATTTACTATCATTCTTTACGAAAAATCTATCCGAGTTTTTTTTTGAATGAAACGAGCAAACAAATGCATGAAACACGAGATTTAGGTTCAAACAAAGATTTTGGAGAAATATTTTTGATTGAAAACAAATTTTTGTTCGCATTTGAATAATTTAATATATTCATTACGAAAAATCTAGCCGAATTTTTATTACATGAAACGAGCAAACAAACGCTTGAAACATGAGTTTTCGGTGCAAACAAAGATTGTGGAGTAATATTTAAAAGTGTAAACAAATTTTGATTTGCATTTGAATTATTTAGTACTTAATATCCTTCTTTACGAAAAATGTATTCGAGTTTTTTTGAATGAAATGACCAAACAAATGCATGAAACATGAGTTTTAGGTGTAATTAAAGATTGTGGAGAAATATTTTAAAATGAAAATAAATTTTTGTTTGCGTTTGAATAAGTTAGTATATTCTTTACGAAAAAGCTAGACGAGTTTTTATTGCATTGAAACGAAACTGATATATATATATATATATATATATATATATATATATATATATATATATATATATATATATATATATATATATATATATATATATATATATATATATATATATATAAGGCTTACGGATGCGAATTCGGGGCACGGTAATCATTGTCAACATTTGGCAGGTCAAAACTCAATGTTTGATTTGGTCAATATTTGACAAGGTCAACAATCAATGGTCAATATTTTGACCAGGTCATGATCAACTTTTGACCAATTTAATGGTCAACAGTCAAGGGGTAAATTAGTGTAGTCAACTGCCAATAATTAACAATCAATACAATCAACAGTCAACATAGTCCACAATCGAACACAATGGGTCAACAAATAACCTGTCAACATGATCAACATGGTCAACACCTGGTCAACTTTGTCAACACACATTTTTCTACACATTAATACATCATAGGCATCTTTTCATGAATTCAATACATCATATGCAACTTTTCATGAAATAATGTATCACATGCACCATTTCAAAAAGGCAATTCATGGTATGCACCCTTTCATGAAGACACAACTATTCAAGAGGTCGCAACTCTTGCGATTGCACCTTTTTGATCATACCTCTTAGTTGCGCATGTCGATTACACCCGTTGGTCGCACCTCTTGGTCGCAACCGTTAGTCGCAACCTATTGGACGTGATATTTGGATCATATCCATTGGTCACACCCTTTGGTCGCACCCATTCGTCGCAACCTTTTGGACATGACATTTGGATCGCATCCGTTGGCCACACCCTTTAGTCACACCCTTTGGTCGCACCCTTTGGTCGCAACCTTTCATCGCGTCTTTTGGATGTGACATTTGAATCACATCCCTTGGTCACCCCCATTAGTCGTACCTTTAGGTCGCACCCTTTAGTCGCATCCGTTGGTCGCAACCTTTCGTTGCGTCTTTTGGATGTGACATTTGAATCGCATCCCTTGGTCACACCCGTTAGTCGCACATTTTGGTCGCACCCTTTGGTCGAACCCTTTGGTCGCATCCGTTGGTCGCAATCTTTCGTTGTGTCTTTTGGATGTGACAATTGAATCGCATCCCTTGGTCACACCCGTTAGTCGCACCTTTTGGTCGCACACTTTGGTCGCACCCTTTGGTCGCATCCGTTGGTCGCAACCTTTCGTTGCGTCTTTTGGATGTGACATTTGAATCGCATCTCTTGGTCACACCCGTTAATCGCTCCTTTTGGTCGCACCCTTTGGTCGCATCCGTTGATTGCAACCTTTCGTTGCGTCTTTTGGATGTGACATTTGAATTGCATCCCTTGGTCACACCCGCTAGTCGCATCCTTGGTCGCACCCTTTGGTCGCATCCGTTGGTCGCAACCTTTCGTTGCGTCTTTTGGATGTGACATTTGAATCACATCCCTTGGTTACACCCGTTATCGCACCTTTTGGTCGCACCCTTTGGTCGTATCCGTTGGTCGCAACCTTTCGTCGCGTCTTTTGGATGTGACATTTGAATTGCATCCCTTGGTCACACCTGTTAGTCACACCTTTTGGTCGCACCCATTCGTTGTAACCTTATGGACGTGACATTTGGATCGCATCCGTTGGTCACACCCTTTAGTCACACCCTTTGGACGCAACTCTTGGACTCAACTTTTTGATCGCTTTCCTTGGTCGCACCTTTTAGACACAATCCTTGGTCGTGACCTTTGGATCATATTTCTTGGTCGCAACTCTTGGATGCAACATTTGGATGCAACCTTTGGATCGTATCCCTTGGCGACATCTTTTGGACACAACTTCTGGATCACATCTATTCATCGCATCTTTTGATCGCATCTCTTGGACACAACTTTTGGATCACATCCTTTGGTCATATCCATTAAGCGCATCTTTTCTATTAAGAATATTCAACACTTGAATACTCTATATGCAAGCCTTATAATTATAAATCAAAATTATAAATGGTATCTAAATAGTATATATCACATATATACCGACTCAATTTAACTGAAACACGCACGTTGCTCTGATACCACTGTTGGGTTTCAAACGTGCATAACGCAGCGGAAAACAAAAATTTCCTCCAAAACCAATCCGAGGATCCGTGCGTATCGGTTAAATCAAAGAAATAAATCTTAAAGATACCTTTCGGATTACGCTTAATCCATGACGCTCAAACCATGCATATTGTCCATGCGCCTCTAAACCGGTTACCATCCTAACCGATTTTCGGTCCGTCTAGGCCGTCTAGGTCGGGTCGTGCGGAAGTCATCTACCGCACACACAATCGGTCTCCACCAAAACTCTCAATCAAACCGTTCTCATCTTCTTAGGCCGAATAGATCACAAGCGCCGAAAGTACGGATGCCTCTACCGGTGTCCACACGAACAAACTTCTTAAAACGGGAAGAAGAACAATATATATGCTAGTAGCTTGTTCTCCTCTTGCATAGGAAAACTCTTCTTATTTTATCTCACAAAAGATGTATATAATTCCTCTCATATAATCACACTCTTTCATTTTTGTCATACAAAAAGAAAGCACACTTTCATAATTTTGTCATAGAAATTAGAAAGTATATTTTCTCTCTTTTGTCTCACAAAAGAGAATGAGAAATAATGAGAGAGATAATGATGTGTTGTATATTGTGAATTTGGAGCCCTCTATGTCCTTATATAGAGGTGAAGAGTCATGTCTCTTCACACTAAAAGATGTGTATGACATCACTCATCATTATCCATATGCTATCATCTAGACTCTTCTAAAGTACATGATCTTTTGTGCTCATAGTCTTTATATACATATATATCACATCTTATCACATAAGATGACAATATATTTTGTGACATTCTTATGCAACTCATCATATAAGTCGCTAGGATTTTCTCGCGCCCGTTTCGGTTTGTTCTTTGTGTGTGACCACCGTAGGTTCACTTAATGTTGGCAATAGACTTGACAGGTCTATAAATCATGAGCGGACTCTAGCAAGCCATCATGACTACCCAATTTAAGTGAATATCGGTGATCCGATTTACCTAATCAACAATCACGTATTTAGTCCCTTTGTCACGCGATATCTATATCGATCATAAGGCATGTAAGACACCATCCTTATATTAATCGATTAATATTTCTTGATTCTGAATTAAACTGAACAACAAGAGGCCTAAAGATATCTCTCTCATTTATGAGAGGAACAAATCCCATCTTGATTGCACTCATCCCTCTACATGATTCATTGAATAATTTAGTATATTCTTTACGAAAAATCTAGCCGAGCTTTTATTGCATGAAACGAGCAAACAAACGCTTGAAACATGAGTTTTTGGTGCAAACGAAGATTGTGGAGTCATATTTTAATATGAAAACAAATTTAGGTTTGCATTTGAATAATTTAGTATATTCTTTATGAAAAATCTAGTCGAGTTTTTATTGCATGAAACGAGCAAACAAACGCTTGAAACATGAGTTTTCGGTGCAAACGAAGATTGTGGAGTAATATTTTAATATGAAAACAAATTTTAGTTTGCATTTGAATAATTAAGTATATTCTTTACGAAAAATCTAGCTGAGTTTTTATTGCATGAAACAAGCAAACAAACGCTTGAAACATGAGTTTTCGGTGCAACAGAAGATTATGGAGTAATATTTTAATATGAAAACAAATTTTAGTTTGCATTTGAATAATTTAGTATTTACTATCTTTTTTTACGAAAAATCTATTCGAGTTTTTTTTTAATGAAACGAGCAAACAAATGCATGAAACATGAGTTTTAGGTGTAAGTAAAGATTGTTGAGAAATATTTTAAAATGAAAACAAATTTTTGTTTGCGTTTGAATAAGTTGGTATATTCTTTCCGAAAAAACTAGACGAGTTTTTAATGCATGAAACGAGCGACGAAACGAATGAAACATGAGTTTGTGGTGCAAACAAAGATTGTGGAGAAATATTTTAAAATGATTACAAATTTTTGTTTGCGTTTTAATAATTTAGTATATACTTTATGAACATTCTAGCGGAGTTTTTATTGCATGAAATGAGAAAAGAAACGCTTGAAATATGACTTTTTGGTGCAAACGAAGATTGTGGAGTAATATTTTAATATGAAAACAAATTTTCGTTTGGATTTGAATAATTTGGTATTTACTATCATTCTTTACGAAAATATATGCGAGTTTTTTTTGAATGAAATGAGTAAAAAACGCATGAAACATGAGTTTTAGGATCAAATAAAGATTGTGGGGAAATATTTTAGGCCTTAACCACCCGTTTACTCTCTTGCGGCCCTTACCGCATTCACGAGTTGCCTACTCTTCGGGACTTGCCTTGCGGCTCCGATTTCACTAACAAACAAGATCGTTTACAGGCCGATCTCAATTCAACTCAACAAAGAAATACGAGCAACACACTCAGAACTGCACTAATCTCACTTTAAGATTTAGAGAATTTCACTAGTATTAAAAAGAGAGAATTTTTGTTTTTTGTGAATGGAATTCGTGCAAAACTAATCTGAGAAGGATCCACCTCTTTTAAAGGAGGAAGGAGGAAGGAGCAGCCTTTAGAAAAGGAATCCTGCACAGTTCCGTTGCCAACAAACCGTAAAAACGAAAGAAAATTAAAGTGAGATATTCTCCTAACGGCTAAAAATCTAATGGTCCGTTGCCAACGGAGGTCCATTGCCAACAGACTATACAACAAAATTCGACAGCCGATGTCAGGAGGAAAAGATCTTCAACGGGCCAGTTCCGTTGTCACCTCAGTGGTCCGTTGGCAACGGACCACTTCCGTTACCAACGGAACTGGTTAGAATTAGACAATTTGTAGATTATATTCTCTTTTTAATAATAATTAAAATGGTCACCAAACTAAACACACACGAAGAACTAAGAAACTTGCTCCCACGCCTTGAAAATACTCTCTTGAAATCATTTGCATGCGTGACGACTTCTTATTCTTCTGAGATAGGCAGGATTCGTCCGAGACATTTTCAAGAACTTCATCGTGCGACTATCTAGCTCAAGACATTCTCACACAAATATATTAGTTGCTCAGAATAGTTTTAAATATCATCAAACTGAGAAAAACATACGCATGCTACCAACTCGTACCGTCCTATGGTTCCGAAGAAAAGGAAAGTGATAATGAAAATAATAATATATCCATCATAATATTTTAATATTTTTTTTTCAAATATACTCATAGTTTATTCGTATTTTTTTAAGGAAAAAAGCTTTATGGAGGCCTGGAAACATGGGTTCAAAAATCTCAAAGACAAGTGCATTAAATTGGCAACAAATGCATAATAAAGATGTTAGGGTGCATGAAGACAGCTTGGTGCGGCTCAATGAATATCCCGGCGATATTGAATGACATTTGTTGAATAAATAGACACGTGAAGAAGAAGGAGAAGAGGACTTATCTTAATGGGCAATTTGCACGGTCTCCAGTCTTCATCTATTTGCGTGAACTTCAGGGGCAACGAATAGACGGGGACTATTATCCTCCTCATCTATTGCTAGTTTATCTTCTCTTTAGGGTGATTTCCATGATCTCACTATAGATGGACTTCATTTTCATGAAATACAAGTTGATCGTCATGAGCTTCTTCTCGAGCAGTTGGAGGCGGGAATCATTCTTCTTAGAGAACAACATTGCGAAGGTATTCCAAGCGCCTTTCGACTTTCGAGGTGGCCGTTTCTCTAATTTACTCTAGCAGCAGCTCTTCCTCAACCGAGGTCCTGACTGCATACATCATCTTTCCGGTCTTGATATACTATTTCCTCATAACTTCATTCTCCTTATTTATTTCCATGGACAAAGCCTTCTTCTTCTAGGTTTGTTTTGAGTCACCAGCAATTCCGGATACTATCGCTTCTTCAGTAGTGATATCTGACGGAGTCATCTCATATCCGCCTACCACCTCACATAGGTCATGTCCTTATAGGTAGGACTCTATACAAGACTTTCAATATATGTAGTTATTGCCGTTTAACTTCTTGAAGCCACTAGCCATACCTGCCAATTCCATGGCTATGATTGGATCCCTTGATGTTAATGGAGCCATCTATAGGTTTCTCAACTTCTCTCTCACAGTCCCACATATGTACACGATTGGTAACTCCTCTAACAAGATGCCGACACATGTCTTGTCTGACTACTAGACTACTCGTAAACTCACGACAATATATCTGGACCCTCATTGTGTCAATTCCGATAGATTCGGCCTCTCAACCTCGTTCTGATACAAGTTCACAGAGTAGAAAGACAAGATTTTAATAAATTTTCATTATTAATCACTCAATAATATTGCAATACAATTGTTCTACTTTATGACTAAATCTCCAAGATGACAAGCCTACTACTTCTTAACTATTGAATCTCCAACTAGTTACTACAACTTTCTCTTACACTATTTGAGAGGACTCTTCTTTTATAGCTTGATTTCTTTTATGAGACTTTGTGAGGCTTGATGGCTTAGTTTGATGCAAAATGAGAGTAGAGACTCTTATTTATGCTAGAGGATGCATAAATCTAAACTATAGATGTTTCTAGATCTTGGATGTCTCTAGAGTTGAGATATTTTGATGAATATCTCTGGAGATAAATTTTACATGTTCTTGAAATATTTCAAGTTACTTCTAGAATATTCCAAATTCTTTGATTGAGTCTATTAGATTTAGTGTAATTTTTCTTAACAGTATGCATTTCTAAATTAATCATCCCTATTATGGACGCACATCAGAAACACAAGTTCCAGCTCCATTTTTCTTATTTTTGAGGATGTTTTTGAAACAATGTTACACAAGTTGTCAGGCTTTAATTAGGCGACTACACACATCTTAGCACCTCGAGCTCTGTTTGGTGGGAGAATAAGACACGGATTAGTTTTTGGGGAATTAAGAAGTTATTCCTTTTTAACTCCAAAATTTATGATGGTGTTTGGTAAGAGAGTAAAGATAAAAATTGAGATAGTGAATATAAAAAGAGAATATTTGTAAATGAGCAAATACCTTAATGAACTAATGAAATGATGAATAAAAGATGCTTATACTTGCATAGATATCTTTGCATTCTTAAAAATCTTTGATTAATACTAACTTCCATAAGTCTAGTGTATAACTTAGAATCCTTGTATTTATAAAAAATTATTTTCTAATCTTTTTTCTCGCAAACTTTGTAGAAAACTTTTGATCAACTTATTTTGCACAAAACCGAAGAATCATGACTTTCTCCATTGACCTTGCACACAAATACAAGAACACACATGGACACACCGCATACACATATTTAAACAAAACATATGGTATTGTGATCTTAAATCGAAGAGAAAAAAAATTAAAAAGAGGATGATATTTTTTTTATGAAGAAAATAAAAATTGTGAAAGAAATATGAGATTGAAGTGAAAAAGTAATGAAAAAATGAAATATTTTCGTTGGCAGAGGAAAAGATGAGAGAGAAAGTTTAGAATAAAAAAGGGTTCGAAAAAAGAGAATTGAGAAAAAAAAGTGAGATTATTTTGGCCCAAAATGTACGGGAGAACTTAGTTTGACCTTATCTCCAGTATGAAGTGGGGTTAATTTTCTGCCTCTTTTTCATGCTATTTCTGCATATTCCTTCTTTTTAGTTTGGTGTTTGGGAGAGATTTGAGGGATAAAACATATTATCCTAGCTTTCTCCAGCTGCCAAACAACTCCTAAAGATTAATTGATAACTAAACGGCTATAGACATTCCCAATGCGGGCCTTTTTTTTGTTTCGGCTTTGAGCTTTCAGTGTTTTCTAATATAACTGCTGTATACTGGTGAACCTTTGATATATTTTGTAGACCTAAATATAAGTGAATGTGTAAACTAATATTTAGAACATTATCGTAGAATGTGTAAATACTGGTGAACCTTTTTTTTGGTTTTTTTTGTTTTAAGAGTTGAGACCTATGTTACGTGGATACTTTAAAATTTCAGCCGTATCATATGAGATATATATCATATAATATACCGTATTAGATATGACAAGTAGCATATTCTAATATTTTATTCCAAAATAATAAATGATACTTCATATTAAATATATAACTATTAAATACAATAATAAAATATCTAATTATATAACTAATAATAAGCAAAGACTTTGCATCTAAGATATTTCAATAAATAACAAATTATTATTATCTTCCAAACAAAATTTAATATCTAAATATAAAAAATATAATTAATTATATAAAATATAATTAATAAGATAATATATAAAATTTTCATATCGTATTCTGAGATTTTCTATAATTGTTGTCTCATCATATCCATATCACGTCGAATATGATACCCATATTCGTATTCTTGCAACATATAAGTTGTAGGAACATTTACAAAAAAAATCCCTATCTTTTCTGAATATTACAAATAGCCCCCTATATTTTCATTTATTATAAATAACCCCTTGTCAAAAATGTTTTCTTTACAAATGCCCCCCTCCATCTATTTTTTCATCCATTTAAAGTTTAATTTTTTAAAAATGACCAAAATACCCTCATCTAAAAGAAATAAAATAAATAAAAATATAACAAAATAATTATTTAAAAATAAAATTAATTAAATATAAATAAAATTAATTAAAATAAATAAAATTTAAAGAATAAAAATAAATAAAAAAAGTTTAAAAACAAAAATAATTAAATAAAAATAAAAAAGTATTAAAAAATTATTCAATAAAAATAATTAAAATAATAAATTAAACAAAATAAAATAATTAAAAAGCTAGAAATAATAAAATAAAAATACAAATAATTAAATAGAAAATAAAAAATAAAAAAATTAAATAATATTAAATTATTATTATTATTATTGACACATGAAACCCTCATTATTAGTGGTGGAACTTTATAGAATGGGGGTGCATGCCGTATATAAAGTTTCACAACCGATAATGAGGGTTTCATGCTTGCATCCCCGGTTTCTATAAAGTTCCATCACCGATAATGAATATTTTTTGTGTCAATAATACTAATTATTATTTAATATTATTTAATTTTTTATTTTTTATTTTCTATTTAATTATTTTTATTTTTATTTTTATTTTTATTTTATTATTTCTAGCGTTTTAATTATTTTATTTTGTTTAATTTATTATTTTAATTAATTTTTATTGAATACTTTTTTATTGAATTATTTTTGTTTTTAAACTTTTATTTATTTATTTTTATTCTTTAAGTTTTATTTATTTTAATTAATTTTATTTCTATTTAATTAATTTTATTTTTTAAATAATTACTTTGTTATATTTTTATTTATTTTATATTTATTTAATTAATTTAATTTCTTTTAGGTGATGGTATTTTGATCATTTTTAAAAAATTAAATTTTAAATGAATGGAGAAATGGATGAAAGGGGGTATTTCTAAAGAAAACATTTTTGACATAGGATT
Source organism: Juncus inflexus (assembly GCA_024447665.1). Classification (NCBI taxonomy): domain Eukaryota; kingdom Viridiplantae; phylum Streptophyta; class Magnoliopsida; order Poales; family Juncaceae; genus Juncus; species Juncus inflexus. The sequence continues at coordinate 11,470,228 of JAJHPC010000010.1, forward strand.
ATTTGCTATGTTACGCGGATACTTCAAAAAATTAGCCGTACGTGTATCGGATACGTATCGGACACGGATACGGCACCGATACGTTTCCGACACGCCACGTGGCGTATCCGAATATTTTAATATATGTTGACTATCGGACACGGTTCTGATACGGCAGGACACGGCAGGACATGGCTGGGACACGGGCCGAGGACACGGGCCGAGGACACGGCCCAATGCTTTAAATCCCAATTTAATTTTTATGTTTTTCTATAATTCCATTTTCGGTTCTTTATTTATTTATTTTGTTAAAAATGATCTTTTTTAAAGGCTCTTTTTTTTAATATTATTTTTTTCTTTTTTTATTAATGAAACTAACTCATGAGAAACATAACTAAAGACGATATTATATTTCTTCTTTATTTAAAAAAATATTTTTTTCTAATTTCTCACTCTCGTTCTTTTCTTGTCATTTTCTTTATCATATTTAGTTATTTTTATATTTTTAAAATTTTAGATATATAATTAATAATATAATAATATATATATATATATTATACGTATTGTGTCCAGAGATTTTTTGAAATTGCCGTATCGCCGTGTCTATATCGTATCGGATATAACGCGCGTATCCGTATCGGTGCAACATAGATTATTTGTAATAAACAAAAATACAGGAGATTATTTGTAATATTCACAAAAGATAGAAGTTTTTTTGTAAATTTTCATAAGCTGTAAGCCGAGACCCAGTATATTCAGGAATGGAATTATTGTTTTGGTTTTCGTTCGTGCGAATAAAGTTGGACATTTCAAATCTGGAATTCGCTTTCGTCTCAAATTCCAGAAAGTTTATATTTGTTACAGGGTTATTTTGTAAATGTGCCCGCTTCAAGTTTATATTTGTTAGACTCAGGGCCACTATTCTGACTTAAAAGTTTATATTTGTTACAGGGTTATTTTGTAAATGTGCCCGCTTCAAGTCTTCACTCTTCCACTCCACCCTTCCGAGTTTCCATCCCTGCCCTTCCCCATTCCTTTCTTTATTCGTCTTCATTTCTCACACACCTCATATGGAAACACTCACACCTCCCAAACCCCCCCTTACTACTAGACACTACCACCATTCCACGCCGCCTCGCATCCTCTCCGTTTCATCCCCTCCCTTTCTCTCCTTTTCGTCGCGGAAAGCCCAACGGAGACTCCGCTGCGAGTTTGATGTCAAGGGCAACGGCTCTCTCTCCAGCGACACCTCCCTTGACCGGGTATGCTCTCTCACGCCTTCTCTTGTTGGTTTATCTCCATTCATATACTTGCTTTAGTAGCGGTAAAGTTTCAACGAAATATGTAAGTTCTGTACTTTCATTGGGCGGTTTACTTTATGCCACTTGAAATGATGTTTTTAGTTCGGGAATTCATTCAAGGAGTCTATGTATGATCTTCATTTAATGCATTCGAGATGGTTTTTCGTTGGGGAATTTATTCGAGCACGTTGTGTGCATGACCATTTCAAATGAGCTATCCTCATTTTGATCTATATCCCTGATTTTGTCTCATTTTGCTTATGTGTGCATGACCATTACAAATGAGCTATCCTCATTTTGATCTATATCCCTGATTTTGTCTCATTTTGCTTATGCTTAACCCTGATTGATGAAGCAAAAGGCACTGGAGACAGCAATGAATGATATAAACAGCTCCTTTGGAAAAGGAAGTGTCACGAGGTTGGGCAGTGCTGGAGGTGCTCTTGTGTATGCTTTTCTTTCCTTTTCCTTTTCCTTTTTGTTTTTAAATTTATTTCTTATTATCATTTATGGTCTAAACTTTAATTTAATATGTTGAACTTTATTATAGAGAGACATTTCCGAGTGGATGTTTGACTTTAGATTTCGCTCTTGGAGGCGGTATCCCCAAAGGAAGAATTGTTGAGGTAACTTCAAACTTTTAAGTAAAAAAAAGTTTAACCAAATTCAGAAAGGGCTGAATTTCATATTCTGAGTCTTATCATGGTAAATTATTTTTTTGAGAAAATACTTATCATAAATTAATAATAACTTCAACTTTACGTAGATATATGGGCCAGAGAGCAGTGGAAAGACGACATTAGCCCTTCATGCAATTGCAGAAGTTCAGGTACGAAGTAATTATCACATAACTGATATCTAACCCTTAAATGACTAAATATTTTAATATTTTTATTTTATTTATTTTTTTGCAGAAAATGGGAGGAAATGCGATGCTGGTAGATGCAGAGCATGCATTTGATCCAGCCTATTCTAAAGCACTCGGAGTCGATATTGAAAATTTAATAGTCTGCCAACCCGATAATGGAGAAATGGCCCTTGAAAGTAAATATATATATAATTTATATATTCTTTTAATACTATAATTGTAATAAAATGATTGTTATTACATTTTGTTTCTGATAATATATCTTCCTTTTCTTCTGCATTTTGCTTCATACTGTTCTCTCATGGAATATCTATTAATCCTCTCTTATTTATTTATTTATTTTTTTAATTATTTTTTGTTTTTTTAGTTGCGGATAGAATGTGTAGATCTGGAGCAGTAGATCTCATCTGCGTCGACTCAGTCTCAGCTCTTACTCCACGAGCAGAAGTCGAGGTTCTTATTTTTTTTTTAAATATTTTTATGTCGAGTAATATTTTACCATTAAAATTACAGAATAATTTCCTTTTTTTTCTTCTTTTAAAGGGTGAGATCTGAATGCAACAAATAGAAATATATATTTTCTTCTTGTTTTTCTTATTTTTTTTAGTTTTATAGAGTTTGCTTTTAATTTTTTAAAGGGTGAAATAGGAATGCAACAAATAGGTTTACAAGCTAGACTCATGAGCCAAGCATTAAGAAAAATGTCAGGAAATGCATCTAAGGCTGGTTGTACCCTAATTTTCCTAAATCAAATCCGATACAAGGTCTCATTCATTTATTTATTTTCTTCAATTTGGCATTAGTAGTTTTTGAAATTTTATTTTTTGGTTTTAAGATTGGTGTGTTTTATGGGAATCCGGAAGTTACAAGTGGAGGCATAGCCTTGAAATTCTTTGCATCTGTTCGCCTCGAGATCCGTAATATTGGCAAGATTAAATCTGTAAGCACAATTAAATTAATCTTAATATATATTTTAACACTAATTTCATTTGACCTAAAATTTATTCAATTGAGAGATTAATCCTTAATTTAACATATTTTTTCCTAACTGATCCTTATTTTTGTGCAATCTAACCTTTGCAATCTAACCTTTATTTAACTTAATTGGTGTCAATTAATCGTCCACTGTGTGATTGAACATAAACTCCATTATTAAGCATAAATGCTTTGTTAGTTTATATGTATGAGTATAATTTTGTTAATCACAGCTAATTTGTTTATCAATTCTTATGTAATCTATGCATAGGCAATTAAAGGAGAAGAAGACATTGGCATTAAGGTCCGTGTGAGAGTTCAAAAAAGCAAAGTATGTATTCACTTTTAATACTATTTTTTTTTTTAAAAGAATCACAATATGCAAATAATGTATCTCTCAATCTGTAATTTGACCTTAATTAGCCAATTAAAAAATTATATTTGATTGTACTTATTTTTTTTAATATTTTCTCTACTCAGGTTTCCAGGCCTTACAAGCAAGCTGAATTTGAGATCATATTTGGGGAAGGCGTCAGTAAATTGGTAAATTGACAAAAATTTACAAATAAATAATAATTTCAAATAAATAAATTGAATCATCATCATTATTATTCTTGTTCTCTTACTTTTTAGGGGTGTATATTGGATTGTGCTGAAATGATGGATGTATTGGTAAAAAAAGGCTCTTGGTATTATTATGGAGACCAAAGGTAATTTCCTCATTTTCTTTATCTTTTACCACTCACAGTTTTCTAATGGTACAGTAAATCTTTATTTGAAGATTTCTTATAATAATATTTTATTATGAGTTTGGTACCTAACATTACAGGTTAGGGCAAGGTAGAGAGAAAGCACTACAATATTTGCGAGACAATCCTCTTGTTTCTACTGAAGTAGAAAAGGTTTGTTTTCTTTATTAACTTTGAAAATTTTCAAATATATCCTTAAAAAAGTTAAAATAATAAAGTGTATTGTCGAAAAGAAAACTATCATAAAACAATGCATAGCTTGGAAACATAAAATAATATCACGTGTAGACGTGAACCATGGAAAAGTGAAAATTATCATATAAACCCCTGCAAACATGAGAAATACATTCTAAATCCTGCCTCTTTTACCTCTTACTATCAATAAGTGATGAAACAAGGGTAATTCAGTGATATTCTGAAATATGAAATTAGGGCTATAGCTAAATGATATTTCTTATGTTTTTTGTAAGGGCATGCATGCCTATTCCTTATGCTTTATAGGGATTCCTTGATATTTGGAGACTTAGCAGGGGTATTCATGAAAATTTCCCCTAATTTTTTTAATTGACAAAAATGCCCTTGTATGTGCAGGCTGTTAGAGAAACAATTCCAGATGGGACCCGCCACATGAGCCTTCTCGCTTTTGGCCAACAATCTTCAACCAGTGAAGATGAACCAAATTTTGATGTCTTGTGATTTTATTTCATAATATTACCCTTTTTTTTTCATGAAACTTATCCTTGAAAGAAGTAGAGCTGCAGTTTTGGAAATTAGCGTGTTGTAAAATGTAATGGATGGAGATAACCTGAATTTTTGTGGGGGTGGGAAATTAGTTGGATTTTTTCTAGTGATAGAAAACCTTTTCAATGGGATGAAGTTATATTGTAAGAGGGGCTTTGTATAAAGCCGTTTTGTAATGTGCTTTTTCATCTATTTGACTTGTGTTAAATATTGATGCATTTGGATAAGTTTGTTGGGATTTAATTCTTGCAAAATTTATCCTTAATCTTCTCACTCTAACTATATTTCCTCCTCTCCCCTCGATCTAATATTTCTTTTATTTCTCTCCTTTATCTCTTCAATCTTCTCTCCTGAATCCATCTCTAATTTCTATGCCCTTTTTTGCTCCTCCCTCTTTTATCTTCCACTTAATTCTTCTTTTTTCAAAATCTCTTTTTGGAAGTTCCTCAATTGAGGAGTTATTATAAGATAGAAAAAGAAGTGGATGTAAGGTTTCAAACCATAAACTCTTGTATCTCAATCAATATATTCAACCACAATAGTATGTGATCATTTGCTTTCTTCTTTTAAAATTAGACTCGAGTTTTTTTGTCTTTTCTGAAAGACAACCGAAAAGCTCATCATTGGACTAACAACGGAGCTCTGCGATGGCTCCATGAGAAGTATGCACAAACAAAAAAAAAAATACTCTTGATATTACGTTGATAGGATGTCAAGTGTGATATGCTTCAACTTTGAGAAAAGTTAGATTTGTTTTTTTATTAATCGGTCTATTAAACTCAAGGCCACCAGCACCGCACACCAACTAGGTGTAATGGTTGGATGAGATAATATTCGAAACTAATTCGAACCAGATCTGAAAAGTTTCCAGATCATAATAAAAATATTTGAATCCGTTGAGATTTAGTTTAGACCATTTTATTCGGATTCTGATTTTGATTCAATATTGAAGGATCTAAATTCGGCTAAAATTCAGATCTGAATAATTATCAATATGGTTGTGACGACTGCCAATGGATGGGTCTCAGGTCGGATTGAGGAAGTATCCAAATTCTATTGATGTTCACAAGTTCCAAATGCGAATTCAATTCCATTAAGAAAATTAAGATCTATGTGCGAATCTAAATCCATTAACATAGCGGATTCCGGATTAGATTTTGGATCTTATTATCATTTTTTTAATTATTCATTACTATATAAAAATCATCATAATATGAACAATGAAGTTTGCACAAAATTTATCTTAGTCTTATGCATCATATTCTAATAACACAAAAAATCATATTATTTAGCAAAAAACGTTACTGTGAAATTACGGAATATTTCTAACAAAATAGAAATAATAATTGATATTAGAAAAATAAATAATAGACCAAAGGAAAAAGTAAAAAAAAAAAATAACTCTATGTTTCATACAATAATCTCTGATATGTTTTGCAATTTCACATGACTTTTTTAATTTAATTTATTTTATGTTATTTTAGAGTTTGTCCTCTTTGTTACATTTGAGAATAAGATTAGCTCTTGTATACATAAATAAGTGAAACATTGATTATTATTATTGAGAAGGTGTCAAAAGAAACAATTATATAATACGAAAATTATGCTCCATAATTGAAGAAAAACTCAAATGAAAACATCTTTCATACTAGTGTTAAAAAAATTGGTAAAAAATTATTGTCAAGCTAACAAGTAAATAAAAATTTATTATCCTAAAGAGAACAAAGCAAGCGATCGTTTGTAGTTCTCTCTCTATTTTTTTGTGATGTGGTGCATAATGATATCTGTTGCCTATTATTGTTATATATATGTTTCCTTTTAAATTTGATTGTTTATAATCAATGCAATAAATAAATGTTCTGGAAAAATATTTATCATACATATATACATACTTAATTTATCGGAATCATACTGGGTTCGGGTTTGGATCTTGCTATATCGAAATCCAAATCCCATAAATGGACGGATCTTTTTCAAAAATTCAAATATGAATCCATTTTGTTATCAGATACATTTTTTTTAATTAAAAAACCAAAAGATACAGGGTTTTATATACTAGATTTACATCTTTGTCTTAATTTTCAAAGCATTAAAAAAGAACATTCGGTTCCGGAATAATAGTGAGAATATTAGCTTCTTTCTAATAAATTGTCTCCATTGTGACTAGACATTGATAAAATCACTTGGTTTGATCGGATGCTAACCGATTTTCCCGTTTTAGGTAAATTTGACATCCAAAGAGGATTGCAATCTTAAAATCGAGCATTGCAATCCCGCTCAAAGATAATGATGATCCACTGCATTTCTCGAATCTCTTGAGAGGTCTGGGCCACCCGCAGATTTTCTTCTTTGCGGATCTTCCAAGATCTTAAGTAACAAAGCGAGCAACAAATTCCCACTGGATGTAAGCTATTTAATCTATGTTCATGCAGATTTGGGAAGGCCAGGCTGGTTTCTTTTTTTGTTGAAAAATTCTTTTGTTTCGTTCCTTTCAGACATTCCAACACGTTGCGCTCCATCTTCATGCAGATTTGGATCAATTAATAGGATTTTGGAGACCCATTGACGACACATTTTTATGATCCACATGTGAATCCATTCATGCGGATTTGGATCGTTTATAGGATTTTGTATGATTTGTTTATCAAATATAGTGATATAGATAGATAAAAAAAATTATTTCAAACTGGCACCCTATTTCATTTTTTTGAAATTTATAGGAACATGCCCAAATATATTCCTCTAAATAAATTCCCCACACAGTCAAAGTCAAAACTACCAAACTATGAAAATCTTTAACACCAGAAGAATAACAAATACATGCACACCTAAACTAACCTCACTTAATTAATAAACTCAATGCAACATATAACCTATGTTACGCGGATACTTCAAAAAATCAGCCGCACGCGTATCGGATACGTATCGGACACGAATACGGCACCGATACGGCGCCGATACGTTTCGGACACGCCACGTGGCGTATCCGTATATTTTAATATATGTTGACTTTCGAACACGGCTCCGATACGGCAGGACACGGCGGGACACGGCTGAGGACACGGCCCAATATTTTAAATCCCAATTTTATTTTTATTTTTTTCTATAATTCCATTTTCGCTTATTTATTTATTTGTTTTGTTAAAAATGATCTTTTTAAAGCCTATTTTTTTTAATATTATTTTTTTCTTTTTTTATTAATGAAAATAACTCATGAGAAGTATAACTAAAGACGATAACATATCTCTTCTTTATTTAAAAAAATGATTTTTTTCTAATTTCTCACTCTCGTTCTTTTTTTTCGTTTTCTTTATCATATTTAGTTATTTTTTATATTTTTAAAATATTTAGATGTATAATTAATAATATAATAATATATTGTAATGTGTATTTTTATACACATTTTTAGAGCTTTTATCATGAAAAATTCGTCAATAAATCACATAAATTATATGAAAAATATTTCAAATTAATAAAAATTATTTGTGAAACTCTTAATACATTTTTGTGTGATTTTTCAGGTAAAAAGACCGAGAAAACGATATTTGGAGACCTCGGCAAAAAGTCAACTCCAAATGACGGACCGATTCGCAAATCATGGACCAAAGATGGCCGAATTTCCCACAAATCTCCGTGAAAACCCTACACACGATTCTCCAAAATTCTTATAACCCTTAACCGTCGACTATCCAAGCCGAGACCTACAAAATCCACAAAAAGACGAAAAGTCAAACCCGGGAAATCGCCGAGTTGACCAAAAGTCAACTCTTCCAAAAGGGGTCAAACTGGGTATCAAATCGAAGAGCACGACGAAACGATTCCAACGGTACAAATCTTGCGAAAAAAGACCTTCTAGAACTCCCAGAAAATGCGATACAAGCTTTGGTCAACCCTAGTCAAAGTCAATCTTTGACCTGGTCAATAAATTTTCAACCAATCAGATGCTGACACGCGGCAGATTCCGTTAGAAATCAGCGAATCAGGAAGTGACACGTGGCTAATATCGTTATCATCAGTACTGGTAAGGACACGTCGCAATTTCTTATTGGGGAGCATCGCTGACGGTACTGACAAACGTCAGTACGAGGTTCAGTACGAGATTCCTTTCCACCATTCGGCGAGCGACACGTGGCGAGCGGGCCCCATAAAACGCATCACAAGCCAGAGCAGTTCATTTCGTCTCCAGAGCTTGGAAGACTGGACACCTCAGGTAGGGTTTTAACGCATGTTTGGGAGGGTACTGGACCGTCCGATGGTTTGAAACTGAGAGAATTCATCACGCGTTTTCTGCACTCTGACATGCTTCCGAAACTGATCAGTACGATGAAGCACAAGCCTCCAGTTCTTCCCTGACCGCACACCTCCATTGCCCTTATAAGCTATGTTCTAATGATTACTGGGCCGTCCGGTGCTTTGAAATGGAGAGGCAGTGAAACGCGTTTTCTGCAAGAGTCAGAGTGAATGCAGTACGAGGAATGAACTTGGCCAATGAAAAAATGCCACGTGTACAATCCGTTGGAACGGATGAGATAGAGGAGGAAATGCTATATGTACCCAGAATTTGCACCCAAGCTGAATTTGTATAGAAAAGAAAGAAATATTGCTATTTACCCCCCAAATTGCTACCCAAAACAGAATCCGGATCAAGTTAAATTTTTAGTCCCACAAGCTTATTTCCAAATAATTCTAGGTCATTTTTATCTATAAAAATGCACCTTTTTCTCTCTCTACACGACCATTCACACAACCATTCAATCATCCATTCTTACATCACCATACACCATTTTTCATTCATCTCTTCCACCATTTTCAACTCTATTGTTTTCTTTTCCACCATTCATGTCCACAAACTTCAAAACTCCAATTTTTGAGGGTTGAGAGAGAGGATAGAACTTAGAGAAGAGAGAAGTGCTTGAACTAGAAGGGGAAGTGGTAAATCAATCAAGAAGGGGAGAAGTCGAGAACGATTCACTTCTTTAGGGTTTGATTTAATTTTTTTCTTTTCTTTTCTTTTTCTATTCTCTTCTTTGGATTTTAATTTTGTTGCAAATATGATTTATTTAATGGACATGAGTGAGTAGTTTTAAGGGTAGGGAAAGACTTTTTGTGTAGCCTTGATGATGAAATCTTGAGAAAACTTTGCATTTATTATAGTATTTTTAAGATTAAATCTTGAAATATTTTTATGAGATTTAAAGTTAAATTATTTAGAAGGATGATTTGATGTTAAATATTTATAAAGATTCTTAGAGATTTGTTTGAATATATTTGACTTGGAAAAGTTATTCTTATTCAAATAAGGGTTGAATCAATTATAAGAACACTTAAAAATAGAAGTTTTTAATGGATCTGAAGGTTGATGAGTTTATTAATTAATTTTTGGAAAGAAATTAATTAAACCTTGCTTATAAATACTATATAATTAAATTGCTATCATTTGTAATTAGTGATTCTCAAGTTACACAAATTGTCATATTTCCCTACTATTTCTCTTTTATCCTTTAAAAAGAAAATTTGTTTTTTTTAATTTTATCTCTCGTGCAATTCTTTCTATTTAGAGCAACAACAACAATCTTTCAAAACACAACACTAAATTCAAAGTGAGAATTGAACGTTAAAATATTTAAGGCCTTGCTTCCTTGAGTTCGACATCCTAAACTCAAATTTCACTTATACACTTTGTTGATGAATTAGAGAACTTATAAATATCTTTGTTAACACGTGATTACAATAACGACACGTTTTCACGCTGTTACATATATATATTAGACGTATCGTGTCCACAGATTTTTTGAAATTGCCGTATCACCGTGTCCGTATCGTATCGGATACGACGCGCGTATCCGTATCGGTGCAACATAGCATATAACTAATAAACTCAATTTCTTTATAATAAATCTCTAATAAGGACTTTATAATTAACTCAATGCAACATATAATTAATAAATATCAAATAAGAACTTTATAGATAGATAAAAATAAAAAAAATTCAAACTGGCACCCTATTTCATTTTTTGAAATTTATAGGGACATGCCCAAATATATTCCTCCAAATAAATTCCCCATACAGTCAAAGTCAAAACTACCAAACTATGAAAATCTTTAACACCAGAAGAATAACAAATGCATGCACACCTAAACTAACCTCACTTAATTAATAAACTCAATGCAACATATAACTAATAAACTCAATTTCTTTATAATAAATCTCTAATAAGTACTTTATAATTAACTCAATGCAATATATAATTAATAAATATCTAATAAGAACTTTATACATATAATTAATAAACTCAATGCATCATATCATAATCATACTATTAAGGGCTCATCATATCCTGCGCAGAGAAGCCAATCTCTTCTCCAAATCATCTATCTCTGACGGTTCCGGACCCACCGGGGCAGGAGCAGCTCTAACTGGTGCAACATTTCTAGAGAGAGAGAGAGAGAGAGAGAGACTTTCTTTTAGAAGAAAAATTATTTTCATAAAATAGTTAAATATGTTTTTTTAAGAAAAGGGAGTTTCACCTTGGACTTGGGGCAGCTGTGGTTTCTGATTTCTTATTGCCATTGCCAATTCGGCCCTTAGGAGCAGAAGAAAGCTGTAACCAAAATATAAATAAATAATTAAAAAAACTGAAAAAAAGAAAAATATACTGTCATAAGAATTAAAAAATTTACCTGAGATGCAACACCAACCCCAATTTCATCAAGCACCTGAAAAAAAGGAATTAAGAAAAAATTGTTTAAAAGTTAATTAAAAAGGAGAGAATATCTAATTTTATGTCTAGTAAACAATGAAAAAGAGAGATTTTTTAAAATAGTTGAATAAATTGACCTGGTTAGTGAGATCTTCAGTCTCTTCTTCTGCATTGTCTTTGTCTAGGGTTTCATCAATCACCTCTGACATCATTTCAATCTAAACAGTAATAGATTAAAAAATATATAAATAATTGGGTTATATTGAAAAAAAGAAAGAAAAATAACAAACAAAATGAATTTTACAGTCATATCGAGCTGACTGGATTGCTTCTGGAATTCCTTCATGATCTTCAACTGCTTAGCAGGTTCCATTTGCTGAAATTGAATGAAAAGCAAATTCATTCATTCATGAAAACATAAAAATAAAATGACAGAAAACAAAGTAGTATAACTATTAATTAAATATTAAATAAAGTTGAGTGTACCTTGTTCATAGAAGCCATTGCTGTATTGGCACCCTTCATACCAGTTGAAATGGAAGTCGTAGCATACATAGCCTAGTTACAAATAAAAATATTATAAATCAATTATTAGGTACTTCAGTGTTGCTTAATTTCTGTTTTTATACGGGGATTTATGACACCAAAATAAATTAAAAGTATCTTTATTTGAATACAATGCAATTAGGCTAGTCATATAAATATATATTCAATTTGGTACCTGTGTATGAGTGGCTACGCCTCTTATTTGCGCTCTGGTCCCTTGTAAATTGGTAATTTGTTGTCTCAACCTTACCAATTGCCTTGCCAAAATGCGAGTAGCAGCCTAACATATTCAAAATTTATTAGTTTATACAAAAAGAAGTCCCCCAAAAAATGAAATTACAAGTAAAATTGGGGAATAAAGGTAATTTAGGAAGCTTGCCTCATTTCCAGTCTGTGCAGTCTTCTTTATCTCAGCCACTAGTTTTCTCTCCTAAAATAAGAATATATGCATATGAGATGAAAGGAAAATAAGAAAATAGAATAGAAGAATGAAAATAGTATGGGTATGTATATAAAACCTCTAATTGCAGAGAAGCAATCTCTCTCTCAACATCTGATTAAACACACAATAAGGTTAGTGAAATACAAATCAGAATCTATTTGGATGATATTATCTTAAGTAATTACTAATTAAGCTTTCATAATGCTAGTTTGCATCAAATATATTTTACTTCAAGATTAAAAAATTATTTTGGTTATTAATGGAGATGAAAAATATGACACAAATGAAGGTACTAGAAAGTTTAGAGAAAAAAATGCTACTATTTCTGGACAAAACACTGAAATCTGAAGAGGAATCTTCAAATTACAATTACAAGTGTCAAGCTTTCAAGTAAAATCACTTCTTTATCAAAACTCTAAATAATCACTTTTAATCGGTAAAGAAAAGGCATAAATTTTGAAATGTTTAAGAGGATTATTCAATTTACAAGTATTAAGCAGTCAAGTAACAGAATTTTTTTTTTATCAAAAACCTAAAATAACAACTTTTAATTGGTAAAAAAAGCATAAATATTGAAATTCTTACTCCGAGTAGCCACTCCCATTTCTCTCTTGCTTGTCCTTAACGCTTCTGAAAAAAATCAAGTAAAAAATCAGACAGCGAAATTTAGCAGATGGACCCTCAAAAAACCTAAAATACCCAAAATCGAAATACAGTAGAACCCTAAACCCACAAAATAGAAAACCCAACACTAAACCCACCAATAGTTCAGATCGAAGAACATAATTCACTTCTCCGCAAAAGAAAAGCTCAAAAAATCAAATACGCGGAGAAAAAAAAAATACAAAAAACGCACAGCTAAAATTACTTGCCTTTGGCCGGCACCTTCTTCTTAAAAAGATTCATGATGCTTCTCTTTTTCCCTCCTAGATCCATCCTAGCAGCGGAGAAACAGAAAGAAAAAGCAAATAGACAGAAATTATCGATGGAAGGATCGAGGTACAAATTTAAGATTGCAGAGGGACTATTGGGTAAAATTCCCAAACACAGGCCGATTAGAGAATGCACTGAGATTAAATGCTTACCTTGTTTTGCTCTGTATAAAAAGAAGCACGGACCCCAAGTGGGGCAGAACTAGCCGTTGCGATTAAACATATACTCTAAAAGTGTAATAAACGCGTAAGTAGTGTAACGAGTCATTTTGGTAAGATTATTACACACAAGGATACAAATTTTTGATAGTAGAGATATTTATAGATGCAAAGCCAATGTAAAAGGATTCTTTTTCCATCTATATACAGATAAAGTATTTTTGAAATATTCCCAAAAATTATGTATTGAAAAATTTCCACATTAGCATATTTTGATAAAGAAAAAAAATATAATGCAACAATTAGATGGCGAAAAAATCCAATGTAAAACTAAAGGAGGTACCATCAGGCCCGATCCTGTATAAGCCCAATTTTGACTTGGGTCCAATGCCTCAATTCGAAAAAGGACTCGTATTTTTATACCCATTATAATATATATATATATATATATATATATATATATATATATATATATATATATACACACACACACAAAATCAAATAATAACTAGAATAATGCTCGCGCTTCGCGGTGAGTATTTTAATTTTAATAGTTATTTCAATATAATAATGCTTAACTTGTAATTATGAAAATTCAAAATTAAACTTTAATGAGAATTCAAAATTATTGTTTTTAATTTTCTTATGTCATCATGCCTTAATATATTATATTACAAAAAAATATTAATTATTAATCAAGCTTAGATGAATACGATTAGAAAAAATAAAATGCAAGATAATTTATTTCAAAGATTTTAGTTGAAACTACATAAGATTAAATTATAGATGATTAACTATAAAAAATACAAAAATTATTATTATATTTAATATTATATATATGAAAAAAATATATATAGTACATAGGAAAATGTAACATTACGCATTTTCTTCAAAAATTTGCCACCGCTATTTTTCTTTCTTTTTTAGATGTTAAAATTGTATAGATTACACATATGTTATTATGAAACTAATAATACATTAAGTAATATATTATAGTTTTCAATATTCTGAAATTTTGTTTGGGATGAAAGTTCTAACATAACGAAAATATAACACTAAACATTAATCTAGCTAATAATGTGATATTATGATAATAATTTAAATTAAAAGCTAAGATTTGATAAAAAAATTTGATTCGACGGCAGAGAGAAAATTGATAATAGTTCTCTTGAGAATTTTCAAAGAGGGGTAAAAGAATGTGATAAGAGTAAATGAGTTTATAATTTTATTACATGTTCTTTTATTTAGTCTATATTCACATATTTTATCAAGAGAAAATGGAATTGGAATCATAACAATATGTCTTTATGTGATATTGTGGTAATAATTTAAATGAAAACCTAAAATTTCAAAATAATTTGATTCAACGATCGAGATAAAATTGACAATAAGTCTCTTGAGAATGTTCAATGAGAGATGAAATATAAGGTAAAGGTATAAGTTAATGAGCATATCATTTTTGTACATCTTCATTTTTATAGTTTATATTCACATATTTTAGCAAGGAAAAAAATTTGGAACCATAACAATATGGAACTACAAATATAGAGAAAATTCCAACAAATTTATATTTGATGATTTTAATATGTGAAATAAAATATTTCATTAAGATTTATATTTTTTTAAAGAAGAAGAAAAAATATTTATGTTTTAATGAGTAAATTTTTCATTAACTATTGGTACATGTGATATTGTGGTAATAATTTAAATGAAAAGCTAAGATTTCAAAAAAATTGATCTCACAAATGAGATGAAATTGACAATAGGTCTCTTGAGAATGCTCAAAGAGAGATGAAAAATAAGGTATAAGTTAATGAGTATATTATTTTTGTACATCTTCTTTTACATAGTCTATATTCACATATTTTAGCAAGAAAATAAATTGGAACCACAATAATATGGAACTCAAAATAAAGATAAAATTCTAACAAATTTATATTTGATGATTTTAACATTAGAAATAAAATATTTCATTAAGAATTATAATTTTGGAAAGAAGAAAAGAAAAATATTCATATATTAACGAGTGAACTCTTCATTAACTATTGATATTAATAATTGAACATAACTTTGCACCATGATTCATTGAAACCGTTTGATTAAGATCTGATGGCCACAAACAAACTCACAATGGTTCTCACTAAATCGGGTATGGAACACAAAACACTAATTCAACCAATCATATGCTTATGTTTTAATAACCACATAAATATTGCCATAAAATATCAATAAATTTGAGAAAATTAATGGCTAAGATTTGAGAAAAAAGTTGATCGAACGATCGAGATAAAAATGATGATGTCGCCTTTTGAGGAGGCTCAAAAATAGGTGAAAAATAAGGGGTTGGGGTTCCTTTCACTAGCACTCACCGACTGATCCAAATCCACAGAAATGATTAACACCTCCTTCGGACCGACGGCTCTGCGCAACTCGCGAGGTTGCAAGCTTGGGGCTGGCTACTCAAAGCCCCGAGACACCGACGATGACCCCACTCCCATAGTGAGCTTTGAAGGAATTATGCCCTAGGCCAAAGTGTTGGACTAGAGATTAGATTATGAGAAACATGTTTATTCAGTTCATATATGAATGAGTATATGGGTGACTAATATATTTACATATATTAGATCGACCATGAATGACACTTCGGGTACACGTCATCAGAATATGTGATTCTGATAGTAGAACTATGAACCAATGAATGACATTCTAAACCGTCCCTAGTGATATGTGGGATATTTATAGAGATAAACATACTTCAGGTAAGAAGCTACATATCTACACTAGTATATTCATAGACTAGATGATTATGTTATGCTGATCATGGACATAGGGATGTCAAGTCTAGAATATAGGTACGTGTTAGAGAACACGTACTGGACTGACCACACTATGAGAATATGCATGGTATATGTCATTAGTGATTCTCATATGAATAGTGTGTTTGTTTCTATGACCTAAGGTCATCATGGATTTCTGTATGAGGAACTGCATACTTTAATATGATCTTATGTCATCCATAACGGGGTGATCATTAGGGTCATCATTAGGTATGCACTGAATCATGCCGAGGAATATGAGTGACCAAGATGGGATTTTTTCCTCTCGTTAAGAGGGAGATATCTCTGGGTCCCCTGATGAACTAGGACTGAAGGAAATGCATGGCCATGCTCAAAATGGATTAACATGTATTTTTAATATCATTTTGTATTTGTTCAATCTAATTCTTGATAAGGAAAGAGACTTTGATCAAACTCAAGGATGACATATTACCATTCCTTTTGATCAGGACATATATCGTAGAACAAAAGGAATAATCAAATGTCTATTCAGATATGTTTATGATAGCTGATCATTTCATTTAACATGGGTAGTCATGACACTAGTCTAGAGGTTACTCATGACTTATGATCTTTGGAAGATCGTTGCCAGCGTTAAATGGAATCTACATATGATGTATAAATAGATGAAGGAAATAATCGATCATTAGATGATTGATTTGAATGATTGTGCAAAAATCAGCATAGTTCCGTTGGCAACATAACAGTTCCGTTGCCAATGGAACAGTTCCGTTGGCAACATAACTCAGCTAATTTCTCGACAGCCAAGTTTTCAGATTAGCAAACCCTATTCCATTGGCAACATAATAGGTCCGTTGGGAATGGATAAGTGCTGTAATTAGGGTTTTAGTTATGGTAACTAAGTAATCCTTCGCCTCCCTCTCTAGTATAAATAGAGGGGCAGTCCCCCTCTAATAGATACACACTACAAAGCCTCCATGCTGCCGTGGTATAGAGAGAAAGAGAGAGAGCCTCCTAAAAGTATTTTCGGACTCGTCTAGCTGAGTTCGGTTATTCCGACGATTCGAAGTTTGACGTGGATACGAGTAGAGGTCTTCTGCTTTGAAGACTAGCGAGCGATCAGTTTCTTTACCCTAGGAGAAGCAAGGAGTTCGTTCAAGTCGAGCTTTAGGAGCACGAAGGAGAAGGAAGCAAGACAGAAGTTCGTTCAGACCTACATCCACTTCTCTCTCCCGGATCAGGAAGATCCGAGGTATAAATTTTAATAGCATAATCTCGTACCTTTATTTCCTTTACGATGATCCTAGGGAGGGTTGAACCCGTAAATTCCGCTGCGCATGTAACGTATATGGCTACGGGTTTCCCAACAGTGGTATCAGAGCGTTCATTAAGGAAATAATCATTGATTATATTTAAATTTTAGTAAATTCTATTATAATAAATTTTAGGGTTTTGAAAATATTATTTCAAAACATCACGGAAATAGTTTCTAGGAATATAATATTGGATATTATGATTTCCTAGGATTTCGAGAAATAATTTTTTGAAATATGTTTTGGAAACAAAACTAAAACAATAGGAAAACGAATTTTCCAGCAACATTCTGTTCCCAACGGAATAGTTCCGTTCAAAACGGAATAACACAGAAAATTCTCAGTTTTTCAGCGCATGTTCCGTTGAGAACGGAATAGTTCCGTTCCCAACGGAATAAGGCTGAATTTTGCGAAAACCCTAATATTTGTTATACAGGGAATTTTTATTTAAATATGGTATGAGTCTTATATCTGTGATTGTTATGTGATGTAATCTTGTGTGTGAATGCTTGTAATATTATTTAATATCTATGGCAACCTGTGAGTTGTCCAAAGTTATAATTATGGCAACCTGTGAGTTGTCCAAAGTTGTACTTTACTTTTCTAATAATAGGATAATTGTTAGGATAGACATTATATGAAGGCTACGAGACAAAGATCTTGGCGCAATCTTCAGAAGATGGCATTGGATCTTCGCACACACACAACGAATGGTTCTTTGAAGATTAAAACTACAATATGGAGATAGATCTAGGATTATGAACCTCATGATCGCTCGTGAGGAATAGGCGCATACCATATTTGACTTGTTTCTGTGATGTTTATATTTATGAATCTAAAAACAAAATCCTTCAGAATGTTGAGTAAGGAAGTGTCCCCCATGTCACTGAAGCACTCGGTACTTAGACAATCTTCCATGTGGGTAATGACAAAGCTGAGCATATGGGGGATTGTCTTTGTAAAAGAAGGTACACGGGAAATAGCGTCCAGCATGGGTCATGACAAAGCTGAGTGTGCTGGATTCCATTTCACCGATAATCATAGATGGTTAAACTTAACTGAGAAAGCAAGTCGGACTTGGGCTCAGGGTAGAAGATGGGATAATACACCGGGCATATGAGGCTCATTCCATAAAAGGCAAGAGTTGTATATGATACAATTGGAAATGTTCCTACCTAAATAGTTGAGCAATAAGGGTTGCGCCAAAGCGCACTTAGTGCTCAATGAAATACGGATCTTGACCCACTATGAAACCTCATTTAATTGAAGTTTCTGAATCAATACTACTGAAGGTGTTTGATTTGAAGAAAAATAGTGGGAGTATAATATATGAAAAAAAAATAGAATAATTCTAATTTTAAATAATAAACTTTACATTGCATATTAAACATGTAGAATGAGTTCGAAATTTACGTACTTGCGATCTATCCTTGAGAAGGACAAGCTCGATGGCACAAACTTCCCTTAATGGTTTAGGACTGAGAATTATTCTCAAGAGTGAAGGAAAATTGTATGTCCTTGAGACACCCATCCCAAATCCACCGCCTTCGACCGCTTCTAGAGTCGTTCAAGATACTTATCAGAAGTGTATTGACGATTCCGATGAAGTAGAATGGATGATATTAGCAGGAATGAAACCTAAGCTTTGAAAGCAGATAGGTTTCATGGATGCCTATGATATGATCAAGGCGCTTAAGGAAATGTTCCGAAAGCAGACTAATATTCTGAGCTACAAGGACACCAAGTTATTAATCAAGAGCGAGATGGCTCATAGCTCTTTTGTGGATGCTCATGTGTTCAATATGGGAAGTCAAATTGATTACTTAGAGAGACTTGGTTCACTTATCCCAAGGGAATTCACGGTTGACATGATTCTTGAATCACTTCCTCCGAGCTTTGATTTGTTCATTACTGAATATCATAAGCGTCGGATGGAGATGATGATTACGGAATTGCATAAGATGCTCAAACATGCAGAGAAGGACATAGAGGCAAAAGTTGTCATTGATGCCCTTAAGATTGAAAGGGAATGTGAGTTGAATAGACAAGCCGCATGGGAGAGCTGGATCAAGAGTAAAGGCAAGAAATTGCCTAAACCCGAGGAATCGGAAGAAGTGATTGCATGTTCTATGCGTGATCATTGGAGAGCAGGATGTAAGATATGTCAAGAAGAAGAATCAATGGCTTCCATTTCAGGTATTCCTCTTCCTAAATCTCTACTTGGATATTGAATATCCACTGTAATTCTCACATTTTGAATGTGCTGGATATTACACAGAAGTAGAAGATTAGCTAGAGGAGAAGTCAGCCTACAAGTGGGGAATGAAGCAAGAGTTGCTACATTAGCTCTAGGATTTTATTGACTTAGCCATTGTGGACTTGTAATGAAATAAATGTTATTTCGATATTAGCGTTAAAATGGTTGTAAAATTTATTATTTGGAATAATAAAAAATTTCCTAGATTTGTCTATTTGAAATGTTCACTTAGAAAATAACCTTTATATGCTAAATAATAAGTCCATTGATTCCATACTTCTAGCAATGTCATCTAAGTCACAGAATAAGAAACACATATCTAAAACTCCAACCTATGTGGAAAGTTTGACTCACTGGATCTAGGATCAATTGAGACGTGCAAATTTTATTTATCGAACAAGATGACAAGAATGGGCAACCATCACAAGGTTGATGGGTTAGTTTGTTGAGTCTCATTTATATACATGCATGAGAGACAAAAAGCAAGCCGGCTAGAAATAAGAAATATCAGAATTTCATATTAAAGTGTTTTAAGTAAAAGGTTTACTTAATGAAACACAAAATATTTGAAATGTTTACAGTAGTTAAGAATGAAATTCGATATCGCCTTGACAAGATAATAAGAGCACTTCGATCAGATCTATGTGACAAGTATTTGAATCAATAGTTTGACAATTATCTTAGAAATTATGAAAAGGGTTTCACAATTAATTCTATATACAGCATCTCACGATGTGCACATAAAGAAGAAGATGAAACTTATTGGATAAGATTCAGTCTATGCCTCCGAGATACTTATAGATTTATACTCTTGAATATACTAAACACTGAATATCATAAGGTTCAAATAGACACCATAAATGATATGGGTTTGGGATAGTCCCAAATTATCTTTAAAGGTTGAAGTACGACTCGTGTTAAAGTGTTTGATAGTGTCAACACAACAATCTTTCTGGAATATCAACTCGATATTGTTTTACATCCATTATGAGTTCAAATTGTTTACTACTCATAATTCAGACTTCTTTAAAAGAGATCTCATCTCCTAAAGAAGCAGTGGGAGTGTAATACATCTCGAAAGGTTCGAGGTCCACAGACTAGTGATGAACCATGAATGAGGCTATCAAGTAGTTGATAAGGCTATACTTGAAACATAAGGTCCTCCTCACAGACCCGGTAGACATTAGGCTGAGAGATATGATCTCTCATAAAAGATGCTCATAGAGGATGAGTCGACTTTCTACCGAGGAGACTGTGAAAAGATAAAGTTCTCAAAATAGTTGTACCATGAGAACTGAGATGCAATGCATATACAAGCAATCATGTTTGAAACTTGATTGGAATATCCAATAGCTTGATGACCATTGCATACATGGATAACCTATAGTAAAAGGACTTTCTCACTTGTTGCTATTACGAATTCTAACTTCCATAGCACAATGCTATTGTGAATGATGGAACAAGGATATAAAACTCACAGACCTTTATAAGATCCTCACAGTCCTTTATAAGAACTTTACTGTGGATGTATCTTTGATACATGACAAGAGATTTGTGATCGCAAGAATTCTGAAAGGTAAATTCATTCATGAATGGATTAAAGCAAGCATCTCAGGTTGAATCTATTCGACAAAGTAAATTGAAGAATTTGACTTAATCAAAATAGATGCGACCACCTTGATTTCAAGAAATTCAGTGGGAGTATAACAATCTTTCTGCATTACAACAACTTACACATCCTAATAGTTAGGAGTTGAAGTCTATACAGACTTCTGGTAATAAGATAAAGCACATTGGTAAAATATTAAAAGAATTCGATGTGCAAGAAATGTTCTTGCTCATGGTGTTCATATGAATGATAAAAAGATAAATGAATGAGATTCTATACTTTCAGCCATACGTTGAAATGTTCAACATGCAAGAAAGTGTTCTTGCTTATGACATTCACATGAACAATAAAAGGATATAAGAATTAGATTTTATACCTTCAACCATATATTGAATATTCAATATGCAAGAAAGAGTTCTTGTTTGTGGCGCTAATATGAACAATGAAAGGCACAAGAATTGGATTCTATGCTTTCAACAATATATATTGAAAGAGTTCAATATGCAAGAAAGAATTCTTGCCTACGACGTTCATATAATGAAGACTTGCGCTTATCATCCGTTTATTGAAAGGTTCAATATACAAGAAACAGTTCTTGATAACGGGATGAATAAGATTTTTTAAGCCATATAATGTATTGTGCAATATGCTTGGAGCATGAGAGAGCAAATTATAGTCATTTGATGACTAAGATAAATATCTAAATTCTTATGAAGAGCTAAGATATCCCAATCTATGAGGAGCTAAGTAGTGGTTAAAGATTACACTTTTCTAACATGGATCATTATCGCAATTCATTTATTTTTCAACATGGTAATTTGGAAGAGTTGCAAATAAGGTACTGTAACAGAAACAAGACCATATTGTCGCTTTAGAAGCGGACAATAGGTATGCTTGGATCAAGCACTTGATCTTGAAACTTGGAGTAGTCCTGATTGCTCTTAAGGCCTGACGATCTATGTTATGAACAAAGAGTCGCTCAGAATAGAGCAACAAGGATACATGCGCTTGTTTTAGAAGTTCTCGACTAATGATAGAGATCAATAGTAGTCATTACAAGTTTACAATGTAAAATCTGATCGGCATATATTTTTCGCTAGTAGAACATGAAGGTCATATTCGCTAATAAGCATTGGATGCTTAAGATTGGCCTAGTGCAAGTGGGAGACTGAATGAATTATGTCCTAGGCCAAAGTGTTGGACTAGAGATTAGATTATGAGAAACATGTTTATTCAGTTCATATATAAATGAGTGTATGGGTGACTAATATATTTACATATATTAGATCGACCATGAATGACACTTCGGGTTACACATCATCAGAATACGTAATTCTGATAATAGAACTGTGAACTAACGAATGACATTCTAAACCGTCCTTAGTAATATGTGGGATGTTTATAGAGATAAGCATACTTCAGATAAGAAGCTACATATCTACACTATTATATTTGCAGACTAGATGCTTATGTTCTGCTAATCATGGACATATGGATGTCAAGTCTGGAATATAGGTACGTGTTAGAGAACACATACTTGACTGACCACACTATGAGAATATGCCTGGTATATGTCATTAGTGATTCTCATATGAATAGTGTGCTTGTTCCTACGACCTGAGGTCACCATGGATTTCTATATGAGGAACTGCATACTTTAATATGATCTTATGTCATCCGTAATAGGGTGATCATTAGGGTCATTATTAGGAATACACTGAATCATGACGAGGAATATGAGTGACCAAGATGGGATTTTTTCCTCTCGTTAAGAGGGATCTTTGGGCCCCCTGATGAACTAGGACTGAAGGAAATGCATGATCATGCTCAAAATGGATTAACATGTGTTGTTAATATCATTTTGTATTTGTTCAGTCCAATTCTCGATTAGGAAAGAAACTTTGATCTTGTTGGAAAATCCACAACCATGTACGTTACATGCACAGCAGAACCTATGGATTTAACCCGCCCTAAGATCTACGTTAAGGGAATAAAAGTACAAGATTAACTATTAAAATTTATACCTCGGATCTTCTTGATCCGCGAGACGAAGAACGGATGTAGGTCTGAACTTTTCTGAGTTGTAACCTTCTCCTTCCTGAAGCTCGACTCGTGACTTCCTTGCTTCTCCTAGGGATGAAGATCGATCGCTCGCAAGTTCTCAAGATAGAGAACTTCTACTTGTATCCACGCGAACTTCAGACGTACGGAATAATCGGACTTGGCTAGACAAGTCCGAAAATACTTTTCGAAAATCTCTCAAAACTTTCTCTCTCTTTTCTATGTAATAGACGGCCTCTAAGGCTTCTGAATTGTGTGTTGAATAGAAGGGGGCTACCCCTTTATTTATACTAGAGCGAGGGGTGAAAGAATGACAACTTTCGTTAAGGAAACAAATCCTGCCTGACGCGTGAACAGTAATTCCTGCTTCGAACGGACCATCATTTCCATATAAACGATGCTTGTCCGCCAAGCAAATCAGCACATACCATATATGTTCCGTTCGAACACGTGAACAATAATTCCTATGCGTGAACAGTAATTCCTTTGCGTGACCAGTAATTACAGCACAATCAAATATCCAATATTTGATTTATTCTTTCGCCCATTTATACATCACATGTATAACTGTTATTGAGGTATTTTCATCCTGTACGAATGGAGTTCATTGTGTGACCGTGTAGGTTCGATTTAACGCTGGCAACGATCTTCTAAAGATCGTAAGTCATGAGTAACCTCTAGACTGATGTCATGACTACTCATGTTAAATGAAATGATCAGCGATCATAAACCTATCTGAATAGACATTTGCTTATTCCTTTTGTTCTATGATATACGTCTTGATCACAAGGCACGGTAATATGTCATCCTTGAGTTTGATCAAAGTCTCTTTCCTGATCGAGAATTAGATTGAGTAAATACAAAATGTTACTAACAACACATGTTAATCCATTTTGAGCATGGCCATGCATTTCCTTCTGTCCAAGTTCATCATGGGGCTCAGAGATATCTCCCTCTTGTCGAGAGGAACAAATCCCATCTTGGTCACTTACAATCCTCGTCATGATTCAGTGCATACCTAATGATGACCTTAATAATCATCCCGTGACGGATGACGTAGGATCATATTAAAGTATGTAGTTCCACATGCAGGAATCCATGGTGACCTCAGGTCGTTGGAACAAGCACACTATTCATATGAGAATCACTAATGACATATACCATCTATATTCTCATAGTGTGGTCAGTCCAGCATGTGTTCTCTAACACGAACCTATATTCCTGACTTGACATCCCTATGTCCATGATCAGCAGAACATGATCATCTGGTCTGCGAATATACTAGTGTAGATGTGTAACTTCTAACTTGAAGTATGTTTATCTTTATAAACATCCCACATATAACTAGGGACGGTTTAGAATGTCATTCGTTGGTTCACAGTTCTACTATCAGAATCGCTTATTCTGATGACGTGAACCCGAAGTGACATTCATGGTTGATATAAGAAATTTACATTCACAATCCATACACACAGATATATAAGAAACAACCTTTATTGAATAAATAATAATTTCTTAATACATAATCCATTTCTCAGCACAAATGCATTTGGCCTTGGGCACTAATCCTACAGTCTCCCACTTGCACTAGATCAACTCTAAGTATCTTATGCCCATAGACCTAACATGACCCTCATGCTTCGCTTGCATGAGTGGTTTAGTAAATGGATCGACGACATTGTCGTCCGATGGTACTCTACACATTTTAACATCACCCCTTTGTATGATCTCTCTGATTAGATGGAAGCGTCGCAGTATGTTGGCACTCTACACATTTAACATCAACAATTTCTTGACGTTCAATAATGTTCGGACGTCATTTCTCATGAGTAATATATCATCTATGTAAAGTACCAGGAATACTATCATGCTCCCACTGAACTTCATGTAAACGCAAGGCTCACCTTCAGTTTTGGTAAAACCAAAACTTTTGATGACTTCATCAAAATGAAGGTTCCAACTTCGAGATGCTTGCTTCAATCCATAGATGGATTTTTGAAGCTTGCAAACCTTACCAGAATTCTTAGGATCGACAAAACCCTCGGGTTGCATCATATGCACGTCCTCGGTCAGATTTCCATTTAGGAAAGCTGTTTTGACATCCATTTGCCATATTTCATAGTCATAATATGCTGTTATGGCTAATAGAATTCTGATGGATTTAAGCATAGCTACAGGTGAGAAAGTTTCGTCATAGTCAATACCATGAACTTGTTTGAAACCTTTAGCCACAAGCCTTTCTTTGTACGTTTGTACCTTTCCATCCACGCCAGTCTTTTTCTTAAAGACCCACTTATATCCGATGGTCTTCAAGCCTTCGGATGGATCAATCAAGTTCCAAACTTGATTGTCTTGCATGGATTGCATCTCGGGTCTCATGGCCTCTAACCATTTCTGAGAGTCAGAACTCTTCATAGCATCTTGGAAGGACGTGGGTTCATCATCTATGAATGTCACATCATCATCATTAGACACGAGAAATCCGTATCTCTCGGGCTCATGAGGAATCCTACTAGATCTACGTTGAGTCTGTTGTGTTTCAAGCTCACTAACTCCTTGAGAGCTTCTTTGTTCCTCCATCATAGGTTCTGCCTCTATAGGTGGGTCTCGAATTTCGTCGAGTTGTACTTTGCTCCCACTGCTTCCCATAGAGACAAACTCTCTTTCCAAGAAGGCTCCATTGCGAGCAACGAACACTTTGTTATCCGATGGATGGTAAAAGTAATATCCTTTAGTTTCCTTAGGAGAACCCACAAACATGCACTTATCAGATTTGGGCCCGAGTTTATCGGGAAACTGTCATTTGACATAAGTTTCACATCCCCAAATTTTAAGAAAAGATAACTTGGGGCCTTTCCCCATCCACGTCTCACATGGTGTCTTTTGAACTGCTTTGGATGGAATCTTGTTCAGTATGAATGTGGCAGTCTCAAGAGCGTAGCCCCAGAAGGACATTGAAAGACTCGTTTAACTCATCATCGATCGAACCATATCCAATAAGGTTCGATTCCTCCTTTCGGACACTCCATTCCACTGAGGAGTTCCTGGAGGAGTCAGTTGTGAAACTATTCCACATTCTCTGAGATGATCCTCAAATTCCTTACTCAGATATTCGCCTTCACGATCAGATCGAAGTGCTTTAATCTTCTTGCCAAGTTGATTTTGTACTTCATTCTTAAATTCTTTGAACACTTTAAAGGATTCAGACTTGTGCTTCATTAGGTAGACATAACCATATCTACTGAAGTCGTCCGTGAAAGTTATGAAGTACTGATACCCACCTCTAGCCGGCGTACTCATTGGTCCACATACATCAGTATTTATGAGTTCTAATACGTCGTTGACTTTTTCACCAACTTTTGTGAAGGGTTTCTTAGTCATCTTGCCAAGTAAACAAGACTCGCGCGTCTCAAATGATTTCAAATCAAATGAGTCAAAAAGTCCATGAGATTGGAGTTTAGAAATGCATTTCTTGTTTATATGGCCTAAGCGACAGTGCTAGAGATATGTCGTATTTGACTCATTTGGTTTAAATCGTTTTGTGTTAGTGTTATATATAGCCTTATAATTCTCTTTTTTAAGATCTAGCACGTAAAGACCTCTTTCTAATAGAACATTTCCATAGAAAAGATTATCCTTTAAGATAGAACAATTATTATTCTCAATAACAAATTTATAACCATCCAAAGCTAGACAAGAAATTGAAATAATATTTCTCCCCATAGGAGTTACAAAATAACAATTATTAAGTACTAATACAAGTGCACTAGACAAAGTCAATAAATAAGTTCCTACGGCTAATGTAGCAACGCTTGCTCCATTTCCCACACGCAGGTCGAGTTCGCCCTTAGCTAATCTTCTACTCCTTCGTAGTCCCTACACATCATTAAAAATGTGAGTACCATATCCGGTATCCAATACCCAAGATTTAGGAGTAAGTGAATTAGTTTTAAAAATTAAAATACCTGAAGCGGTAGTCACACTACCTTTCTTGATTTTGTCATGATAGAGTTTGCAGTTTCTCTTCCAATGGACAACCTTATTGCAATGGAAGCAAACTCTCTCCTTGTCTTTCTTGATCTTAGGTTTAGGCAACACCTTGCCTTTACCCTTGCTCTTGTTCCCGGTCTTCTTACCCTTCTTCTTGTGAACCATTAGGACATCTTTGACAACATTTATCTTCATGTCCTCCTGTGCGTTCTTAAGCATCCCATGAAACTCGGTGACGGATTTCTCCATTTGATGCATATTATAGTTCATGATGAATTGCTTAAAACTAGGAGGTAATGACCCGAGAATTATGTCAACAGCCAATTCTCTGGGCATAGCTGAACCAAACCTCTCCAATTGATCAAGATAGCTCTTCATCTTGAGTACATGAGCATTCATAGATGAACCTTCAGCCATCTTCGTGTCAGTCAGAGAGATGGTCGCTTTGTAGCGCTCAACTCTAGCCTGCTCTTGGAACATTTCCTTGAGACTTACGATCATATCGTAAGCACCCATGTCCTCCGGTTGCTTCTGAAGCTCGGAGGTCATGAGCATGAGACAAGCTATCTCCGTGTCGTCCTTGACGTATTTAGCATACGCATCTCGGACAGCCCTTGTTGATCCCTGTTCTGGTTCCTCTGGGTAAGCCTCTTCTATGACATACAGTTTATTGTTAGCCTTGAGAACAATTCTCAGGTTTCTAAACCAGTCAAGAAAGTTAGACCCATTGAGCTTATCCATCTCAATGATGAACCGCAAATTCAACCTAGTTGAATTATTATTTGCCATTATTCTACAAGTTAAAATGTAAAGTGGCATTATTATTTATTCATTAGGGTTGTTTTGTTTTGGTGTTTCTTATATTATACTCCCACTATTTTTCTTCAAATCAACCACCTTCAGTAGTCTTGATTCGAAAACTTCAAATGAATGAGGTTTCATAGTGAGTCAAGATCCGTATTTCATTGAGTATTAAGTGCGCTTTGGCGCAATCCTCAATGCACAACTATTTAGGTAGGAACACTTCCAATTTTATCATATACAACTCTTTCCTTTTATGGAATGAGTATTATATGTCTGGTGTATTATTCCATCTTGTGCCCTGACCCATGCTGGACGCCATTTCCCGCATACCCTCCTTTACAAAGACAATCCTCCATATCCTCAGCTTTGGCATAATCCACATGGAAGACTGTCTAAGTACGAGGGCTTCAGTGACATGGGGGGCACTTCCTTACTTAACATTCTGAAGGAATTTGTTTTAGATTTATAAATATAAACTTCACAGAAACTAAGTTAAATATGGTATGAGCCTAATCCTCACGAGCGACCATGAGGTTCCTAATTCTAGATCTATCTCTAGATTGCAGAAGTAATCTTTAACGAACCCTTCATTGTGTGTGCGAAGATTGCACCAAGATCTCTTGCCTTGAAGTCTTGAAATAATATCTATCCTAACAACTATCCTATTTCAAGAAAAGATAATTACAAATTTGGACAACTCAAAGGTTGCCATAATTATAACTTTGGACAACTCACTGGTTTCCATAGATATTAAATAAAATTACAAGCATTTACACACAAGATTACATCACAGAACAATCACAGATCTAAAACTCATACCATATTTGTATATTTAAATTCCATGTATAACAAAAATTAGGGTTTCTCGCAAAGTCAGCCTTATTCCGTTGGGAATGGAACTATTCCGTTCTCAACGGAACCGTCGTTGACAAAAACATGAATTTTCGGCTCTACTCCGTTCTCAATGGACTATTCTGTTGACAACGGACTATTCCGTTCTCAACGGAACTATTCCATTAGGTACGGAGACCTACTGAAAAATCCGTTTTTCCTTTGTTTTAGTCCCGTTTCCAAAACAGATTTCGAAAAACTAATTTTCGAAACTCTAAAAACTAAAATATCCAATATTATATTCCCAGAAATTATTTCCGTGATTTACTAAATTTATTATACTAGAATTTACTAAATTTTTAAATACATAATCGACGATTATTTCCTTAACGAATGCTCTAATATCACTGTTGGGAAATCCACATCCATGTACATTACATGCGCAGCGGAACCTATGGATCTACGTTAAGGGAATAAAAGTATGAGATTAACTATTAAAATTTATACCTCGGATCTTCCTGATCCGCGAGATGAAGAACGGATGTAGGTCTAAACTTTTCTGACTTGCAACCTTCTCCTTCCTGAAACTCGACTCGCGACCTCCTTGCTTCTCCTAGGGATGAAGATCGATCGCTCGCAAGTTCTCAAGATAGAGAACTTCTACTCGTATCCACGTGAACTTTAGACGTACGGAATAACCGAACTTGGCTAGACAAGCCCGAAAATACTTTCCGAAAATCTCTCAAAACTCTCTCTATTTTCTATGTAATAGACAGCCTCTAAGGCTTCTGGATTGTGTGTCGAATAGAAAAAGGCTACCCCTTTATTTATACTAGAGAGAGGGGTGAAAGAATGACAACTTTCGTTAAGGAAACAAATCCTGCCTGCCGCATGAACAGTAATTCCTGCTTCGAAACGGACCATCGTTTCCATATAAATGATGCTTGTCTGCCAAGCAAATCAGCACATACCATATGTGTTCCGTTCGTACGCGTGAACAGTAATTCCTGTGCGTGAACAGTAATTTCAGCACAATCAAATACCCAGTATTGATTTTCTTTCACCCATTTATACATCACAAGTATAACTGTTATTGAGGTATTTTCATCCTGTACGAATGGAGTTCATTGTGTGACCGTGTAGGTTCTATTTAACGCTGGCAACGATCTTCTAAAGATCGTAAGTCATGACTAACCTCTAGACTGATGTCATGACTATCCATGTTAAATGAAATGATCAGTGATCATAAACCTATCTAAATAGACATTTGCTTATTCCTTTTGTTCTACGATATACGTCTTGATCACAAGGCATGGTAATATGTCATCCTTGATTTTGATTAAAGTCTCTTTTTCCTGATCGAGAATTAGCCTGAGTAAATACAAAATGATATTAACAACACATGTTAATCCATTTTGAGCATGGCCAGGCATTTCCTTCCGTCCTAGTTCATCAGGGGGCCCAGAGATATGTCCCTCTTGTCGAGAGGAACAAATCCCATCTTGGTCACTCACATTCCTCATCATGATTCAGTGCATACCTAATGATGACCTTAATAATCATCCCGTTACGAATGACGTTGGATCATACTAAAGTATGCAGTTCCACATGCAGGAATCCATTATGACCTCAGGTCGTAGGAACAAGCACACTATTCATATGAGAATCACTAATGATATATACCATGTATATTCTCATAGTGTGGTCAGTCCAGTATGTGTTCTCTAACATGAACCTATATTCCAGACTTGACATCCCTCTGTCCATGATCAGCAGAACATGATCATCCGGTCTGCGAATATACTAGTGTAGATGTGTAACTTCTAACTTGAAGTATGTTTATCTCTATAAACATCCCACATATAACTAGGGACGGTTTAGAATGTCATTCGTTGGTTCACAGTTCTACTATCAGAATCGCTTATTCTGATGACGTGAACCTGAAGTGACATTCATGGTTGATATAAGAAATTTACATTCACAACCCATACACACAGATATATAAGAAACAACCTTTATTGAATAAATAATAATGTCTTAATACATAATCCATTTTCTAGCACAAATATATTTGGCCTAGGGCACTAATCTTACAAACCGAACCAAATCTTAGAAAACCGATTTTTCAAACCATTATAAAAATTATTTTGTGAAATGTACTGAAGAGACTTCGAGACTCTCTTGTTCATTTTGCAACTATTGTTGCAAAATAAGTCATATCTCTATAGAGTATCATTTGCGTAAACCCACTTATTCTTTTAAATTTGTGTGGTTGCGAAAAGACATAAATATTGAAAGCAACTCCTCATTAAATGATGAGAAATCGAAGTCCACCTAGACGCTTCGATTCCCCCCCATATAAATTTACCATATTCTAAGGGGGAGTTGTGGTCAAGTTTCGTCTTGATAGATCTAACTTGTGGCCGAAAAAGTTTTGTTTGAGATACAGGAAAATTGGACAACTTGACGTGAATCAATCGAGAAATGTAGACTTTCGAAGCGACTTGTGTATTTTGCAAATCAAGGTCATGTGAAGAAATTGATCGAGTTGGCTAAATGAAATTGAAGTCAGCAATATTTTCACCAAGTCACGAGCATCCTGTTATCTATCCAATACTTGGTTGAGGTTATGCTATTCATGATCAAATCTTAATTTTTCTTTACTCATTATATATTATTTCTTCGGAGTTTTATGTCTTCTCCTTGGATTTTCTTTTAAGAGACTATTGTTTTTGGACTTTATTTAAAAGATTATATGTATGTTTCAATAATATCAAAATGTTTTTTTTCTTATCTTGATGAAAATCTATTATAAAATCCCTTCTTGAACAGTTTTTGTGAAACCTTAAAGTAATCTCTAAGTTTTTTTTAAACGGGTTATTGAACTCAGGGGGAGCATTTATTTAGGGGGATCATCTATTCTCTCTCGTTTGATGATCCCTATTGACTGTTTTTCAAAAATGGAGAGAAGATATAAAATGCTGCATTTTACGGAATAGTATTGAAAATCATCAAAAGGGGGAGATTGTTGTTCTCGGTTTGATGATGTTTAAAACTCTTCCGTAATTATTAATCTCGTTTGAGTTTCATGTTTAAGATCAATAAATTATTAAGTTCGAGTCGATGTGCAAAAGTTCTGTCTTGATTGGACTAGAAGGCATCGGAGAATTGCATCGTGTTTCAACCTTTCAAGACGCGTTCTTGGCATTCAAGTTTTGGAGCCCTCTTCAAGTGTTCTTCTAGTAAAAGTCTTTTGTAATTTTTAGAGTAATTTAAGTTTTACACTTATAGAGAAAATTCCTGTCAAAATTGCTCAAAATTTGGTTCTAACTTGGGCTATGAATAGTGCTTCAGTTCAGAACGGAAACTGCAAGTTTGGTTCTGCCAGTTTTTTGGCACCTTCCATTCTGAACGGAAGCCCTTCAGTTCTGAACGGAACATGCAGAATTTCCTTTTTTTGTGGGTTGCTCCTTCCTTCTTTAAAAGAGCAGACCCAATTCTAATTTCTTATCAGTTTTTTAACATTCTAAATCAAGAATTCTCTCTCAAGTGTTCCACAAAATTATTCTAAATCTTACGTGAGATTAGGAGAGTTATTGAGCGATTGTTTGTTGATGGTTGTGATTGAAAGAAATCAAGTTTAGTTTCACTGAATTGCTACGAGTGTTATAAAGCGATCAGTGATTCGAGTTTTGTAACGAACGCTATTTGGATTAGTGAACCAAGGAGCCGAAAGGCATATCCGGAGAGTAGGCTCTCGTGAATGCAATAAGGGCTGCTGGGAGAACGGGTGGTTAAGACTAAACGCAATCACCTTGCCGAACTTCGTCAGTAAATCTAGTGTTCGGTATCTTTTATTTACTAGTCTTTATTTATTACAACCATCCAACTTAAAAGTCAATCAAATTAAAAGTCGCAAAATCCTAAAAGTCAAATCTACCTTCCGCACGAAATTAGGCCTTTAACACCCCCCCCCCCCAGTAGACAACAAAGTTGAGGCGCCAAAAATAGATTAATTTAATAGTTCAGAGACCAAAAATGGACTTTTCTCAAAAAAGAGAAAAAAGGCCAAAATTCACGTGTAACCCTACAAAACATCATCAATAACGCTACAAAATTACTCATATATCATGGACACCACTATAATATATTTAGTGTCAAGATTAATATTATTTTTTTTTATATTTTTCGTTTTTCCTCTATGTAACTAAGGTAAGAATTTATACTAATTATCATTTTTTTTTTGTTTTTATATTTATATACAGTAGATTCAAGATGAACATGTTTGAGAGAAAAACTAAATTTTTTTGAAAGGAATTAATAAAAAATAAAAATTAGAATGTCATAGTTACTTATATTTTAATAAACTAATTAATAATATTGCAATCATTATAAATGTTATTTAACCGACGATTTTGACGAAATATTAACGACAAGGTTATTAGTGATATTTTAAGAATTTTCTTGGAATATTCATGATATATTGATTGTTTTATAGGGGTATTGATGATATTTTAAGTTTCGTAAGGGTATAAGTGAAATTATGAATTTTTACGATGAAATTTGGCCAAAACAATAATGGAATGTCTTACACTAAATATTATGTAGTAAATATTTAATCTGCAGAACTATATAATGTTGCTATTATAATTCCAAAGTAGATGTAAATTTTAGGATAAATTTTACCGTAGGCTACTCAACATTCAACAATGATCATGGTCACTCAACTATCAAATCTCTAATAGGTCACTCAACTTTTAATTTGTCCAAATTAGGTCTTTAGGTTAATTTTCCATTCATTTATTGATGGAAATGACAAGTGTATGAAATGTCATCGCTGACTTAATCAGTCCACGCCATCGTCGATTTGTAATTCAAATAATCATCTCAAGATTACCAAAAACATGCGAGGTCATTGAACTTTACATTTATATCATTGCATATCACTCAACTTAAACATGTATCACCATATGTCACTCAACTTATAAAATATATCACAGGAGGTCGCTCAAATTTAAAAATATATCAAAAGAGGACACTCAACTTTAAAAATATATCACATGAGTTCACACAATTTTAGGCTTGTAAATGGATTGGGTTAGACCTGAACCCAGTAGGTATCCGACCCGAACAGGTCAGGTTAAACCCAATAAGAAAACACGCAGATCGGGTTTAAGCCCGCAAATGGATTCGGGTTCAGGTCGGGTTCAGGTTTGACACTACTCACTCCGCTGGTGACCCAAACCCAAAAGTTAAATTATAAGTATATTTTTAAGTTTTAACCTAAATCATTCATTTTTTCATCTAAAACAATCTTAAGTAAAAAAAAAAAACCTAACCCTTCTTCCCCTAACTCTCCCCCCCTTCTCTCTCTTGTAACAAAGAACAAAGAAACAAAAAAAAAGATGAATAAACAAAACAAAAAATTAATTCGAAAAAATGGAGAATAAATTCGTGTTTCGGGTTTACTTGTGGGTTCAGATTTTTCACGGGTTCGGTTTTGCGTAAAAAAAAACCATAAAAAATTCAGGTTCGGGTTCGGGTCAAACCTGAAATTTTCTGGTCGGGTTTCGGATTTGGCAAACCCGCACGGACCCGATCCGTTGACAAGCGTACTCAACTTTGAAATATCATCACCATAGGTCACTACACTTCAAAAATATATAACCCAAGATCACTCAAGTATTTATCACTAGAGGCCACTCAATTTTGATATTATACCCCTAAACTTATAATCCCTTGATTTTTATTTATATTTATAATTTTTAATTTGTAATTTTCTACTTTTTTATTTTTTATTATATTATTATGTTTATATTTAGTATTTATTTCTATTTAATTTTAATTTTATTTTTTACTCTTATAATTTTTATTTGTATTGTTGTTCTACTTTTTCTTTTTATTATTACTTCATTATTTTCATTATTACTTCTGATTTATCTTTTTAGTGATAGGGACCGGCTAATTACCTCCATAACTGTTGGCTCCCGGGCTTCCATCGAAGGAGAAGCCACCGCGTGTCCAAAAATTAGGAGTCATTTGAAATCTTTCGGAGCTCCCGATTTTATACACTCCTGAGCTACCATATCTTGCTAACAATATTAGAAGCTCCAAAATAACTCCCATAAAACTTAACCTCTAATTATTTTGTTTAGTAGCTCCTTATGACTCACAGTAAATTTTTCATGTAAGGTATATTGTTGGTAATATAAAAGTATAATATTTAGAATATAAGGTATATTGTCGTGATATAAAGACATATTGTCTCTTTCGGATGTGCGATCTTTTAATTAGTCTCATCATTTAGATCAGCACGATGAGACTTCTACATTCAACTATTTTGGCATTTATTTTCTCTTAGAAACCAAAATAAAACTATGAACTTTGGTTAAAAGATTGGGAACGGCTATTTACCTCCCATAATTAGTGACTCCCTATCTACCGACCAACCATAGCACGCCACGTGGCACCTAAATGGGAGGTATTTAGAAAAATATTTTGGGCTCCCATTTTACTACCTCCTATCAACTCCCATATTTGTGATACTATTAGAAGTTCCCAAATTACCTCCCATGAAAACTAAGCATACACTTTTTTCTCCTACCTCCTAATAGCTCCTATTCAATTTCTCAAGATTTCAATTTCTCGTGATGTTTTTAGTAGCATTTTGTTATTTTTTTTTGGCGCATTTTTATTAGAATTTTTTATTTGGCGCATTTTTAATAGATTTTTTTTAGTTTTTGGGTACTTTTTTGACATTACCTGTGCTCAGGGACATCTATCCAACTGCACGCGACTTTTTAAGCGCGTTTTAGTAGAATTTTTAGATTGTTTAAGTGCGTTTGTAGTCGAATTTTTGGATTTTTTCAGCACATGATTTTTGAATTTATGAGTTTATATCTAAAAAAACACATATCAGATGAATAGAAGTCCATACCAGATTTCAACAAACACATACTAGTCATTATATATCAAATTTTGACAAACCCATACCAGTCGAACCAAAACGCATACCAGTAAGGTATAAACACATACAAGTCTAAACAAAATACATATCAGATGAATAGAAGTCAATACCAGATTTCGACAAATACATATTAGTCGTTATATATCAAAATTTGACAAACCCATACCAGTCTAAACAAAATACATATCAGTAACGTATAAACTCATACAAGTCTAAACAAAACATATAATAGATAAATAGAAGTCTATAACATATTTCATCAACCACATACTAGTCATTATATATCAAATTTTGACAAACCCATATCAGTCTAAACAAAACACATACCAATGAGGTATAAACCCATACAAGTCTTAACAAAATATATATCAGTCTGAACATATAAATTTTAAACAAACACATAACAGTCTACACAAAATACAGACAAGTGTACTAGAAACAAATAATAAATAGTTCACAACATCAAACAAAATATAGACAAAAGACGCAGCACCAGGTTAATAGAACAATACAACCTTCATTTATTCCAAACTCAAAATGAATAGAAAACATATAGAATTATTGAGAAAAAAACACATACATGTTTAGCGCATAACAATTTAGCGCAAACACATGCATGTTTTAACACAAAATACATACCAGTTTGAAACAAACACATGCTAGTTCACCTCTAATCGGACGATCGACGTCTGACACAGCAAGATCGGCTTAGATAAAGCTCGAAGATGACGAAATATGCCTGAATCAGCCAAAAAATGGATAAAAATATCTGAATCGCCTCAAAATCATCGTTTAGCTGAGAGAGAGAGAGAGAGGAGCGGGGAAAGAAAATATCGATTGGATCTTGAATGTTTTTATAGGTCTGACCCGTATCGTCTGTGTCATGAGAAATTAAAAATATCGTGAGAAATTCAAAAAATCGCGAGATGAGATGGATGGGAGGCAGGGAGAGCCAATAATTTGGAATAAAATATATTTGGAGCCATTAGGAGGTAAGGAAAAAATTCTTTGGAGTATGGGCGGGATCCCTAAATTGGGCTCCCAGAAAGTGGGAGGCAATATGAGCTACATATGATGGGAGGTCCAAATCTTTTTCCTAAAAGATTTAGGAGTCCGGGAGCCAACAATATGGGCCAGTTGAAACTTTGGGCTGAAATATATTGGAGTTACTAGGAGCTCATAAAAATATTCAAGTATATGGGATGACTCACAATTTAGACTCCCATCTTATTGGGAGATAATTAGAGCTAAATAAGATAGGAGGTCTAAATCTTTTTCCTTAGTGATAATACTTTAAAGTTGAGTGATCTCGGGTAATTTTTGAATTGTGACCTATCGTGATGATATTTTAGAGTTTAGTGATCTCATGTGATATGTTTTTAAATTTGAGTGACATCCATTGATATTTTTTAAATTTGAGTGATCTTATATGATATATTTTAAAAGTTGAGTGACGGAAGGTGACACAATGTTGAAAAAGTTAGAGTGACTTGCAGTGATATAAATGTAAAGTTTGATGACCTTCCATAATTTTGATAAACTTGAGATGATTATTTGAATTACAAATCGGCGATGATGTGGAATACTTATATCAGTGATGATGTATTAGGGACAATTGATAAACTTGAGATGATTATTTGAACATACACTTGCCATTTCGTTAATAAATGGATGAAAAATAAATTCGGTGATCTAATTTGGATAAATTAAAAGTTAAGTGATATATTAGAGACAATTGAAAGTTGGGTGATATATTTGATTATTTTTGAAAATTTGATGACCTACATTGAAATTTACACTACATTTCAATAAAAATAAATGTGTACTATGCATAATATTTGGCCTTTCGTTTACATTTTAATTTTAAAATTAAATAGTAAGAACTTTTTTCTTGGATATAGATTTTTTAGTTTAAAGGTTCATATTATCATTTTGAAATATGTGATAGCCTTCAATATATATTTTGTTTATAATTAACCATAGTTATTTAAGTTTTAACTGATTTCCTTAATCCTGATTTAGCCACGTCATTAATCCATTAGATTAGCTTAATTGCTATCATCTAAGCCGTCTATTATTAATTAATTATTAATTAATTAACAGGTTAGATAATTTCTGCCATTAATTTCACTCTTCTTTCCTCTCTTTCTCGTGCCCCTTCCTCATTCACGTACACATAGGGGGTGAAAACAGTTCGGATATGGTTTCGGATCGGAGTCATACCATATCGTATCCATATTATTTTTTCGGATCGAAATACGAATACGAAGAGTCCGGATACGGATTCGGTTCGGATATATGTACGGATACGAAGACGGTCCGGATATTATCAGATACGAGTATGAATACGGATTCATTTCGGATATTTAAACGGATATATTAATATACTAATAGATCAAATTCTTCTAAATATTTAACTATTTATAATGATAAATCTAATAAAATATAATAATTTCTAACGCTAACAAAATAATAATATGGGTATAGATAATAACCGTATCCGTATCCGTATCCAAATATGATGAAAAAAATCAAATATCCGTATCCGATATATAATAAAATATCCGAAAACGGATATTATCCGAATAATAAATTATCCGGATTCGGATATTATCCGGATCCGTATCCGTATCTGGGAACCAAATTGATTATCGAATCTGTATTTGTATCCGAATAAAGTTATAACTATCCGTATCTGTATCCGTATCCATATCTGAATATTTTGCGGATAGATTACCCGTTGGTCGGATAATATCAGATCCATTTTCACCCCTACGTACGCCCCTCATTCCTCCACTACCTCGGGCCTGTTCTCTAGCGTAGTTTTGTAAAGGGACAGGAAGCTACAGCTGCAGGAAGCTAAGAAATGAATGTCAAGAAGCTATGGGTGCAGGAAGCTGCGTAAAACCTTATGAAAGTATGAAAACGAGGTGTTCTATCAAAACGCAAGAAGCTATGAATGTCAAATCTATAATTAGTGCACCAAATATGTAATTAACTCTTAATCAGCCTATTGGCTCCTTCAAGTAAAAACATCATGTATTTTATAATTAGTATCCTATAATTTGCTTAAATTAAGAAACCATATTAAACACTAAAATATTCCAAATTCAGTATGAAATAAAAATCTAATCTAATTCCAATTATGTCAAATTATCACCAGAATTAAACAGAAGCTAAATTATTAAAATAATACCAATTATGTCAAATTTTGCATAATACCAATTATGTCAAATTAAACACCAATTATTTCAAAATTATCACAAAAATCTAATCTATTTTCAAAATCCATATTACACCAATTCAGCACCAATTATCCAAATTAAGTATCCAATTATGCTCAATTATTGTGCAATTTGACATAATTTAACAATAATGGTACAACTCTTATCCTAAAATTCAATCCCTCTATTTTTCCTTAAATTTAATCCCTCTGTAAATTCCCTTTGTTTCTCCAGTAAACATTCACCTCTCCAAAAATTACAAAAAAATTATCAATTATCAATTACAAAAAGAAATCTCCAGTTACAAAAATTAGTGAAATTATGTGCAATTATGCGTAACTGGACCAATAATCACACATAAACTTCTCCATATTGATGTTATAACTGTACAAGATTTGGTAATTATTTCAAGCCTTTGCCTTTTATCAGCATCAAGTATTTACATAAAATTTACCTACTATTAAAAACATCATTGTTAGCTTGATCAGCTCCTCCCAATTTCACAAATTAGCATATATTTTGTCACATATTTCACAAATTAGCCCATCCTTTGTGATAATTTCCCAAAATTAGCTGCAAAAACCATTCAGAAAACTTTTAAATTCTCTGTCGGGCTAATACCACACCAATGTCTCTTCTTCTTCTAGCTTACTAATTTTCCAATAATCTCTCTCACTGGATTTGGAGCTGTGTGAATGAATCATTGGAAGAAAACATAGAAATTAATTGAGCACTAAAGAAAAACCGAATCAATATATGGTCAGTTCTAATCTCATGAATGCTGAAAATGTTGAAAAATTGAGATCTTTACTAAACAACCAGGAAGTCTGAGTTATAATCTCACCAGGAGGAAGAAACAAACGAGGAAGTGAGTTTTCAAGAGGCGAAAAAGTAACGAGAGCTTCTCAGTGAACTATTCGGCGGCAACAAACGCCTCAGAAAATCAACATCAAGCCCAAATTCCTGCTGAAAAAAACCAACCAATTCCATCAAAACCCAACCAAATCGTCCAAATCATTCAATTAGCTTACTTACCAACAGGTGAAAACCGGAAGAAAGGAGAGCGTGCTGGCGGCGGAACCAGAAGAATCGTCGCGAGAACCGTCGACGGCAGGTTCTGCTCTATCGCCACCGTTTTCGGAATCTCACCGGCAATATTTTCTCCTAAGACCCGAGCCGCGTCTTTTCTGTCCATTGATGGAAGGAATGGTTGATCTGATGAGATCGGAAGTGAAGTGAAGAAAATGACGGGTTGAAGATGGATTAGGGAATGATTAGTCGTGATATTAGCCATGGAGACGGAGTATAGAAGAGAGCATTTTTTTCTCTCTCCAATCCTACTCAAAAATTGACTCAGAGTGGATTTTTCAAATCCGAAGAAAATGGCCCCGTTTTGCTTAATTTTGCTCGGAATTCACGTTTTGGGTGGGTTTGAAAATGGAGATAGAACATCCCAAATTTGATTCCGTGGAATCTTGAGTTTCCGACCAAAACTTGGACTCAAAACTGCGCCAGAGAACAGGCCCTAAATCTGTAAGCTATAGAGTGTAGACAATTTCGCTCCTATCTCCACTCTCTCTCTCTCTCTCTCTCACTCCCATCTCGTGCCGCTTTGTACTCTTTCTCTATTCTGGAAATATGGTCGCCCCGCCACAAAAAAAGATGGGATTCTATTTGTTAAAGATTATGTGAGATATAATCCCGACAAGAAGTTTCACCTGTCCATGGGATACGAAGAGCTTTTTTTGGTCCCAACAAGTGAGTTCTTTCTTTCCATGTTGTACTATTTCTTTATGATTTTTGAATAATTGGAATCTAATCGGATCAATTTAAACTGTCAATGGTAGAATTATGGATTTTATTTGATATCATTCATCTAATTTGAAGATCTAAACAGAGGTATTATCAACAATTGGATAATTCGAAGTCCTCATAGGCATTATTTTCTGGAATACATTCTAATGAAATGAATTCACTCCAATAATTTTTAATTGTGCCCTTTTAATTCATAGAACTCTTTCAAACTTCAGTTCACCAAGCTGAAGAAAATTGCATGTGTATAACTTGGAATACAGACTCCTCAAGGGCATTTTTTATTAAGGGTTCATATAATTGGGATTAATGTAGTTTCATTGGAGGGTTATGTTGGACTAATTTTGGTTAATGGAGTGAAACAATCCCAATTTTCCCACTTTACTCAATTTCTCTCTCTTTGATCAGAATTTTGCTTTCTAATTTTTCATTTAACAATTAACCAAAAATTGTAGGAATTCGGAAAGCAAAATGGCAGATTTGACTCGTACAGTGTTCAAAATGCGAAGAAAAAACTCCAACCAGAGCTGCTTAATTACTCTGTTTATCAATTTGGAAACTGGCGTTACTCTAGGTATGAAAAAGAATTAGTGAATTTTTAGTTTTCAATTTCTCTTTCTTCTCTCTCTTCTGCAATTGAGAAAATTAACAAAACATCCTTCCCCTTTCAGCATTAGCAAAAAAACAACCAAACATTTCTTATCAATTTTTATAAAAAAAAATAAGTTGATTTCTCACTCAATGGGTGGATTTCTTGCTAAGCCCTTTTTTTTTCTAATATAATGATGTATGTGAGCTTTCTTATTTAATTAACTTATAAATATCAATATGTTTATATTTTAACATTTCTTATTTTATTGTAATTATTTTTGTATCTTTTAACTTTTAAGAGCCGTTTGTGTGGTATTTGTACTTTTTTTTCTCATTTGTAAGGATATTTGTAATATTTTAAGGTTTGTAGGGTTATTGATGAATTTTTACTAAATAATTTTGTTTTGTTTTTTGAAATTGTGGCAGGTATGTTTAAAGTATGTGAAAAATGGATTTGCATAGCATGCCCATTTCCTGGTAAATTTCTGATCAGATTTCTCACTAGAGAAACATTTTTTTATTTTTTGATATTTCATGCTTGGTGAATAATGTTTTAATTGGACCTTGTAGAGATTCTATATGATATATGTTTTATATAAAGAGGGGCACCATGTTGTATGAAAGACTATTTTGACTGGATTGCAAATTGTTCACGGTTTTGAAAGCTTTTTTTTTTACCAGATGGACCATGCATCAATTGGTAATTTAAAGTTTAAAGTTCTATATCTACATAAATATTTTGGAGAACCGTTATGTCCCTAAAATGAAAATTGTAAAATAGAAAAAAGTTCCTCTATATGAACCCTATATAACATATGAAATGTCTTAATTGTCCTCTGTTCCAAAATTATTTTTTAGGCAATAGAGTGTATTTCCATGTTTATGTTCATCAGGGTGTAAGAAATTTTCTATTTTTAATAATAATAATAATAATAATAATAATAATAATAATAATAATAATAATTTATTTTGTAGCTTGTTGAATGTCCATCTGTATACACGATGTTACCAAATCCGATTTTCAAATGGAAATGAAAAGAGTTAAAAAGTAAGGAAGTTGAATTACTATGTTTCTGTTTTTGAGGGAGCTATTCACTCACAATAATGAGTTAAATATTATTAAGAAAAAAACTATCATCTGTACCTCTGTAAATTCTCAAAATATTATATATACCATTATAAAGTGGAAAATAGAAGAAAAATCATACCCCGTATTTTCTTATTTTCTTTTATAAGATAGCCACATTGTCATTTTTTCAGTGATTTGTTAAGATGACTGAAAAATTAGGGTAGTTTAGGCAATTTTGAATTTTTTTTAGAGGGAGTTGATATGATATTTTCTATATAAATATTAACTAATTTGATTGATATTTAAGGTTTTGACCATTTGGTCTTTTTTATGCATTTGCATCTTTAAGTATAATGGAAAGATATTTACCTAGCTTTTACAATATTCGTTGTACCGAATTGGACACTCCATTTCATGTGGAAAGATTTTACTAAAAGGGACTGATTTGTCTTATTTTATTTTAATTTTTCCAATTATTTTCGAGAGAGCTCTCTAATTGGAGATTTAGCGGGAATGTGTCGAGACAATGGTATTTACAATTAGATCGATCTTGTAAATTGAAATATTTTCTTCATTTCTTTTTTCACCCTCAACAGATTTGTGGACTTTTTTTTTGAAATGGCAAAAAAAAAAAAATTAATTAAGGGAATGGCCAAGTTTTAAAAATATTTGCAAAAGTAGCCATTTCGCCCAGCCGTCGGGCGAAACACAAGTAGTTTCGCC
Organism: Juncus inflexus; assembly: GCA_024447665.1. Lineage (NCBI taxonomy): Eukaryota > Viridiplantae > Streptophyta > Magnoliopsida > Poales > Juncaceae > Juncus > Juncus inflexus. The sequence continues at coordinate 11,513,670 of JAJHPC010000010.1, forward strand.
CGAGAATCGGGCGAAACAGAGCGCAATCCATTACGGGCGAATTTGCTTAATTAACCATGTTTCGCCCAGCGGTCGGGCGAAACAAAGACTGTTTCGCCCGGTAGCTCGGCGAAACAAACTATTATGCATATTTTGGGCTTAGCCCAGCCCATCTCTGTTTCGCCCACCGGGCCGGGCGAAACAGATCAGTGTTCGCCGCTCGCTCGGGCGAAACAACTTCCAATAATTTCAGCCCCGATCGAACAGGTTGGAGTGTTTTTTCGAAAATTTTCGAAACAACAAAAAAAAGGGCGAATCGAGGCGAAAAAAAAGGGAAAAATGAGAGGGAAGGTATGTTGATTTCTTTGACTTTAGATTTAGTTAATTTTGGTTATTTGCTTAAAATTAGTTTCAAATTAGGTTTATTTGCTCAAAATTAGGTTCAAATTAGGTTTATTTGCTCAAAATTAGTTTCAAATTAGGTTTATTTGCTCAAAATTAGTTTTCCATTTGTGTAGTTGATTTGAAATTAGATTTATTATTTGGTTGATTAGGGTTTAGGGTTTAGGATTATTTATTTATATTTTTTTTTGTTATAGATATATTTTTTAGTATATTATTTATAGTTTTATTTTTTAAAAGTTTAAAAAATCAAATGTATGCTATGCATTTATTTATTTATTTATGTATGTATGTTTATTTATTTATTATGTATGTTTATGTTTACGTATTTATTTATTTATTATTAGTTTTTATTTATTTATGTTTTAAAAAATCAAATATTTAAAAAATCAAATGTATGTTTATGTATGTATGTTTATTATTAGTTTTTATTAGTAGTTTTTATTTATTTATTAATATTATTTTATTTATTAATATTATTTGATTTATTTATTTATATTATTTGATTTTTTAAATAAAGATGACATCGACGCGGGACCTAGTCGGCCAAATTATGCGCTTCAGTCACAACAACACATGCATCGGGCGAACGAATTTGGCAACACCGAAGATGTAACTATCAAACCCATGCGCTACCGACAACATGAAGTTCCGGTATTTTTTTTTTTTTTAGTATATTACTTATAAATTTTTTTAGAAAGTAAAAAAAATCATATGTATGTTATTTATTTATTTATTTTATTTATTTAAAAAATCTTATATATCTTATATATTTTATTTATTTATTTATTATTAGTTTAAGTTGCTTTGTATTTATTTTATTTATTTATTTTATTTATTTAAAATCTTATATATCTTATATATTTTATTATTCATTTATGTATATTTTATTTATTTATTTATGTATATTTTATTTATTTACTTATTTATGTATATTTTATTTATTTATGTTTATGTATATTTTATTTATTTATGTATATTTTATTTTATTTTATTTATTTAAAAATCTTATATATCTTATATATTTTATTTATTTATTTTATTTTATTTATTTTATTTAAAAATCTTATATATTTTATTTATTTATTTATTTTATTTTATTTATTTTATTTAAAAAATCTTATATATCTTATATATTTTATTTATTTATTTATGTATATTTTATTTATTTATTTATGTATATTTTATTTATTTACTTATAAATGTATATTTTATTTATTTATGTTTATGTATATTTTATTTATTTTATTTTATTTTATTTATTTAAAAATCTTATATATCTTATATATTTTATTTATTTATTTTATTTTATTTTATTTAAAAAATCTTATATATCTTATATATTTTATTTATTTATGTTTCGCAGGTTCCATGGGACGATCGGTATGCCCCTTTTCCGAAGAAAGCAACCTTACTACAAACTGCCAGGATGGGTTGGCTGGATTACGACAACAGACTGATAAGCGCTCTGTAGGAACATTGGAGACCGGAAACACACACGTTTCATCTGCCTGTTGGCGAGATGACCATAACGCTAGATGACGTTTCATGTTTGTTGGGAATGCGGACGGACGGTGAGGCAATGTGTTTAAATAATAAAGATGTTGATTGGAAGGGAAAGGTCACGCAACTACTCGGGAAATAAATCCCGCAATTGGAGTTTAAGGGAAAGGGGAGAAGCAAAATTTTATTGAAAAGAACATGGTTGAAAAATAATTTTTCCGATTTGGAAATTGATGCCCCGGAACAGAAAGTCGAGCAGTATTGTAGAGCCTACATGCTTGCATTATGTGGGGATGTATTATTTACGGAAGATTCGGGAGATTGTGTTTCAGCACTGCCTCTGCTTTTATTAGAGGACATGTCGGTTTTAGATAGATGGGCATGGGGTAGTGGAGTTCTTGCGTACCTTTACAGGGCATTGTGTAAATGTACGCATAAGAAACGGAAAAATATGGGAGGGTGTATCATGTTGCTGCAACTGTGGGTATGGGAACATATCACTGCGGACGACCCGTTCCTAAAGATGTACGCAAGGAACTGCAGGATATGGCGAATGATGGTGATGAAGATGAGAGACTTACGGTTGGTTTTTTATGGAAAGATTGTACTCAATACGCGGATATAACACCTCATCGGCATTTGCCGACACATCGCGATCAGTTCGACAGTTTGGTCGACACTCAGGTGGTTTGGACACCTTATGACGCATTCCGTCATATACTCCCGCCGATAGTTGAGCACGAAAAAACTATGGGGCTTCTTACAGTGCCATTGATCTATTTTTGGATTGTCGAGATGCATCGTCCGGAGCGGTGTTGCGTCAGTTCGGGTATGCGATGGAAGCACCCCCAAATTGCGAGTACGACAAACGATTGCACGATATCGCAAATTACCGTGGAAATAATTGGCCTACCGTACATTCAGCTTATCTGGCTGAGTGGGAAGAGAAACGCTTGGGACGTGAAATAAATATTCCTTCATGGCGGCCGTACGACCCTAGCCAGTATGATGCATACTGGAATTGGTATAGAACGGCAACCGATCCTTATGTGCGGTCCGATATCCCGCATGCTACGGGATCGTATCATCCGATGGTTCCGCAAAAAAGGAAAGCGGTAATGAAAATAATTGACTATTATTTATATTATTATTTATTTATATTATTTTAGTTTTTTAACATTACTCAAATATTATTTTTTAGCATGCATTTTTTTTGGAGGCCTGCAAACATGGGTTCGAAGCGCTAAAAGCCGAGTGCCAGGATGTACCAGGGAAATTGAAAAAGTTGTTAGGGTGCATCCAGAGCAGCATAAAGGAAAGTAATGAATATGAGGGCGACTTCGATTGGGGTTCGATCATCGAACAGGTCGGAGACGAAGGAGGAGACGGAGGAGGGGAAGGAGGAGGCCAAGGAGGAGACAAAGATGAAGGAGTTAGTTAGATTACTCAGGTTCAGCCTCAGGCGCAGCGAGGACGCGGAGGAGGACGCGGAGGAGTACCACGCGGAGGAGGAGGGGGAGGGGGGAGAGGAAGACACGGAGGACGCGGGGGAACACAAGGAGGAGGAGGAGACCGCTGGCATTACTGACTATGTTTACTTTTTGGACTATGTTTTGTTAATTTAGATTGATATTTAAACTAGAAAAAAGCTCACTTTTGCCCCCTGAACTTTTTAAAATTGTTCAACTTGCCAACCGCCATCGCCTCCTCTTCTCTCTCCACTCGAAACCCTAGATTTCAGAAAATTCAAAATCGGTCCAAATTTGCTCCATTAATTTGACTTAATTATAAGGACTTAATTATGTATTTAGTGACATTTGGTCCATGTTATTATCAAGATTTGTATGCATTATTTGTATTTCATATACAACATTTGTTTCATATTCAATATTTGTGACGTTTGCAACCCGTTTACAAAAATAAATGAAAAAAAAATGAAAAAAATTTAGGGATTTTGTAACGGTTTTTTAATAAAAAACCGATACTAAATATTAATACTGTATCGTTTTTTATCAAAAAACCGATACTAAATCGGGAAATTTTTTTTTCCCACTTAGTAACGGTTTTTATGGAAGAACCGTTACTAAGTGTTCATCTCAGATTTAGTAACGGCACTTAGTAACGGTTTTTCTGGAAGAACCGTTACTAAATGTACAGATTTAGTAACGGTTGTTTTATAAAAACCGTTACTAAGTGAAAAAAAAAGAATTTCCCGATTTAGTATCGGTTCTTTGATAAAAACCGATACAGTATTAATATTTAGTATCGGTTTTTTATTAAAAACCGTTACAAAATCCCTAAATTTTTTTCATTTTTTTTTTCATTTATTTTACAACAAACATAAACATAAAATACAATACATAAAATATTACAAACAACTATCCATAAAACATTACAACCCACAATAAATAAACATAAACTACCATATATAAAACACTACAACCTTCTCGGACATTTTGTTTTCGTGTGCCCTGCTACTCCGCAAATACTGCATTATTTTCTACGATCTGCGTTGTCCATGACGTCCATACTATTATGAAAGCGTTTCTCCCGTCTTCTTCCACACTTGTTGGTTCCACGGACATTTTTCCTCATAAGTTTCTCAGGAGGAACCAACGTACCATTATAAACTTTTTTACGTTCAAGCCACTGTTCTCTATCCTTTATCGGATAAAAACTTCCTTCATATGTATGTTTAAGGTGATCCAGTGAAAAATGTTGATGTATAAAATACTCGGGGCTAACACCTCTGCGTATGCAAACTGCTACAAGATGCGAACAAGGATAGTGATATAGCATCGGTTTCTGACAACTGCATTTGCCTTCATTGAAATTCACATGGAAGCTCTTTCCCCCTACCTTGGAACCACTAGATCCTGTTATCACCTCATAAACACCGTTTTCGACATTGAAGGTAGTGACTCGATGCGCACACGCCTTAACTGTTTTATTCTCCATTTTTTCCATCACTTCATTTCCCCACATTCTATTATTCATTTCCATATTTGCAGCTATCTCGCGCTTGTTGACAAAATAACTATTCAGCTTGTAGAATGTCTCCATCACAATAGCCGTAACAGGAAGCTTCCTCATACCCTTGAAAACATAATTTTCATCACTTCTTGCATGATTACTAGTAGGAATACCCCACCGGCGACCTTCTGTATACGCGAACGCCCATTTTGATTTATCTTTTTTATTTAACCATTCCCACGCCTCATTATTTTTTATCCTTTAATATTTTATATAGCTTCTTAAATTTAAATTTGGTGGGCGCCTTAACTAGTGGTACAATCAATTTAACCAATGTTTTGTCTGATACAGCGCTACTGAAATTTGCTTCTAAATGCCGCATGCAATAACAATGATAGCTGTTAGGTTCCTTCCATTTCAATCTGTCATCCTTCATTGCACGAATTATTCCGGCATGCCTATCCGAAATCACACATAAACCTTTGCGATGGCCGATCAAAGTACCCAAACACCCAAAAAACCAACCCCACGATTCTACCCTCTCCTTATCAACTAAAGCAAAAGCTAAGGAAAATAATTGACCATTTGCATCGCTAGCGACTGCCATCAATATGTATCCTTGATATTTTCCGGTTAGAAATGTTCCATCTACTGTTATGGCAGGCTTGCAAAACTCAAATCCTTTAAGTGATGGACCAAATGCCCAAAAAAGACCTTCGAACTCCTACTCACCAGCACGGTTTTTGGGACCTCTCCAAAATGAATATTCAGTAGTAGGATTTGCTGAATATATTGCTGCCATCAATTCAGGAAGCAAATTATATGCCCCCTTCCAATCGCCAAACAAGAATCTAAGCGCGTGTTGCTTTGCGTGCCAAGCCTTCCAATATGATATGGTATATTCAAATTTTAATTTGACGGTTTCCACTAAGGTTACTGGTTTAATTGCTAAATCTGCTCTAACGACATCTAGAATTAGCCCCGCAATAAATGCACTTATTAATTGTTTGTGGTCGTTGTTAGGTTGTTGATTAACACATACGTGTGGTTGTGTAAATTTTTTAATCTCAAACACATGTCGTTTATTTTTACATGCATACAGCCTCCAATCACAGCCAGCGCGGTCATCTTATAGCTTGCAGACTACAGTGTAGAGCGTTTTGTTCGATCTTAAGACTACAAATTCTCGGTGATGCATGACGCTGTATAATTTTACGGCCGATTGTAGCTCTGCTTTCGTGTCGAACGTCTGTCCCTCATACAAACTATCATCGCTACTGGCATGCACGCTCTTACCATACAAGATATCGATTTTTGCTTCTTTCCACATAGTAGTATCTTCAAACTCTTTCGCCGAAGGATTACCGAAAGTTCCTACACTAACCATCTCACCCACTTCCGTATAATTGTTCATAACATCTATTTCTGGTTCGTCGCCTTCTTCCATTTCTGGCACTTCATCTTCATCATATTCATCGTCTTCAACATTTTCAAACTCATCTTCGTCGCCTTCTTCCATTTCTGGCACTTCATCTTCATCACGATTTATTACAGGTTCTAACCTCTCAAGCTCGTCATCATTAAAAGGTACATTTGATCTACTACTAGTTCCTACATAGGATTCTCTACTTTGGATGCGTTCAACGTATATTTCTAATTCAGGCCAACCGTGTTCACCATATTTGATGTACTGAGCAAAACTAGTTAACTGTGAATCATTTGAAATTTTGACTATCTTAAAATACAAACAATCATTCATACGGTAAGGAAACCTACCACTAATTTTAAGATCGTCACTATTAGGTCAACCGGTGGTAGCATAAATTTCTAAACACAATCTATAATAATTTCTATTTCTACTACGCGGGAGAAAAACACCTTCTTGTGGAGCGTAATTGTATCCGCTCGAATCTTGAACAATTTGACCATTGTAATATAAAAAAATTTCAGAATTTTGTGGCATTTTCTTGATAAGGAGAAAGAAGGAAAGGAAGAAGTTTGCAAGAGAGACTTATGAGATTTAATTTTTTGATGATAAAGTATAATAAGAAGACTCTTTAAATAGAAATCTAAATCATATACCTAAAAATCCTGAGATTCCTCCTATATTCTAGCATGTTAAATCAATGTTACCCACTAAATAAAAAGCTAAATTGTCTCAATCATATACCTAAAAAAACTTAGATTCCTCCTATAACCTAACATGTTAAATCAATGTTTATGTACTAAAAAAACGAGTTGTCATTTCAATATGAAAAAGAAATTCTAAATAAAAATAAGTTATTTATTATTATTTTTTTGTCTTCAGATTTATTTTATTTATTTTTTCCATGTAAAAAGGCTATTTAATTTTTTCCCTTTTTAGGCTTTTTTATTTATTTTTTTGGTGGAGAGACAGTTTGTTTCGCCCAATGAGCCGGGCGAAACACTGATCCTGTTTCGCCCAGCCAGTGGGCGAAACAGAGATGGGCTGGGCTAAGTCCAAAATATGCATAATAGTTTGTTTCGCCAGGCTACCGGGCGAAACAGTCTTTGTTTCGCCCGACCGCTGGGCGAAACAGGGTTAATTAAGCAAATTCGCCCATAATGGATTGCGCTCTGTTTCGCCCAGTTACTGAGCGAAACTACTTGTGTTTCGCCCGACGGCTGGGCGAAATGACTACTTTTGCAAATATTTTTAAAACTTAACCATTCCCTTAATTAATTTTTTTTTTTTTTGGCCATTTCAAAATAAAAGTCAGATTTGTGCGGGGTGGATATTGAACAGTTCCTTACGGACTGTTTGTTTGTATATAAGTTGTCCAAGATGCAAATCTAAAATTTTATGTTATTTTTAGGTGATTATATTTTTCCAAATATTTGGCGCTGATCATGTCAAATGAAAAATATAATTGGCGCAGGGCGGGTATTATCCTAGTATAATTTCATTTCCATCTCTGCACAATATCATTTCCATCTCCGTCAAATTGATAAATAATAAATTAGCTTACGTATGTGTTTTATATTTAAGAAACAATGTTTCTTCACATATACTAAGATCACATAGCAATCTTATCATATTAAGAATTGGAATTACTATACTCAAACTAATGAACTTATAATTATATTATTAATACCTCAAAATAATTTTAATATATAATTCCTGTTAAACAATTAATATTATAAATTTATTATGTGCAAGTAAAATATGAAAATTACAATCCTGAAGCAGAGCGATGATACAATTTTCTTGTATACCTGAAAAACTATGAGTCTTGAGGATTAATACAATATAGCATATCCAAAAATGTATTTAATTTCAAATGATATAATTTGAAGTATTGAAGTTCAATAATAATGGCCGTCGAAGCCTCCAAAAACATAGGACCGAGCCACCCTTTCCACTACATTATTGCCCCTCTCGCAATATTGCCATCCTTTCAATTTAGCACTTGGGGAACTTTACAAAAGTATTCATATATCAAATAGTTTTATAGGGTATATTCATGAAATTTCTGGTTTTGTAGATGAAATTTTTAGGTTTTTATACAGGTTAATGAGAAATTCCTCCTTACTCTATTTAACACTTGGTGAATTTGTAAATTTTTTAATGGCACATTTTCTACCTTTTTAAATCATCATACTTTGAAGGGCATGTGATATCACGATGGCACTATACCACGCCGGATCATGACGGGATGATATATATATTATTTTTACACTTTTATATACTCTTTTACCATTTTATATATTGTTTAATCATTTTATGTATTTTTTTACTTTTGAAATTTGTATATAATATTCTTACATACTATTTTAATTTTTATATACTTGGTTTCACTTTTTATGTATATACTGTTATTAGAAAATGAATTATATATATTGTTATTATACCGTAGTAAGCTGTATATATATTGTTATTTTGAATCGGCGTACTACAATGCCGGCATGACCTATGAAGTCCCTAGTCCCTACTTTGAATATTTTCACATATCTCGTTCAAAAAAACATATTTTCACATATTACTCTCTCATTTCAAATCAAAACCATTTTGTTTACTTTACATCATATTATTGAATAGAAATATTATAATAACGGCATGTTTTTTCTATAAAATTATACGAGCAAAGAAAAAAAAAGACGTTTTCAAGCTTTGAATTACAAGAGCATAAACAAAACAAAAAAAACGAAAATAATACAATGTTCTTTACTTCCCCAACCCTATAAAGGCGATCAAGGTGTATTTGTAGACAAACCAGAGTTCGAAGGAGACTCATTTATCGAATTCAATTGGACTGAATTGTGCACCCGGATTTTCAGATCCATGAAATCAGAAATTAAACCTGGTTTCATGATCGCCACATCAGTATCAACCTGTCCGGTCAGCATTTTTACTACTTTTGACATTGCTGGTCGGATCTTCGGGGTGTCTTGAGTGCATAAAAGACCAACCTTTAAAAAACGGCATGCTTCTCTCGTGTTGAAATCACCATTTAGTGAAGGGTCAACAAGACCCGCTAAATTGTGCTGCTCGTATAGTGTCCATGCCTAATTAATGATTAATTAATATATCTTGTTAGAGTTAACTAAAAAAATGGTAATAAATGAATTGAGAATTTTAATAGGTTAAATAAAGTTACAAATGCATGGGTACCCTTTCAAGAATAAATAATTCCTCATAAGATGTGTTGCATCTACCGCTCACTATTTCTATAAGAAGAACACCAAAACTGTATATATCTGCTTTCTTTGTAAGTTGTCCTCTTATAGCATATTCAGGTGCTAAATATCCTCTACAAATATATACAAATATAATATAATATTATTATTAATTAACAAACAAGATACTTTTTTCTATTATTTAAGAAATTAAGTCGCATGACTTACAATGTACCGGCCACCCTCGTGCTGACATGTGTTAGGTTAGGAGGAAATAACTTAGCTAATCCAAAATCAGATATTTTAGGTGTCAGATCTTTGTCTAGCAGTATATTACTCGCTTTTATATCTCTATGAACAATTCTTGGCCTTGCTTCTTCATGAAGAAAAGCAAGTCCTTTCGCGACTCCCATGCAAATTTTTGACCTAGTTTGCCAACTAAAATTAATGTTGCACCTGGTCCCACCTTTCAGGTTTAATAAAGACAATTAATGTCACACAAAAGATTTGGTCAACATCATAACATAAAAATTACACAGAAATATGAAAAGTTTTCTACATCTTGATTCTTTATGATACTTTGGGTCTTCGTTAGAATTTCTCGAAAGAATAATATATTCATTTGTCTTGTAAAAAAAACATATTTATTAAAAAAAAAAAAATAACTAAACATACCAAGAAGGGTTTGGGAAAGGCTATTATTTGGGAGATAATTATAAACCAAAATCCTTTGTTCTTTCTCTACGCAGCAACCATATAATCTCACCAGATTTTCATGCATCACATTTGAAATTGCACTTAATTCATTTAAAAATTCTCTAATTCCTTGTTTGGACTCGGATGAAAGCACCTTAATTGCCACATCCAACCCATTTTTTAGTTTTCCCTGTATCAATTTTAGTTCCTAATAAATAATGGGATATGTTTTCTTCTTCTCTTTTTTAAAGTTCATTGATAACATTTCTAATTTTGAAAATGGGTAACTAAGAAAACTTACTTTATACACAGAACCAAAACCACCTTTCCCAATTTTATTTGAGGAGCTAAAGTTATTAGTTGCATTTCTCAGTTCATTGTATGAGTAGATCTTGACTTTGTCTATTTCTGGCATTTCTGAAATAGAAGTATTACAAAAGTTTCATTTGACCAAGGATTATTCAAGTGCCAAATGGTGGAAAGCCAGAGAATTCAAAATACAATTAACATAACTGGTAGGTAATCATGAATTTACCTCCATTAATTTGTACCATTTGGTGTCTACAATTCCTTTTCCTTTTGAATTGGAAATTGAAGCAAGCCATGACTTAGTATCTGGATATTTCCTTGGATGAACTAAATTTTCTCTCACCTGAAAATGGAGATTTATTTTATTAGTACACTAATTTAGTTATTAACTGATAATTTAACATTTTATTTCATTCTTTTTTACTCAACTTAAGATTTTGAACTGTAAAAATAATTTGTAAGTAATTAATTAATTGTTATTTTTTTTTGGCATAGTCAAACTATATATCCATATAAGTAGATTATTATGTATATAGGGTGTGATGATATTTGACAGCTACAAAAGAAAGAAAAATAAGTTCCACCCATAATAATTAATAGCAGGATGAATTCAACATCAATACAAATAGACTAAACTGAGTCCTGTGTGAATCAAGTTTCAAATTTGAATAGCTCATATACTTTAAAGGATCTCAATTAATTATAAACAAAATTTCCTATCAACCAAACTAATTCAAGGTTGCTATTAAAAAATTAAGTTTACGCAAGCATGTCACACGCAGTTATTTTTATATAACGAAGAAGACTCAAAATCCCATAAACATTTTTATTGTAAGCGAAATTTAAATGGTCAAAATCTCTTGTATTACAATGATGATGCTCAACCGGCTGGGGAGATCAATTAGGCTAAAATTAAATCGTAATACTCAACCAATTAGTTTGGAAGCATCTGAGTTCCAATATATTTGTTAACAAGGAAATTAATTTTTGTAGTCAAATCAAAAGCTAACTCCTTCCACCAAATTTTTTTATATTTATTTAAGGGAAATTCTTCAAAAACCCCCTAACTTTTCTGCTATTTATCAAAAACCCCCTATAAAGTGAATTCAATTTTTTTTTGGCCCCTATGGTGTTAATCTCAACTTTTCCATCCAATTTTGATTTGTAAAAGACTAAAATACCCCTCATATATTTATTTTCATATTTTATTATATTCAATAAAATAATAAATAAATATATTATTTTTTAATATAATATTTTACGATATTTTATGATATTATTTTATGATATGTTAGTTTTTATTTTATGGTGTTATATTACAATTTTTTTATTATCCTATATTTAAATTATAATTTTATATTTCGTAAAATATTATTTTCGTCATTACTATTTATTGTGATTTTGTCTATATTGTAGTCATTAATTTAAATTTAGTGTAAAATATAATTTTTTTATTTAATGCAATAAAATAGACATGAAAATAAATATATGAGGGGTATTTTAGTCTTTTACAAATCAAAATTGGATGGAAAAGTTGAATTTAACACCATAGGGGGCTAAAAAAAAATTGAATTCACTTTATAGGGGGTTTTTGAAGAACATTGAAAAGTTAGGGGTTTTTTGATAAATAGCAGAAAAGTTAGGGGGTTTTTGAAGAATTTCCCTTTATTTAATAGAAAGACAAAAAGGTGTAAACGAAAAATCAATGATCTGGTTAAATCACCAGCACTAACTAGGCTTGAATCAAACATTTCCCTTAGATTCTAGAACATACACTGAACTATAAAATCCAATACGACTATACTCCTTTGTTTGAGGAACCTAGTGATTGTTGTCTTCTCTTTCATTTTTATTCTCGGACTAACGTTGTCTTGTATACTTAACATATAAATGAAATCAGGACGACAGGAAAACCTCCTTACTTTCTCTTAAAAAAATTCAACTCTAGTTTGTGACAATTTTGAACTTTGTTATGAGATTCAATCTGGTGACTTAATTGTAGTTTCTCATGTAAGAGCAAAAGAAAGAACTTAATATGGGAGTAGAGAGACAAATATATTTCAAATAATCATATTTTTCATTTTATTTGAGTAGTGATTCTTCATTAATTTTGATGCTTAAAATAAAGTGGCTTATGGATTGTGTTTGTGGATGCTAAATGTGAAATTCCTTGCAAACAAAACAGAACATGGATAAGAAATGAAGAATAGGGGCATTTTCGGCCACAGAGCGTACTATTTGACTCCCTATGAAATTTAACAGGAAATAGTAATTGCAGGGAAATGAAATTGAAATCTAAAACTCAAAAAAAAAAAAAAAAAAAAAAAAAAGAAACTGAAATCCGAAACGAAGATTTCAAAAACATAGGAGGTTTCTCAGAATATTCAGTAAGTTGAGGGGTTTATTTAAAAATTCCCTAAAATAAATTAATAAAGAAAAATCAAGTACTTATATTGGAACCTTTTAATTAAAACTTACGTTGGAACCTACTGAGTAAAGAATCAAGTAAAATCGTTTAAATTGTGAATCATGAAACACATATAATCCTTCAAAAACATGCACTGGTCGGACAAACGAGCTGAAATTGGACAATTAATTATTATAATTCATTTTTATTAGAGCGTACAAACTTGAACCATGCTTAAGCATTAAATGGAACAAAAAGGTATCCTAAAAAAAAGGAGAGTGAGAGAGGAAGATACTCACGGACAGATTAAATACTCGCAAATTTAGTCTCTTTTCTTCTTTATATACAGAAGCTGGAAACGTAAGAGTTTCAAGAACAAATACATATGAGAGGCGGCGAGCTTATTGCAGAAGGAAATGACTACACGATTAGACTTTCAAATGGTTTTACAAAAGAGAGAGATTTTGTAGGATGAAAATGAAGTACAAAAATTGATGTGTGGCATGTCCTGTGGAGCCATCCATGTAAAGACTTGCAGAAATTATTTTTGATTTTAAAAGACTTGCAGAAATTATCAAAAAAAAGGGGGGAATTTGATATTTCAAAGCTACAATTTATCATATTTACTGCTCTAAAAATATCAAATTTACTCATACAAAATCTAATATATACTAGAATAATATATGCGCTATGATGCGAACATCTTAATTTTGTTTGCAGTTCAATATAAAATATTATTATAAAAACACAATTACATACAAAATGTATACACTAAAATTTAGGGTGCCCTTGGAGTCAATTTTGTTTCTTGTTTCTTGTTTCTTGTTTTTTTATTTTTATAATTTTTTTTTTTGCAAAAAAAAATGAAGCGTGTTCGGAAAATCAAGTCATTTCCAATTTTTTCATTCGGGATGCTAAAAAAAGTATTCTCAAAACACCAAAATCTTTTTTCCCCTCTCCCATTTCTAATTTGCTCCATCACCGCCATAAAACTTAATAAGGAAATAAATCACAATCGTTGGCCTATTCTGGCACTAACTTCCTATTTGGTCAATTTTTTGACAAATTCTCCTTATAAAATAATATTTTTTCTTAGAGACATGACAGGTTACGACAGTACTGTAGCATGCCGGATCATGACGACAATATATATACAGCTTATTATAGTGTAATAACAGTATCTACAAATTATTTTTTGTAACATCATATACATAAAGAATGAAAACAATATATACAAATTTTTTCAAAAGTAAAAAATACATAAAAAATAAAAACAGTATATAGAAAGGCAAAACCAATATATAATAATATTTTCAAAACTTAAAAACAGTATATACCGTCCGTCGTGATCTGCATGCTACAGTCCATCGCGATATTAAATTTCCCTTTTTCTTATAGTAAATTCATTGTATCATAAGTATTTGCAATTTTTATGAAATACATTCATGTCATGTTTTGTCACCATAAGAGTTCTAAAGAACATTTATCACACGTAGTCATCTGAAAATTATGAGGCTATCAATGTTAGTTTGATTAAACTTCAACATACAAATGATAATGACTTAGATCATATGAGAGCATGTTTATGGGACAAGCATGTTCAAAAATCACAGTTGAAGAACCATAAAATTTGAATATTGGTATTCAATTATTGACGAATACACCTCTACTTTTAGCCTTTTATATTATTAAATTTTGAATTAGACTATTATAACTCTTTCACACTTTCTTTGTGATAATTCTTAATTTGTAACTTGATGCAAAATGATGATCAAGAGCTTTTATTTATACTAGTTAGATGAAGAACTTTAGATCTATATGGATTTCCCTAGAAACTAATCATCTAGAACATACATTTTTTTTAGATATTTTTTGAAGAAAATATTTTCAAAAAATTGAGATATTTTGAGTTCATTTTAGATCTTTCATATTTAGGGCTAAATAATGGATTAGGATTAGTGTTGCACTCTAATAATAAAATAATATAGGATATAAGCAACTGTATTCGTGGACGATCACAAAGATGAAGATGGCCCAATGGTATTGTGTTTGATCATGAATTTGATGGTCTTAGGTTCGAACCATGGCGGAGGCGCATTCTTTTAGTCAATTTTCTTATTCTTCAAAAAAAAAAAAATTTTTATTCTTCAAAGCTTTTAGTAATTTTCTTATTATTAAAAAAATGTGGATTTGAATCCTGGTGGGTACGATAGTCAATTTTCTTATTCCTCAAAAAAAAAATGTGGATTTGAATCCGGGTGGGTACGAGAGCCGATTGAGCGGAGCTTGATTCAGCAATAAGCGCACACTATTACATGATATATTCTTAACTTTAATAAATATAATATTGTACGGGTCAGAAATCAGTATACGAGTGGGGACCTCATTCCGATTCGGATCCAATTCTTTTAGTCAATTTTCTTATTCTTCAAAAAAAAAAAAATTCTTATTCTTCAAAGCTTTTAGTAATTTTCTTATTATTAAAAAAATGTGGATTTGAATCCTGGTGGGTACGATAGTCAATTTTCTTATTCCTCAAAAAAAAAATGTGGATTTGAATCCTGGTGGGTACGAGAGCCAGCGATTGAGCGGAGCTTGATTCAGCAATAAGCGCACACTATTACATGATATATTCTTAACTTTAATAAATATAATATTGTACGGGTCAGAAATCAGTATACGAGTGGGGACCTCATTCCGATTCGGATCCAACAGTTTTATCGAAAATGGTAAAAATAATGATCATATATTTCATAATTTAGCAGCATAGTTTTCAATTTTTTTAGCTAATTTTTTTAAAATATTGAACACGGCAGATTTATATGATATTTACTATTAGGACAATCTTGATTAATGTATATTTCTAATTTAAGATAGATTCAAATATAATGTTATTGTATTCATGTTATTTTTTTCTATCACAATTATGCTATTTTATAACATTTTTGCATTAAATGTTAAAAAAAATAATATTTTATCACTCGTAATTTAAATCATGAAAAAAATATACAAATAACAACGTGGTAATAAACATGAAATTTGTTGGGCAACTAATAATTTGAGATTTTGCAATCTTTTACATATGTATTTTAGTAGGGCTCTTTTGTCATGTATTATACGTTAAAATTTAAAATGTATATAGAGGTGGCAAACGGGCAGGTCGGGTTTTATGTTCGGGTCACCATTGGATTTGTTTAACAGGGGTCAGGTCGGGTGGGGTCGGTTTTAGATCTTGTGTCGATCGGATTCTTTTCGGGTCAAGAGTGTCTTCGGGTGAATTTCGGGTTGGGTCGGGCCGTATTCGGATCTTGTTGTGGTCGGGTTATCTGGGTTCGGATTATTTCAGGTTCGGGTTGAAGGAATGTTCGGGTCAAGTGAAAGTCGAGTCTTTTCAGGTTTCAAGCCAACTGAATTTGAGTTGTATTTTCTTAGAACTGACAAATGCTGATCTGTCGTGAATCCTAACAACCCGAAACCCGTAATGATTGATCACCCAAGATCTGGACAACCCAAAAATTAACTGACTTTGAAACAGGAATGACTTGAAATGACCCGAGCTCGACCCGAAACCTGAACGATCCATGACTTGAGGTGACAAATTTAACCTGAACCCAGGAGACCCGCCAGACCGACCAATACCTGACCTGACGCGAACACAAAATGTTACCCAAACTAATAAACCCTTAACTTGAACGACTCGAAACTATTTGAATTGACCCGTAACCCGAACGACCCAAAACGTGAAACCCGAAGTGACCAAAACGATCCGAAACGCGAAATCCGAAATGAATCGAGCCCGACCTAAAACCCGAACGATCAATAACTTAAGGTGACAAATTTAACCCGAACCCAGTTTTAAAACATGTGCCAATTTGTGTTCGGGTCACTTTGGATCTTGGTTTATCGTGTCTGGGGTTCTCGGGTTACAGGTTATATAGGGTTCGGACAAGTCGGATTGTATGCTGGGTCGGTCTAGAGCGGCCATCAAACAACAATTTCTTCAGGTTCGGGTTCATCAGTTACGGGTCAGGCGAGTTCGAGTCAGTTGAATTTCTCAAATTTTTCGGATCGGGCTGGATCGGACTTCGGGCGGGTCTTTTCGGGTTCGGGTCATGTTTGCCAGCTCTAGATGTATATATGATATATTTAGATTATACACTCCTTTAACAGAAAATATTGTCAATATTTCAGCTCTTATTTTAGCGCAATACTCAATATTTGCCGAGAAGGCATGAAAAAATAATTTATTTAGATTTTGTTGTGAATATAAATTATTTAATTAGGATCTATCAATTATAATTTAATTTGTATTATTTATAACAACTCATACTATTACTAAAATATGATCATCAAATTATTTCTAATAATTTTCGGAATTTTACGACCATAATTATTGGTGAATATGACTAATGACATAATAGTTAATTGATAAATGCATGATGATTTTAAATTATATGATTAAAAGCGAGATATTTATATTGATTGTAAATGAAATCATATCTTAGACATATATACATAAATATATGTGACATTAATACTTGTAATATTCTTTTTATTTGAGAAATTTGATATTTATCTTTTTGATTAATAACATGCATAATTAGTTATATGAATTATTATAATTTTATGATAACTCAATACATCAAACAAATACTTGAAATGCCACTAAGAATCATAAATAAACAAACTTGGCTTAACAGATTGAATATGACTCGTGACACAATACCGATTGATAAATGGGTACAGCTCAAAATAGACACATGTCACAAAAGAAAACAAAATTCAAACTTTATATATAAGAAGATAATTATGTAATTAATAATATTTTATAATATTATTACTTCTTATTATAACTAAAGAAAATAAAATATTTCTATAAAAATGAAAATAATTATTGACAGAGAGAATAAATATGGATGCCAAATTGAGGATCATTAATAAATTCTATAAAAGATAAATATATTTGTTGGGTTCAAAATGGGAATACTTGTCAAAAAATGAGAATACATATGGAAAATTAATTAGGTGCAAATTGGGGATCTTTATCAATTCTTAAAAGAACACGTGTCGAAGTAGCCTCAAATCATAAGCTTTATATATTACTAAGAATTCCAAGGAAATATACATGATTTTCAATTTCTTAAGAGGAGGCCCTCCCCCATCTCCCTCTTGGATCTATCCCTGGTAGGAGGATCCATAGTTAATCATTCGTAATACGTGAATAATATGATTCACGATACGTTCGTGTATAATTCGTATTACACGTTTTCTAAGTCGGTCAAATAAAATTGAGACGGTAATAATTCATCAATTCGGCTAATTGTTCAGAATAATTTAGTATATAAATTATGTAAATACAAACTTTTTATTTAGAAATAATTGGAAAATTATTATTATTTGGTAAAAATTCGTAAAATCCGGGTTGAATTTTTCTTTTGTCAAAAATTCGTGAATGAATGCGAATTATTGAAATGGAGACACGAATTTAGCGTTTTTTGAATTATTCAGAAAATACATGTTTAATACGTGAATTATTCGTGAATTGACTAACTAGGGGAGGATCCTGGAAAATGCACTTCTTGGGTATGATTAATATCCAACTGATATCATGAGTATTGACTTCTTGGGTATTGACTTTGACCTTCAATTTACAATATTGGCCATCTTTACAATATTGGTTATCTTTGACCTTCAATTTATTAGGTTCCTCTTTGAGAAGAGAAGTCAATATTGAAAGTTGAAACCCTTGTTGATGTTCACTTGTTGCTTGCAAAACAATACTTGTCTCTTAAGTCAATAGATTATTTAACTAAATAACAAAAGAAACCTTTAATTATCACCCCATGCCAAGAACGCTAAAAGAGAAATATTCCTTCTCGCAGCAGACGGGCGATTAAGCCGCTGCTTGCTAGTCAATATTCTTGTTATGTGTTTTTTTTCCTTCTATTTTTGAGTTTGTAAAGCTCTGTGTATGTGTGAGTATAGTATACTTCTTATATTTTTTATTATAATTTGTTTAGATAAAAGTTCATATATTTCCAGTTTATAACTTTATATTATAACATGTGATTCAAATATGAAATCTCTCTCTCTTTTTTTTTGTTTTGAGTTGTGTCTGAATGTTTGAGCTCACAGGCTCTAGTTACTATGGTTTTTATAATATATGAAGAAAAACTTTGTAGTATGATTAAAATATGTTTGAGAGTCATATCAATTTAATTTGAGCGGATCGGATTAATTATCGCAATGTGGGATGATGACTTAATTACACCCAAAACTTTGGAAAGACCGGATATAGTGAAAGACCAATCCATTACTTGCTCAGCCAATTTTCACTGTAGTTGACTTAGAAAACTGCTTATTCAAAGGCTCCCACAGATGTTCTATTTTTGTGGCCGTGACGTCACCTGACGTCATGATACCATGTGATAATCGGAAAAAAACCAGATAACGGTTTTGAGGTTTTTTTCCTGTCAATTCAGCTAATTATCAGCAGTAATATGTCCCATCTGTACTGACAATTGTCAGCAGCATTTATGGAGCAGGTAATAATGAATTTACTTTTGGCAGCAGTCATGTCTTGTCTAATTATCATTAAACTTGAATTTTGGGGGGGAGATGTGAACAGTGTTTCGTCTATAAATATGGGTGTCACCCCAGCACACAAAACTCATTTTCTACTTTCAACCTTTTCTGTCAATTATCAGTTGGCTTGCTGATTACCACCACCATTAATGGACTGTTCATAAGATTTAATAATGCAGATCCAAAGAATTGAAATATTTTTGAGATTTAGCAATGCCGATTACTAGTTGGTGATGAAGGTAAAGCAAAGAGAGATGGCGTATGGGTGAATTTCAATACTGGAAGATATCTGTCAATACCATGACATTCATGTTCCAAAGAAAGATTAGTTGATCAATTTTTCCAAAGCTACATGAAGAAATTACTGCTGGTAATTACTCTGTAACACCTGTTTGGTTGAGTGAAGTGGGTAATGGTGTGTTATTGATGTAAGGATTATGATAAAATAGCATAGTCCAATAGTAAATTATCGGAAGTTCAATAAATTCTCTCATTTCAGTAATTAGTTGTAACAAATGCTGAAAAAATGAAGTCATATTCACATATCACTAATGTGCGATGATAGAGTAGTTACTGGTGGTAAGTGGCTGTGCATTATGACCTATATATCTTTTCTACAGATTTGGATCAAGATCTTTGGGATGCAAGAGCATCGCTACAAGGACATCTTTTGGGTTGTTGTTCGATGTCCATCTCAAGCATTTTGTCCAATGATCCGTTGATTGATTAAGAATTTGCCAGTAGTTAGGTAGTAGCACTTTTGTGATGTCGAATTAGGGCCTAAGTTTGATTGCATGTGGTAAGTGTTGTGTATGTTAGGAACCGAGATGCAACAGCAAACACAGAAAGCAAGACACAAGAACAAAAAGATTTTTTTACGTGGAAACCCTAAAGAGGGTAAAAACCATGGCCGCCAACACGCTGGCACTCAAACACTTTCTTATACTTTGAGGAAAGAGAAATACAATACAATTGTTTGTGGTTGTTGGAATGAATAAAACTCTACCCCTACCCCTCTATTTATAGGATAGTCATACATAATATAATGAAATAACCCAAAATATTACTGCCCCAATTAACACCTAATACATGGAAATACAAATACAAAGAAATAAACAAATTTCTAATGTCAATTGTCACTTATAGAAATAAGTCATGGCAAACAAATATGGAGAATTTTTCAATCTCCTGTAGGTTTTTCTTTTTTACGATATCTAATGTATTCCAGAAGTCTCCACACAAAACAATCTCCACTACTAGAAAAATGTGATTTGGGGACCAATTTCATTGGTCCCAAAAATATCATAATTAGTCGCAATACCTCTTTAGCGACCAAATTTAGTCCCATAAGCTTAGTCGCCACATCCCCATAATAGAAAATATGTGGCGATCAAATTTGTTTAAATTGGTCCCTAAATGGCGTTTAATAGGGACGAAAGTTTGTCCCTATATTTAGGCAAAATATCACCAATTGGTCGTTTTAAACGTAATTGGCGACAAAATTTGGTGCCGGATGATATACAATTGTGACAAATTTTTGTTGCTGAATGCTAAACAATTGTAACTATTATTTGTCCCAAAATATTTTAATTGGCGACTAAACTTGGTCCTTAATAGGTCAAAATATAACAGTTGACGATGAAAATTGGGACCAAATTTGGTCCCTAATAATAAAACTGTTAAATCTACTATGAACAATGACGATGATTATGATTCTATTACCATAAATACACACATTCAAAATTAAATTATCATATCAAAATGCATATTAGATAGAATAATAAACAAATGTCATGAAATCCGTAACATTAATATTGTTTAAAAAAAAATTCTCTCAAAAACAAACTACAAAAAAACACAAATATTTCCTTCATTGTTCCCCGGCATACTAGAAACTTTCAGGCCTCGCAATACCAACTACAAAAGAACAATACATAAGAGTTAGCAAGAATTAGCAATACAAAACAACAACAAAAGTTAGCAAAAATTAACTCACATGATTGTCGAACTATTTTTTATTCATATTTTCCCAACAATTTCATTTTTTTCATCTCACAAGAATTGAATTATGGCGTATATTAGTCTTCTTAGACTTCTGTTTCTATTGAACAATTTAACATTATAAACACTCAATAAGTTAAATTAAAAAATACTTCCATAACTATAAATAAATAAGTTTAATTTTTGGAAAAATATACACCTCAGGAGCAGTGAGATGATTGAAATACTTTGAGCAAAAAATGTAATTTATATTATATATTAAATTGAAATATTACCTTATATTGTGATCATTACCTTAAACAAAATAAATAAATATTGTGATCATTCTTAGTATTTACTTCCTCAAAATGCGTAAAAATAAGACATCAGAAAGTTACCAAGTAGAGTTGTCTACTTTGTTTAAGCATGCACTCTTGTTTAAATAAATAGAAACCCTTAGTTTGCATGAATAATCTGAAAAACCATGTATAAGTATAAATAATGTGAACTGTATGAATAACCTAGAAGAAAAGGAGTATAACCATATATAAGTATAAGTAATCTAAAAAACCGAAATAAAAGGGAACTGAATGAAAATGGATTGTAAGTGTACAAGCTAAAATATATTTTATCTTAGCAAGCTTCAAGAAAAATATTTTGTTTACCTCTGCATTGTGATTTCATTTATCTTGTCAGTTCCTTGGAAAACTTAAACAGCCTGTAAAAAGGTTTGTAAACAAATTGAAAGGAAGCATCCAAATTTTCCAGTTCATTATTTTTTATTATTGTTTGTTCAAAAAAAAGAAATTTTAACAAATCTAACTTCTTGACAAACCTTAGCGCAAGGTCTACAAACCAATCTATCACCAGCAAATACTTTATTATTTTCCAAACTGGGCCCGTATTTCTGACAATGCAGCTCAGATTGCCCATTCTATATGGTTAGAAAGTTGTGATACTATTCGTTGCGATAATATTCCTAACAAAAAAATACTATAGTTTATATGAATACTTTTGCAAAAATTATAATTTGCGATACTATTTATTGAAATGTTAGGATTATTATTTTAAGATGTTATGGTTTGAAAGTAAAAATTTGGTAACAAAAATGAAATATCCAATCAAACAATGTACAAAAAAGGAAATTCAAATATAGATGTTAAGTGGATACCTTTTTTGGGAAAAGAAAGATCCAACATAGTTTTGCACCAAGCAGAAAATACATCTAGCTATAATTGTACATCTACACTAAATCTGCAAAATAAACCGAAAAAATAGAAAAATTAGTAACCATTAGCCTAACATTTTTTCTAAATCACTAGCTTAATTCAGCCCAATACATGCAGGATATTATTTAATAGATGTTTCTTGCATTAAATCATCATCTTGCAAGCTGATTTGGCAAAGAGCAGCATTTCCTCAATCAATAACCAATAAAGAGGAAATCTTTTTCACAAAAATCAAATAAAAAATGCTCAGCATGTCTGTGTATCGTGCCAAGTTTGATTATCCTCCTGGTATTTTTTAATTTTGAAATATTAGCGAAATATTATTGCCAGATTGGACCTGTCTTGGTAAAGGTTTTGGGCATTTGTCAACTGAATTAGAAGGTTAATCACAAATTAGAATTGAACCTGCTATTTGCTAGAAAATAGAAGGTTAATCACAAACTTAACACTTTCCAAGCTTTGAGAAACATAAACCAACATGTAGAATAATAGGGCAGTCATCATAGGAGAAGCTCACCTTATTAGAACCGCAACTTGGTACAGAGCAATTGCCAGAATGAGTCATGAGAGGAGAGGAGAGCTTGTCCAGGTCGTTCAGTCAAGGTCGAGAGGAGAACGAGCTCGGCCAGCCACGGCGGTGAACAAAGAGAGAGGGGATCGGTGGGAAGGACCTAGAATTTCGAGTTAGGGATTAGCGGAGAGGGAGAGCGAAATTTTCATAAATTTGGAATGAGCTGGGCTTACTCAATTTGTCAATATGAGTAAAATTTTGGTAGGTGAGAAAATATTATGAATGGAGTAAGATTTAGGTGGGAAGCAAAATTTAATAAATAAATATTTTATTTCATTATTTGTTATGTAATTTAAAAATTTTGTTATTTTATTAAAGTCTAATTTCTATTCACTTTTATAGATGACATAATATATCTATTTTATCATAAGATATTATGGAAGTACATTAATTAGAGTTTATGTATTAATATACAATGATATCAATAATTGGATATATATAATAATTATAGATGTGTTCAATAAATTTATATACGAGTCATTTCTTTACATTAAATAAATAATATTAACATTTTTATAATCTTTTATTGCATTAGTGAAACATTTAGTAATAAACAAAAATTTTATAAGCTTTTACACATAAGGATACTAGTTTTGCTCGATATTTTCAAATGATACATCACCAACACCTTTTAACCTGAAAGCCCAATGAATCATTATATGAAATGATCTAAACTCGAATTGATCAGAAACCTAAACAACATGTAGTTGAAAATAGATAGCATTGCTTAGAAAACAAAATTTCATTTCAGAAATTAGTGGTTAATTAATTCATTATCATAAACTAAGGGAATATTATTGTCAGTCAACCATTACTAATATTTCAAAAGGTTGTTTAAGGGAAATATGCTAAATCAACAACTAAAAATAGTAGCTAACCAATTATCATTTTGGGGACAAAGTTTCTTAGTTATTTTTTCTGGGACCAATTTTAGTCATAATATTCTTGTCGGTGGTGAATCTATTATAATGCTAGAGAAAAAATGTACTTAATACGAAGTTTGTCTGGGAGAAAATAATCTTTAGTGTGCCAAAATTTAACGAGTAAAGTTTGTAATCTTCAAATTTGATGGCCAAGAAAATATCAATTCCTCTAAATCGGCTCTCCACGAAAAACTAGACCTCGAGACGATTCCGGAATGACCAAATTCGCTAAAATCGGACAAACGAGGTGAAATCATATGCACAAAAACATGCGTCGAGGAGGACAAAAACTGGTTTAGTAGCGTGAAAAGGAGCAAAATTTGGCAAAACCTAAGTTAGCGATCGAACCAACTCCCTTACAAAAATATCTAAATGTGTCATGGAGAATTTATGGGACCACTAGGATCTGTTTTTGGCTAAAAGCTCCTAAATATAGCAAGACAACCACTTACAACACATATGCATCAACAATACGTCCCGAAATTCACCAATAACGATGTATTTTAATTACGTGATGTCTGGCATGGCTCCGATTACGTTACAAGACGGGATTTATTGACATTATTATTTTGTTTTTATTTTCTACGAGAACGTATTATCTCGATATTAATATTGGTCATATTATTATAATGCTAGAGAAAAAATGTACTTAATACGAAGTTTGTCTGGGAGAAAATAATCTTTAGTGTGCCAAAATTTAACGAGTAAAGTTTGTAATCTTCAAATTTGATGGCCAAGAAAATATCAATTCTTCTAAATCGGCTCTCCACGAAAAACTAGACCTCGAGACGATTCCGGAATGACCAAATTCGCTAAAATCGGACAAACGAGATGAAATTTGTGCACAAAAACAGGCTTCAGAGGACAAAAACTGGTTTAGTTGCGCGAAAAGGTGTAAAATTTGGCAAAACCTGATTTAGCGACCTAACCAACTCCCTTACAAAAATATCTAAATGTGTCATGGAGAATTTATGGGACCACTAGGATCTGTTTTTGCTAAAAGCTCCTAAATATAGCAAGACAACCACTTACAACACATATGCATCAACAATACGTCTGAAATTCACCAATAACGATGTATTTTAATTACGTGATGTCTGGCATGGCTCCGATTACGTTACAAGACGGGATTTATTGACATTATTATTTTGTTTTTATTTTCTACGAGAACGTATTATCTCATATTAATATTGGTCATATTATTATAATGCTAGAGAAAAAAATGTACTTAATACGAAGTTTGTCTTGGGAGAAAATAATCTTTAGTGTGCCAAAATTTAACGAGTAAAGTTTGTAATCTTCAAATTTGATGGCCAAGAAAATATCAATTCCCCTAAATCGGCTCTCCACGAAAAACTAGACCTCGAGACGATTCCGGAATGACCAAATTCGCTAAAATCGGACAAACGAGGTGAAATCTGTGCACAAAAACATGCGTCAGAGGACAAAAACTGGTTTAGTAGCGTGAAAAGGAGCAAAATTTGGCAAAACCTGAGTTAGCGATCGAACCAACTCCCTTACAAAAATATCTAAATGTGTCATGGAGAATTTATGGGACCACTAGGATCTGTTTTCGCTAAAAGCTCCTAAATATAGCAAGACAACCACTTACAACACATATGCATCAACAATACGTCTGAAATTCACCAATAACGATGTATTTTAATTACGTGATGTCTGGCATGGCTCCGATTACGTTACAAGACGGGATTTATTGACATTATTATTTTGTTTTTATTTTCTACGAGAACGTATTATCTCATATTAATATTGGTCATATTATTATAATGCTAGAGAAAAGAATGTACTTAATACGAAGTTTGTCTGGGAGAAAATAATCTTTAGTGTGCCAAAATTTAACGAGTAAAGTTTGTAATCTTCAAATTTGATGGCCAAGAAAATATCAATTCCCCTAAATCGGCTCTCCACGAAAAACTAGACCTCGAGACGATTCCGGAATGACCAAATTCGCTAAAATCGGACAAACGAGGTGAAATCTGTGCACAAAAACATGCGTCACTGGACAAAAACTGGTTTAGTAGCGTGAAAAGGAGCAAAATTTGGCAAAACCTGAGTTAGCGATCGAACCAACTCCCTTACAAAAATATCTAAATGTGTCATGGAGAATTTATGGGACCACTAGGATCTGTTTTCGCTAAAAGCTCCTAAATATAGCAAGACAACCACTTACAACACATATGCATCAACAATACGTCTGAAATTCACCAATAACGATGTATTTTAATTACGTGATGTCTGGCATGGCTCCGATTACGTTACAAGACGGGATTTATTGACATTATTATTTTGTTTTTATTTTCTACGAGAACGTATTATCTCATATTAATATTGGTCATATTATTATAATGCTAGAGAAAAAATGTACTTAATACGAAGTTTGTCTGGGGAGAAAATAATCTTTAGTGTGCCAAAATTTAACGAGTAAAGTTTGTAATCTTCAAATTTGATGGCCAAGAAAATATCAATTCCTCTAAATCGGCTCTCCACGAAAAACTAGACCTCGAGACGATTCCGGAATGACCAAATTCGCTAAAATCGGACAAACGAGGTGAAATCCAGTGCACAAAAACATGCGTCGAGGGACAAAAACTGGTTTAGTAGCGTGAAAAGGAGCAAAATTTGGCAAAACCTGAGTTAGCGATCGAACCAACTCCCTTACAAAAATATCTAAATGTGTCATGGAGAATTTATGGGACCACTAGGATCTGTTTTTGCTAAAAGCTCCTAAATATAGCAAGACAACCACTTACAACACATATGCATCAACAATACGTCTGAAATTCACCAATAACGATGTATTTTAATTACGTGATGTCTGGCATGGCTCCGATTACGTTACAAGACGGGATTTATTGACATTATTATTTTGTTTTTATTTTCTACGAGAACGTATTATCTGATATTAATATTGGTCATATTATTATAATGCTAGAGAAAAAAATGTACTTAATACGAAGTTTGTCTGGGGAGAAAATAATCTTTAGTGTGCCAAAATTTAACGAGTAAAGTTTGTAATCTTCAAATTTGATGGCCAAGAAAATATCAATTCCTCTAAATCGGCTCTCCACGAAAAACTAGACCTCGAGACGATTCCGGAATGACCAAATTCGCTAAAATCGGACAAACGAGGTGAAATCTGTGCACAAAAACATGCGTCAGAGGACAAAAACTGGTTTAGTAGCGTGAAAAGGAGCAAAATTTGGCAAAACCTGAGTTAGCGATCGAACCAACTCCCTTACAAAAATATCTAAATGTGTCATGGAGAATTTATGGGACCACTAGGATCTGTTTTTCTAAAAAAGCTCCTAAATATAGCAAGACAACCACTTACAACACATATGCATCAACAATACGTCTGAAATTCACCAATAACGATGTATTTTAATTACGTGATGTCTGGCATGGCTCCGATTACGTTACAAGACGGGATTTATTGACATTATTATTTTGTTTTTATTTTCTACGAGAACGTATTATCTGATATTAATATTGGTCATATTATTATAATGCTAGAGAAAAGAATGTACTTAATACGAAGTTTGTCTGGGAGAAAATAATCTTTAGTGTGCCAAAATTTAACGAGTAAAGTTTGTAATCTTCAAATTTGATGGCCAAGAAAATATCAATTCCCCTAAATCGGCTCTCCACGAAAAACTAGACCTCGAGACGATTCCGGAATGACCAAATTCGCTAAAATCGGACAAACGAGGTGAAATCTGTGCACAAAAACATGCGTCGGAGGACAAAAACTGGTTTAGTAGCGTGAAAAGGAGCAAAATTTGGCAAAACCTGAGTTAGCGATCGAACCAACTCCCTTACAAAAATATCTAAATGTGTCATGGAGAATTTATGGGACCACTAGGATCTGTTTTCGCTAAAAGCTCCTAAATATAGCAAGACAACCACTTACAACACATATGCATCAACAATACGTCTGAAATTCACCAATAACGATGTATTTTAATTACGTGATGTCTGGCATGGCTCCGATTACGTTACAAGACGGGATTTACTTGACATTATTATTTTGTTTTTATTTTCTACGAGAACGTATTATCTGATATTAATATTGGTCATATTATTATAATGCTAGAGAAAAAAATGTACTTAATACGAAGTTTGTCTGGGAGAAAATAATCTTTAGTGTGCCAAAATTTAACGAGTAAAGTTTGTAATCTTCAAATTTGATGGCCAAGAAAATATCAATTCCTCTAAATCGGCTCTCCACGAAAAACTAGACCTCGAGACGATTCCGGAATGACCAAATTCGCTAAAATCGGACAAACGAGGTGAAATCTCGTGCACAAAAACATGCGTCGAGTACAAAAACTGGTTTAGTAGCGTGAAAAGGAGCAAAATTTGGCAAAACCCCACTTAGCGATCGAACCAACTCCCTTACAAAAATATCTAAATGTGTCATGGAGAATTTATGGGACCACTAGGATCTGTTTTTGCTAAAAGCTCCTAAATATAGCAAGACAACCACTTACAACACATATGCATCAACAATACGTCTGAAATTCACCAATAACGATGTATTTTAATTACGTGATGTCTGGCATGGCTCCGATTACGTTACAAGACGGGATTTACTGACATTATTATTTTGTTTTTATTTTCTACGAGAACGTATTATCTGATATTAATATTGGTCATATTATTATAATGCTAGAGAAAAAAATGTACTTAATACGAAGTTTGTCTGGGAGAAAATAATCTTTAGTGTGCCAAAATTTAACGAGTAAAGTTTGTAATCTTCAAATTTGATGGCCAAGAAAATATCAATTCCTCTAAATCGGCTCTCCACGAAAAACTAGACCTCGAGACGATTCCGGAATGACCAAATTCGCTAAAATCGGACAAACGAGGTGAAATCTCGTGCACAAAAACATGCGTCGAGGACAAAAACTGGTTTAGTAGCGTGAAAAGGAGCAAAATTTGGCAAAACCTGAGTTAGCGATCGAACCAACTCCCTTACAAAAATATCTAAATGTGTCATGGAGAATTTATGGGACCACTAGGATCTGTTTTTGCTAAAAGCTCCTAAATATAGCAAGACAACCACTTACAACACATATGCATCAACAATACGTCTGAAATTCACCAATAACGATGTATTTTAATTACGTGATGTCTGGCATGGCTCCGATTACGTTACAAGACGGGATTTACTGACATTATTATTTTGTTTTTATTTTCTACGAGAACGTATTATCTCATATTAATATTGGTCATATTATTATAATGCTAGAGAAAAAAATGTACTTAATACGAAGTTTGTCTGGGAGAAAATAATCTTTAGTGTGCCAAAATTTAACGAGTAAAGTTTGTAATCTTCAAATTTGATGGCCAAGAAAATATCAATTCCTCTAAATCGGCTCTCCACGAAAAACTAGACCTCGAGACGATTCCGGAATGACCAAATTCGCTAAAATCGGACAAACGAGGTGAAATCTGTGCACAAAAACATGCGTCAGAGGACAAAAACTGGTTTAGTAGCGTGAAAAGGAGCAAAATTTGGCAAAACCTGAGTTAGCGATCGAACCAACTCCCTTACAAAAATATCTAAATGTGTCATGGAGAATTTATGGGACCACTAGGATCTGTTTTTGCTAAAAGCTCCTAAATATAGCAAGACAACCACTTACAACACATATGCATCAACAATACGTCTGAAATTCACCAATAACGATGTATTTTAATTACGTGATGTCTGGCATGGCTCCGATTACGTTACAAGACGGGATTTACCGACATTATTATTTTGTTTTTATTTTCTACGAGAACGTATTATCTGATATTAATATTGGTCATATTATTATAATGCTAGAGAAAAAAATGTACTTAATACGAAGTTTGTCTGGGAGAAAATAATCTTTAGTGTGCCAAAATTTAACGAGTAAAGTTTGAAATCTTCAAATTTGACGGCCAACAAAATGTCAATTCGTCTAAATCGGCTCTCCATGAAAAAGTAGACCTCGAGACGATTCCGGAATGACCAAATTCGCTAAAATCGGACAAACGAGGTGAAATCTCGTGCACAAAAACATGCGTCAGAGGACAAAAACTGGTTTAGTAGCGTGAAAAGGAGCAAAATTTGGCAAAACCTGAGTTAGCGATCGAACCAACTCCCTTACAAAAATATCTAAATGTGTCATGGAGAATTTATGGGACCACTAGGATCTGTTTTCGCTAAAAGCTCCTAAATATAGCAAGACAACCACTTACAACACATATGCATCAACAATACGTCTGAAATTCACCAATAACGATGTATTTTAATTACGTGATGTCTGGCATGGCTCCGATTACGTTACAAGACGGGATTTATTGACATTATTATTTTGTTTTTATTTTCTACGAGAACGTATTATCTGATATTAATATTGGTCATATTATTATAATGCTAGTGAAAAAAATGTACTTAATACGAGGTTTGTGTGGGAGAAAATAATCTTTATTGTGCCAAAATTTAACGAGTAAAGTTTGTAATCTTCAAATTTGACGGCCAAGAAAATATCAATTCCTCTAAATCGGCTCTCCACGAAAAACTAGACCTCGAGACGATTCCGGAATGACCAAATTCGCTAAAATCGGACAAACGAGGTGAAATCTGTGCACAAAAACATGCGTCGAGGACAAAAACTGGTTTAGTAGCGTGAAAAGGAGCAAAATTTGGCAAAACCTGAGTTAGCGATCGAACCAACTCCCTTACAAAAATATCTAAATGTGTCATGGAGAATTTATGGGACCACTAGGATCTGTTTTTGCTAAAAGCTCCTAAATATAGCAAGACAACCACTTACAACACATATGCATCAACAATACGTCTGAAATTCACCAATAACGATGTATTTTAATTACGTGATGTCTGGCATGGCTCCGATTACGTTACAAGACGGGATTTATTGACATTATTATTTTGTTTTTATTTTCTACGAGAACGTATTATCTGATATTAATATTGGTCATATTATTATAATGCTAGAGAAAAAAATGTACTTAATACGAAGTTTGTCTGGGAGAAAATAATCTTTAGTGTGCCAAAATTTAACGAGTAAAGTTTGTAATCTTCAAATTTGATGGCCAAGAAAATATCAATTCCTCTAAATCGGCTCTCCACGAAAAACTAGACCTCGAGACGATTCCGGAATGACCAAATTCGCTAAAATCGGACAAACGAGGTGAAATCTCGTGCACAAAAACATGCGTCAGAGGACAAAAACTGGTTTAGTAGCGTGAAAAGGAGCAAAATTTGGCAAAACCTGAGTTAGCGATCGAACCAACTCCCTTACAAAAATATCTAAATGTGTCATGGAGAATTTATGGGACCACTAGGATCTGTTTTTGCTAAAAGCTCCTAAATATAGCAAGACAACCACTTACAACACATATGCATCAACAATACGTCTGAAATTCACCAATAACGATGTATTTTAATTACGTGATGTCTGGCATGGCTCCGATTACGTTACAAGACGGGATTTACTGACATTATTATTTTGTTTTTATTTTCTACGAGAACGTATTATCTCGATATTAATATTGGTCATATTATTATAATGCTAGAGAAAAGAATGTACTTAATACGAAGTTTGTCCGGGGGAAAATAATCTTTAGTGTGCCAAAATTTAACGAGTAAAGTTTGTAATCTTCAAATTTGATGGCCAAGAAAATATCAATTCCTCTAAATCGGCTCTCCACGAAAAACTAGACCTCGAGACGATTCCGGAATGACCAAATTCGCTAAAATCGGACAAACGAGGTGAAATCTCGCACACAAAAACATGCGTCGAGGACAAAAACTGGTTTAGTAGCGTGAAAAGGAGCAAAATTTGGCAAAACCTGAGTTAGCGATCGAACCAACTCCCTTACAAAAATATCTAAATGTGTCATGGAGAATTTATGGGACCACTAGGATCTGTTTTTGCTAAAAGCTCCTAAATATAGCAAGACAACCACTTACAACACATATGCATCAACAATACGTCTGAAATTCACCAATAACGATGTATTTTAATTACGTGATGTCTGGCATGGCTCCGATTACGTTACAAGACGGGATTTACTTGACATTATTATTTTGTTTTTATTTTCTACGAGAACGTATTATCTCATATTAATATTGGTCATATTATTATAATGCTAGAGAAAAAAATGTACTTAATACGAAGTTTGTCTGGGAGAAAATAATCTTTAGTGTGCCAAAATTTAACGAGTAAAGTTTGTAATCTTCAAATTTGATGGCCAAGAAAATATCAATTCCTCTAAATCGGCTCTCCACGAAAAACTAGACCTCGAGACGATTCCGGAATGACCAAATTCGCTAAAATCGGACAAACGAGGTGAAATCTGTGCACAAAAACATGCGTCAGAGGACAAAAACTGGTTTAGTAGCGTGAAAAGGAGCAAAATTTGGCAAAACCTGAGTTAGCGATCGAACCAACTCCCTTACAAAAATATCTAAATGTGTCATGGAGAATTTATGGGACCACTAGGATCTGTTTTTTGCTAAAAGCTCCTAAATATAGCAAGACAACCACTTACAACACATATGCATCAACAATACGTCTGAAATTCACCAATAACGATGTATTTTAATTACGTGATGTCTGGCATGGCTCCGATTACGTTACAAGACGGGATTTATTGACATTATTATTTTGTTTTTATTTTCTACGAGAACGTATTATCTGATATTAATATTGGTCATATTATTATAATTCTTGAGAAAAAATGTACTTAATACGAAGTTTGTCCGGGAGAAAAATAATCTCTAGTGTGCCAAAATTTAACGAGTAAAGTTTGAAATCTTCAAATTTGATGGCCAAGAAAATATCAATTCCTCTAAATCGGCTCTCCACGAAAAACTAGACCTCGAGACGATTCCGGAATGACCAAATTCGCTAAAATCGGACAAACGAGGTGAAATCTCGTGCACAAAAACATGCGTCAGAGGACAAAAACTGGTTTAGTAGCGTGAAAAGGAGCAAAATTTGGCAAAACCTGAGTTAGCGATCGAACCAACTCCCTTAAAAAAATATCTAAATGTGTCATGGAGAATTTATGGGACCACTAGGACCTGTTTTTGCTAAAAGCTCCTAAATATAGCAAGACAACCACTTACAACACATATGCATCAACAATACGTCTGAAATTCACCAATAACGATGTATTTTAATTACGTGATGTCTGGCATGGCTCCGATTACGTTACAAGACGGGATTTATTGACATTATTATTTTGTTTTTATTTTCTACGAGAACGTATTATCTGATATTAATATTGGTCATATTATTATAATGCTAGAGAAAAAAATGTACTTAATACGAAGTTTGTCTGGGAGAAAATAATCTTTAGTGTGCCAAAATTTAACGAGTAAAGTTTGAAATCTTCAAATTTGATGGCCAAGAAAATATCAATTCCTCTAAATCGGCTCTCCACGAAAAACTAGACCTCGAGACGATTCCGGAATGACCAAATTCGCTAAAATCGGACAAACGAGGTGAAATCTGTGCACAAAAACATGCGTCAGAGGACAAAAACTGGTTTTGTAGCGTGAAAAGGAGCAAAATTTGGCAAAACCTGAGTTAGCGATCGAACCAACTCCCTTACAAAAATATCTAAATGTGTCATGGAGAATTTATGGGACCACTAGGATCTGTTTTTGCTAAAAGCTCCTAAATATAGCAAGACAACCACTTACAACACATATGCATCAACAATACGTCTGAAATTCACCAATAACGATGTATTTTAATTACGTGATGTCTGGCATGGCTCCGATTACGTTACAAGACGGGATTTACTGACATTATTATTTTGTTTTTATTTTCTACGAGAACGTATTATCTGATATTAATATTGGTCATATTATTATAATGCTAGAGAAAAAAATGTACTTAATACGAAGTTTGTCTGGGAGAAAATAATCTTTAGTGTGCCAAAATTTAACGAGTAAAGTTTGTAATCTTCAAATTTGATGGCCAAGAAAATATCAATTCCTCTAAATCGGCTCTCCACGAAAAACTAGACCTCGAGACGATTCCGGAATGACCAAATTCGCTAAAATCGGACAAACGAGGTGAAATCTGTGCACAAAAACATGCGTCAGAGGACAAAAACTGGTTTAGTAGCGTGAAAAGGAGCAAAATTTGGCAAAACCTGAGTTAGCGATCGAACCAACTCCCTTACAAAAATATCTAAATGTGTCATGGAGAATTTATGGGACCACTAGGATCTGTTTTTGCTAAAAGCTCCTAAATATAGCAAGACAACCACTTACAACACATATGCATCAACAATACGTCTGAAATTCACCAATAACGATGTATTTTAATTACGTGATGTCTGGCATGGCTCCGATTACGTTACAAGACGGGATTTACATTGAATTATTATTTTGTTTTTATTTTCTACGAGAACGTATTATCTGATATGAATATTGGTCATATTATTATAATGCTAGAGAAAAAAAATGTACTTAGTACGAACTTTGTCTGGGAGAAAATAATCTTTAGTGTGCCAAAATTTAACGAGTAAAGTTTGTAATCTTCAAATTTGATGGCCAAGAAAATATCAATTCCTCTAAATCGGCTCTCCACGAAAAACTAGACCTCGAGACGATTCCGGAATGACCAAATTCGCTAAAATCGGACAAACGAGGTGAAATCTGTGCACAAAAACATGCGTCAGAGGACAAAAACTGGTTTAGTAGCGTGAAAAGGAGCAAAATTTGGCAAAACCTGAGTTAGCGATCGAACCAACTCCCTTACAAAAATATCTAAATGTGTCATGGAGAATTTATGGGACCACTAGGATCTGTTTTTGCTAAAAGCTCCTAAATATAGCAAGACAACCACTTACAACACATATGCATCAACAATACGTCTGAAATTCACCAATAACGATGTATTTTAATTACGTGATGTCTGGCATGGCTCCGATTACGTTACAAGACGGGATTTACTGACATTATTATTTTGTTTTTATTTTCTACGAGAACGTATTATCTCGATATTAATATTGGTCATATTATTATAATGCTAGAGAAAAAAATGTACTTAATACGAAGTTTGTCTGGGAGAAAATAATCTTTAGTGTGCCAAAATTTAACGAGTAAAGTTTGTAATCTTCAAATTTGATGGCCAAGAAAATATCAATTCCTCTAAATCGGCTCTCCACGAAAAACTAGACCTCGAGACGATTCCGGAATGACCAAATTCGCTAAAATCGGACAAACGAGGTGAAATCTGTGCACAAAAACATGCGTCAGAGGACAAAAACTGGTTTAGTAGCGTGAAAAGGAGCAAAATTTGGCAAAACCTGAGTTAGCGATCGAACCAACTCCCTTACAAAAATATCTAAATGTGTCATGGAGAATTTATGGGACCACTAGGATCTGTTTTTTGCTAAAAGCTCCTAAATATAGCAAGACAACCACTTACAACACATATGCATCAACAATACGTCTGAAATTCACCAATAACGATGTATTTTAATTACGTGATGTCTGGCATGGCTCCGATTACGTTACAAGACGGGATTTATTGACATTATTATTTTGTTTTTATTTTCTACGAGAACGTATTATCTGATATTAATATTGGTCATATTATTATAATGCTAGAGAAAAAAATGTACTTAATACGAAGTTTGTCTGGGAGAAAATAATCTTTAGTGTGCCAAAATTTAACGAGTAAAGTTTGTAATCTTCAAATTTGATGGCCAAGAAAATATCAATTCCTCTAAATCGGCTCTCCACGAAAAACTAGACCTCGAGACGATTCCGGAATGACCAAATTCGCTAAAATCGGACAAACGAGGTGAAATCGTGCACAAAAACATGCGTCAGAGGACAAAAACTGGTTTAGTAGCGTGAAAAGGAGCAAAATTTGGCAAAACCTGAGTTAGCGATCGAACCAACTCCCTTACAAAAATATCTAAATGTGTCATGGAGAATTTATGGGACCACTAGGATCTGTTTTTGCTAAAAGCTCCTAAATATAGCAAGACAACCACTTACAACACATATGCATCAACAATACGTCTGAAATTCACCAATAACGATGTATTTTAATTACGTGATGTCTGGCATGGCTCCGATTACGTTACAAGACGGGATTTATTGACATTATTATTTTGTTTTTATTTTCTACGAGAACGTATTATCTGATATTAATATTGGTCATATTATTATAATGCTAGAGAAAAAAATGTACTTAATACGAAGTTTGTCCGGGAGAAAATAATCTTTAGTGTGCCAAAATTTAACGAGTAAAGTTTGAAATCTTCAAATTTGAAGGCCAACAAAATATCAATTCCTCCAAATCGGCTCTCCACGAAAAACTAGACCTCGAGACGATTCCGGAATGACCAAATTCGCTAAAATCGGACAAACGAGGTGAAATCTGTGCACAAAAACATGCGTCAGAGGACAAAAACTGGTTTAGTAGCGTGAAAAGGAGCAAAATTTGGCAAAACCTGAGTTAGCGATCGAACCAACTCCCTTACAAAAATATCTAAATGTGTCATGGAGAATTTATGGGACCACTAGGATCTGTTTTTGCTAAAAGCTCCTAAATATAGCAAGACAACCACTTACAACACATATGCATCAACAATACGTCTGAAATTCACCAATAACGATGTATTTTAATTACGTGATGTCTGGCATGGCTCCGATTACGTTACAAGACGGGATTTATTGACATTATTATTTTGTTTTTATTTTCTACGAGAACGTATTATCTGATATTAATATTGGTCATATTATTATAATGCTAGAGAAAAAAATGTACTTAATACGAAGTTTGTCTAGGAGAAAATAATCTTTAGTGTGCCAAAATTTAACGAGTAAAGTTTGTAATCTTCAAATTTGATGGCCAAGAAAATATCAATTCCTCTAAATCGGCTCTCCACGAAAAACTAGACCTCGAGACGATTCCGGAATGACCAAATTCGCTAAAATCGGACAAACGAGGTGAAATCCGTGCACAAAAACATGCGTCAGAGGACAAAAACTGGTTTAGTAGCGTGAAAAGGAGCAAAATTTGGCAAAACCTGAGTTAGCGATCGAACCAACTCCCTTAAAAAAATATCTAAATGTGTCATGGAGAATTTATGGGACCACTAGGACCTGTTTTTGCTAAAAGCTCCTAAATATAGCAAGACAACCACTTACAACACATATGCATCAACAATACGTCTGAAATTCACCAATAACGATGTATTTTAATTACGTGATGTCTGGCATGGCTCCGATTACGTTACAAGACGGGATTTACTGACATTATTATTTTGTTTTTATTTTCTACGAGAACGTATTATCTCGATATTAATATTGGTCATATTATTATAATGCTAGAGAAAAAAATGTACTTAATACGAAGTTTGTCTGGGGAGAAAATAATCTTTAGTGTGCCAAAATTTAACGAGTAAAGTTTGAAATCTTCAAATTTGAAGGCCAAGAAAATATCAATTCCTCTAAATCGGCTCTCCACGAAAAACTAGACCTCGAGACGATTCCGGAATGACCAAATTCGCTAAAATCGGACAAACGAGGTGAAATCGTGCACAAAAACATGCGTCGAGGACAAAAACTGGTTTAGTAGCGTGAAAAGGAGCAAAATTTGGCAAAACCTGAGTTAGCGATCGAACCAACTCCCTTACAAAAATATCTAAATGTGTCATGGAGAATTTATGGGACCACTAGGATCTGTTTTTGCTAAAAGCTCCTAAATATAGCAAGACAACCACTTACAACACATATGCATCAACAATACGTCTGAAATTCACCAATAACGATGTATTTTAATTACGTGATGTCTGGCATGGCTCCGATTACGTTACAAGACGGGATTTATTGACATTATTATTTTGTTTTTATTTTCTACGAGAACGTATTATCTCGATATTAATATTGGTCATATTATTATAATGCTAGAGAAAAAAATGTACTTAATACGAAGTTTGTCTGGGAGAAAATAATCTTTAGTGTGCCAAAATTTAACGAGTAAAGTTTGTAATCTTCAAATTTGATGGCCAAGAAAATATCAATTCCTCTAAATCGGCTCTCCACGAAAAACTAGACCTCGAGACGATTCCGGAATGACCAAATTCGCTAAAATCGGACAAACGAGGTGAAATCCATGCACAAAAACATGCGTCGAGGACAAAAACTGGTTTAGTAGCGTGAAAAGGAGCAAAATTTGGCAAAACCTGAGTTAGCGATCGAACCAACTCCCTTACAAAAATATCTAAATGTGTCATGGAGAATTTATGGGACCACTAGGATCTGTTTTTGCTAAAAGCTCCTAAATATAGCAAGACAACCACTTACAACACATATGCATCAACAATACGTCTGAAATTCACCAATAACGATGTATTTTAATTACGTGATGTCTGGCATGGCTCCGATTACGTTACAAGACGGGATTTACTGACATTATTATTTTGTTTTTATTTTCTACGAGAACGTATTATCTCATATTAATATTGGTCATATTATTATAATGCTAGAGAAAAAAATGTACTTAATACGAAGTTTGTCTGGGAGAAAATAATCTTTAGTGTGCCAAAATTTAACGAGTAAAGTTTGTAATCTTCAAATTTGATGGCCAAGAAAATATCAATTCCTCTAAATCGGCTCTCCACGAAAAACTAGACCTCAAGACGATTCCGAATGACCAAATTCGCTAAAATCGGACAAACGAGGTGAAATCTCGTGCACATAAACATGCGTCAGAGGACAAAAACTGGTTTAGTAGCGTGAAAAGGTGCAAAATTTGGCAAAACCTGAGTTAGCGATCGAACCAACTCCCTTACAAAAATATCTAAATGTGTCATGGAGAATTTATGGGACCACTAGGATCTGTTTTTGCTAAAAGCTCCTAAATATAGCAAGACAACCACTTACAACACATATGCATCAACAATACGTCTGAAATTCACCAATAACGATGTATTTTAATTACGTGATGTCTGGCATGGCTCCGATTACGTTACAAGACGGGATTTATTGACATTATTATTTTGTTTTTATTTTCTACGAGAACGTATTATCTGATATTAATATTGGTCATATTATTATAATGCTAGAGAAAAAAATGTACTTAATACGAAGTTTGTCTGGGGAGAAAATAATCTTTAGTGTGCCAAAATTTAACGAGTAAAGTTTGTAATCTTCAAATTTGATGGCCAAGAAAATATCAATTCCCCTAAATCGGCTCTCCATGAAAAACTAGACCTCGAGACGATTCCGGAATGACCAAATTCGCTAAAATCGGACAAACGAGGTGAAATCAGTGCACAAAAACATGCGTCAGAGGACAAAAACTGGTTTAGTAGCGTGAAAAGGAGCAAAATTTGGCAAAACCTAAG
This sequence comes from Juncus inflexus, assembly GCA_024447665.1. Lineage (NCBI taxonomy): Eukaryota > Viridiplantae > Streptophyta > Magnoliopsida > Poales > Juncaceae > Juncus > Juncus inflexus. The sequence continues at coordinate 11,553,270 of JAJHPC010000010.1, forward strand.
TTAGCGATCGAACCAACTCCCTTACAAAAATATCTAAATGTGTCATGGAGAATTTATGGGACCACTAGGATCTGTTTTCGCTAAAAGCTCCTAAATATAGCAAGACAACCACTTACAACACATATGCATCAACAATACGTCTGAAATTCACCAATAACGATGTATTTTAATTACGTGATGTCTGGCATGGCTCCGATTACGTTACAAGACGGGATTTATTGACATTATTATTTTGTTTTTATTTTCTACGAGAACGTATTATCGGATATTAATATTGGTCATATTATTATAATGCTAGAGAAAAAAATGTACTTAATACGAAGTTTGTCTGGGAGAAATAATCTTTAGTGTGCCAAAATTTAACGAGTAAAGTTTGTAATCTTCAAATTTGACGGCCAAGAAAATATCAATTCCTCTAAATCGGCTCTCCACGAAAAACTAGACCTCGAGACGATTCCGAAATGACCAAATTCGCTAAAATCGGACAAACGAGGTGAAATCAGCACAAAAACATGCGTCGAGAGGACAAAAACTGGTTTAGTAACGTGAAAAGGTGCAAAAAATTGGCAAAACCTAATTTAGCGATCTAACCAACTCCCTTACAAAAAAATTAGTATCTTAAAATATGTCATGAGAATTTATGGGACCACTAAGATCCTACTTTTTGCTAAAAGCTCCTAAATATAGCAAGACAAACCACTTATCAACACATATGCATTTTGTGCAATATTCTGTTATTTCACCTCGTTTGTCCGATTTTAGCGAATTTGGTCATTCCGGAATCGTCTCGAGGTCTAGTTTTTCATGGAGAGCCGATTTAGAAGAATTGATATTTTCTTGGCCGTCAAATTTGATGATTACAAACTTTACTCTTTAAATTTTAGCACACTAAAGATTATTTTCTCCCAGACAAACTTCGTATTAAGTACATTTTTTTCTCTAGCATTATAATAATATGACCAATATTAATATCAGATAATACGTTCTCGTAGAAAATAAAAACAAAATAATAATGTCAATAAATCCCATCTTGTAACGTAATCAGAGCCATGCCAGACATCACGTAATTAAAATACATCGTTATTGGTCAATCTCAGACGTATTGTTGATGCATATGTGTTGTAAGTGGTTGTCTAGCTATATTTAGGAGCTTTTAGAGAAAACAGATCTTAGTGGTTCCATAAATTCTCCATGACACATTTAGATATTTTTGTAAGGGAGTTGGTTAGATCGCTAAATTAGGATTTGCCAAATTTTACAACTATTCACGCTACTAAACCAGTTTTTGTCCTCTGACGCATGTTTTTGTGCACATGATTTCACCTCGTTTGTCCGATTTTAGCGAATTTGGTCATTCCGGAATCGTCTCGAGGTCTAGTTTTTCGTGGAGAGCCGATTTAGAAGAATTGATATTTTCTTGGCCGTCAAATTTGAAGATTACAAACTTTACTCGTTAAATTTTGGCACACTAAAGATTATTTTCTCCCAGACAAACTTCGTATTAAGTACATTTTTTTCTCTAGCATTATAATAATATGACCAATATTAATATCAGATAATACGTTCTCGTAGAAAATAAAAACAAAATAATAATGTCAATAAATCCCGTCTTGTAACGTAATCGGAGCCATGCCAGACATCACGTAATTAAAATACATCGTTATTGGTGAATTTCAGACGTATTGTTGATGCATATGTGTTGTAAGTGGTTGTCTTGCTATATTTAGGAGCTTTTAGCGAAAACAGATCTTAGTGGTTCCATAAATTCTCCATGACACATTTAGATATTTTTGTAAGGGAGTTGGTTAGATCGCTAAATTAGGATTTGCCAAATTTTACACCTATTCACGCTACTAAACCAGTTTTTGTCCTCTGACGCATGTTTTTGTGCACAGATTTCACCTCGTTTGTCCGATTTTAGCGAATTTGGTCATTCCGGAATCGTCTCGAGGTCTAGTTTTTCGTGGAGAGCCGATTTAGAAGAATTGATATTTTCTTGGCCGTCAAATTTGAAGATTACAAACTTTACTCGTTAAATTTTGGCACACTAAAGATTATTTTCTCCCAGACAAACTTCGTATTAAGTACATTTTTTTCTCTAGCATTATAATAATATGACCAATATTAATATCAAATAATACGTTCTCGTAGAAAATAAAAACAAAATAATAATGTCAATAAATCCCGTCTTGTAACGTAATCGGAGCCATGCCAGACATCACGTAATTAAAATACATCGTTATTGGTGAATTTCAGACGTATTGTTGATGCATATGTGTTGTAAGTGGTTGTCTTGCTATATTTAGGAGCTTTTAGCGAAAAATAGATCTTAGTGGTTCCCATAAATTCTCCATGACACATTTAGATATTTTTGTAAGGGAGTTGGTTAGATCGCTAAATTAGGATTTGCCAAATTTTACACCTATTCACGCTACTAAACCAGTTTTTGTCCTCTGACGCATGTTTTTGTGCACATATTTCACCTCGTTTGTCCGATTTTAGCGAATTTGGTCATTCCGAAATCGTCTCGAGGTCTAGTTTTTCGTGGAGAGCCGATTTAGAAGAATTGATATTTTCTTGGCCGTCAAATTTGAAGATTACAAACTTTACTCGTTAAATTTTGGCACACTAAAGATTATTTTCTCCCAAACAAACTTCGTATTAAGTACATTTTGTTCTCTAGCATTATAATAATATGACCAATATTAATATCAAATAATACGTTCTCGTAGAAAATAAAAAAAAAAATAATAATGTCAATAAATCCCGTCTTGTAACGTAATCGGAGCCATGCCGGACATCACGTAATTAAAATACATCGTTATTGGTGAATTTCAGACGTATTGTTGATGCATATGTGTTGTAAGTGGTTGTCTTGCTATATTTAGGAGCTTTTAGCGAAAAACAGATCTTAGTGGTTCCATAAATTCTCCATGACACATTTAGATATTTTTGTAAGGGAGTTGGTTAGATCGCTAAATTAGGATTTGCCAAATTTTACACCTATTCACGCTACTAAACCAGTTTTTGTCCTCTGACGCATGTTTTTGTGCACAAAATTTTCACCTCGTTTGTCCGATTTTAGCGAATTTGGTCATTCCGGAATCGTCTCGAGGTCTAGTTTTTCGTGGAGAGCCGATTTAGAAGAATTGATATTTTCTTGGCCGTCAAATTTGAAGATTACAAACTTTACTCGTTAAATTTTGGCACACTAAAGATTATTTTCTCCCAAACAAACTTCGTATTAAGTACATTTTTTTTCTAGCATTATAATAATATGACCAATATTAATATCAGATAATACGTTCTCGTAGAAAATAAAAACAAAATAATAATGTCAATAAATCCCGTCTTGTAACGTAATCGGAGCCATGCCAGACATCACGTAATTAAAATACATCGTTATTGGTGAATTTCAGACGTATTGTTGATGCATATGTGTTGTAAGTGGTTGTCTTGCTATATTTAGGAGCTTTTAGCGAAAACAGATCTTAGTGGTTCCATAAATTCTCCATGACACATTTAGATATTTTTGTAAGGGAGTTGGTTAGATCGCTAAATTAGGATTTGCCAAATTTTACACCTATTCACGCTACTAAACCAGTTTTTGTCCTCTGACGCATGTTTTTGTGCACAGATTTCACCTCGTTTGTCCGATTTTAGCGAATTTGGTCATTCCGGAATCGTCTCGAGGTCTAGTTTTTCGTGGAGAGCCGATTTAGAAGAATTGATATTTTCTTGGCCGTCAAATTTGAAGATTACAAACTTTACTCGTTAAATTTTGGCACACTAAAGATTATTTTCTCCCAAACAAACTTCGTATTAAGTACATTTTTTTCTCTAGCATTATAATAATATGACCAATATTAATATCAGATAATACGTTCTCGTAGAAAATAAAAACAAAATAATAATGTCAATAAATCCCGTCTTGTAACGTAATCGGAGCCATGCCAGACATCACGTAATTAAAATACATCGTTATTGGTGAATTTCAGACGTATTGTTGATGCATATGTGTTGTAAGTGGTTGTCTTGCTATATTTAGGAGCTTTTAGCGAAAACAGATCTTAGTGGTTCCATAAATTCTCCTTGACACATTTAGATATTTTTGTAAGGGAGTTGGTTAGATCGCTAAATTAGGGTTTTGCCAAATTTTACACCTATTCACGCTACTAAACCAGTTTTTGTCCTCTGACGCATGTTTTTGTGCACAGATTTCACCTCGTTTGTCCGATTTTAGCGAATTTGGTCATTCCGGAATCGTCTCGAGGTCTAGTTTTTCGTGGAGAGCCGATTTAGAAGAATTGATATTTTCTTGGCCATCAAATTTGAAGATTACAAACTTTACTCGTTAAATTTTGGCACACTAAAGATTATTTTCTCCCAAACAAACTTCGTATTAAGTACATTTTTTTCTCTAGCATTATAATAATATGACCAATATTAATATCAGATAATACGTTCTCGTAGAAAATAAAAACAAAATAATAATGTCAATAAATCCCGTCTTGTAACGTAATCGGAGCCATGCCAGACATCACGTAATTAAAATACATCGTTATTGGTGAATTTCAGACGTATTGTTGATGCATATGTGTTGTAAGTGGTTGTCTTGCTATATTTAGGAGCTTTTAGCAAAAACAGATCTTAGTGGTTCCATAAATTCTCCATGACACATTTAGATATTTTTGTAAGGGAGTTGGTTAGATCGCTAAATTAGGATTTGCCAAATTTTACACCTATTCACGCTACTAAACCAGTTTTTGTCCTCTCGACGCATGTTTTTGTGCACAGTATTTCACCTCGTTTGTCCGATTTTAGCGAATTTGTGTCATTCAATCGCCGAGGTCTAGTTTTCGTGGAGAGCCGATTTAGAAGAATTGATATTTTCTTGGCCATCAAATTTGAAGATTACAAACTTTACTCGTTAAAATTTGGCAAACCCTAAATTTAGCGATCTAACCAACTCCCTTACAAAAATATCTAAATGTGTCATGGAGAATTTATGGAACCACTAAGATCTGTTTTCGCTAAAAGCTCCTAAATATAGCCGACAACCACTTACAACACGTATGCATCAACAATACGTCCGAGATCCACCAATAACGATGTATTTTAATTTCGTGATGTCCGGCATGCTTCCAATTACGTTACAAGACGGGATTTATTGATATTATTATTTTGTTTTTATTGTCTACGAGAACGTATTATCTGATATTAATATTGGTCATATTATTATAATGCTAGAGAAAAAAATGTACTTAATACGAACTTTGTCTGGGAGAAAATAATCTTTAGTGTGCCAAAATTCAACGTGTAAAGTTTGTAATATTCAAATTTGATGGCCAGGAAAATATCAATTCTTCTAAATCGGCTCTCCATGAAAAACTAGACCTCGAGACGATTTCGGAATGACCAAATTCGCTAAAATCGGACAAACGAGGTGAAATCTGTGCACAAAAACATGCGTCAGAGGACAAAAACTGGTTTAGTAGCGTGAATAGGTGTAAAATTTGGCAAATCCTAATTTAGCGATCTAACCAACTCCCTTACAAAAATATCTAAATGTGTCATGGAGAATTTATGGAACCACTAAGATCTGTTTTCGCTAAAAGCTCCTAAATATAGCCAGACAACCACTTACAACACGTATGCATCAACAATACGTCTGAGATCCACCAATAACGATGTATTTTAATTTCGTGATGTCTGGCATGGCTCCGATTACGTTACAAGACGGGATTTATTGATATTATTATTTTGTTTTTATTGTCTACGAGAACGTATTATCTGATATTAATATTGGTCATATTATTATAATGCTAGAGAAAAAAATGTACTTAATACGAACTTTGTCTTGGGAGAAAATAATCTTTAGTGTGCCAAAATTTAACGAGTAAAGTTTGTAATCTTCAAATTTGATGGCCAAGAAAATATCAATTCTTCTAAATCGGCTCTCCATGAAAAACTAGACCTCGAGACGATTTCGGAATGACCAAATTCGCTAAAATCGGACAAACGAGGTGAAATCTGTGCACAAAAACATGCGTCGAGAGGACAAAAACTGGTTTAGTAGCGTGAATAGGTGTAAAATTTGGCAAATCCTAATTTAGCGATCTAACCAACTCCCTTACAAAAATATCTAAATGTGTCATGGAGAATTTATGGAACCACTAAGATCTGTTTTTCGCTAAAAGCTCCTAAATATAGCCAGACAACCACTTACAACACGTATGCATCAACAATACGTCTGAGATCCACCAATAACGATGTATTTTAATTTCGTGATGTCTGGCATGGCTCCGATTACGTTACAAGACGGGATTTATTGATATTATTATTTTGTTTTTATTTTCTACGAGAACGTATTATCTGATATTAATATTGGTCATATTATTATAATGCTAGAGAAAAAAATGTACTTAATACGAACTTTGTCTGGGAGAAAATAATCTTTAGTGTGCCAAAATTTAACGAGTAAAGTTTGTAATCTTCAAATTTGATGGCCAAGAAAATATCAATTCTTCTAAATCGGCTCTCCATGAAAAACTAGACCTCGAGACGATTTCGGAATGACCAAATTCGCTAAAATCGGACAAACGAGGTGAAATCTGTGCACAAAAACATGCGTCAGAGGACAAAAACTGGTTTAGTAGCGTGAATAGGTGTAAAATTTGGCAAATCCTAATTTAGCGATCTAACCAACTCCCTTACAAAAATATCTAAATGTGTCATGGAGAATTTATGGAACCACTAAGATCTGTTTTTGGCTAAAAGCTCCTAAATATAGCCGAGACAACCACTTACAACACGTATGCATCAACAATACGTCTGAGATCCACCAATAACGATGTATTTTAATTTCGTGATGTCTGGCATGGCTCCGATTACGTTACAAGACGGGATTTATTGATATTATTATTTTGTTTTTATTGTCTACGAGAACGTATTATCTGATATTAATATTGGTCATATTATTATAATGCTAGAGAAAAAAATGTACTTAATACGAACTTTGTTTGGGAGAAAATAATCTTTAGTGTGCCAAAATTCAACGAGTAAAGTTTGTAATATTCAAATTTGATGGCCAGGAAAATATCAATTCTTCTAAATCGGCTCTCCATGAAAAACTAGACCTCGAGACGATTTCGGAATGACCAAATTCGCTAAAATCGGACAAACGAGGTGAAATCTGTGCACAAAAACATGCGTCAGAGGACAAAAACTGATTTAGTAGCGTGAATAGGTGTAAAATTTGGCAAATCCTAATTTAGCGATCTAACCAACTCTCTTACAAAAATATCTAAATGTGTCATGGAGAATTTATGGAACCACTAAGATCTGTTTTCGCTAAAAGCTCCTAAATATAGCCGAACAACAACTTACAACACGTATGCATCAACAATACGTCTGAGATCCACCAATAACGATGTATTTTAATTTCGTGATGTCCGGCATGGCTCCGATTACGTTACAAGACGGGATTTATTGATATTATTATTTTGTTTTTATTTTCTACGAGAACGTATTATCTGATATTAATATTGGTCATATTATTATAATGCTAGAGAAAAAAATGTACTTAATACGAAGTTTGTCTGGGAGAAAATAATCTTTAGTGTGCCAAAATTTAACGAGTAAAGTTTGTAATCTTCAAATTTGATGGCCAAGAAAATATCAATTCTTCTAAATCGGCTCTCCATGAAAAACTAGACCTCGAGACGATTTCGGAATGACCAAATTCGCTAAAATCGGACAAACGAGGTGAAATCTGTGCACAAAAACATGCGTCAGAGGACAAAAACTGGTTTAGTAGCGTGAATAGGTGTAAAATTTGGCAAATCCTAATTTAGCGATCTAACCAACTCCCTTACAAAAATATCTAAATGTGTCATGGAGAATTTATGGAACCACTAAGATCTTTTTTTGCTAAAAGCTCCTAAATATAGCCAGACAACCACTTACAACACATATGCATCAACAATACGTCTGAGATCCACCAATAACGATGTATTTTAATTTCGTGATGTCTGGCATGGCTCCGATTACGTTACAAGACGGGATTTATTGATATTATTATTTTGTTTTTATTTTCTACGAGAACGTATTATCTGATATTAATATTGGTCATATTATTATAATGCTAGAGAAAAAAATGTACTTAATACGAAGTTTGTCTGGGAGAAAATAATCTTTAGTGTGCCAAAATTTAACGAGTAAAGTTTGTAATCTTCAAATTTGATGGCCAAGAAAATATCAATTCTTCTAAATCGGCTCTCCATGAAAAACTAGACCTCGAGACGATTTCGGAATGACCAAATTCGCTAAAATCGGACAAACGAGGTGAAATCATGCACAAAAACATGCGTCAGAGGACAAAAACTGGTTTAGTAGCGTGAATAGGTGTAAAATTTGGCAAATCCTAATTTAGCGATCTAACCAACTCCCTTACAAAAATATCTAAATGTGTCATGGAGAATTTATGGAACCACTAAGATCTGTTTTCGCTAAAAGCTCCTAAATATAGCCAGACAACCACTTACAACACGTATGCATCAACAATACGTCTGAGATTCACCAATAACGATGTATTTTAATTACGTGATGTCTGGCATGGCTCCGATTACGTTACAAGACGGGATTTATTGATATTATTATTTTGTTTTTATTTTCTACGAGAACGTATTATCTGATATTAATATTGGTCATATTATTATAATGCTAGAGAAAAAAATGTACTTAATACGAAGTTTGTTTGGGAGAAAATAATCTTTAGTGTGCCAAAATTTAACGAGTAAAGTTTGTAATCTTCAAATTTGATGGCCAAGAAAATATCAATTCTTCTAAATCGGCTCTCCATGAAAAACTAGACCTCGAGACGATTCCGGAATGACCAAATTCGCTAAAATCGGACAAACGAGGTGAAATCTGTGCACAAAAACATGCGTCAGAGGACAAAAACTGGTTTAGTAGCGTGAATAGGTGTAAAATTTGGCAAATCCTAATTTAGCGATCTAACCAACTCCCTTACAAAAATATCTAAATGTGTCATGGAGAATTTATGGAACCACTAAGATCTGTTTTCGCTAAAAGCTCCTAAATATAGCCAGACAACCACTTACAACACATATGCATCAACAATACGTCTGAGATTCACCAATAACGATGTATTTTAATTACGTGATGTCTGGCATGGCTCCGATTACGTTACAAGACGGGATTTATTGATATTATTATTTTGTTTTTATTTTCTACGAGAACGTATTATCTGATATTAATATTGGTCATATTATTATAATGCTAGAGAAAAAAAATGTACTTAATACGAAGTTTGTCTGGGAGAAAATAATCTTTAGTGTGCCAAAATTTAACGAGTAAAGTTTGTAATCTTCAAATTTGATGGCCAAGAAAATATCAATTCTTCTAAATCGGCTCTCCATGAAAAACTAGACCTCGAGACGATTTCGGAATGACCAAATTCGCTAAAATCGGACAAACGAGGTGAAATCTGTGCACAAAAACATGCGTCAGAGGACAAAAACTGGTTTAGTAGCGTGAATAGGTGTAAAATTTGGCAAATCCTAATTTAGCGATCTAACCAACTCCCTTACAAAAATATCTAAATGTGTCATGGAGAATTTATGGAACCACTAAGATCTGTTTTTCGCTAAAAGCTCCTAAATATAGCCAGACAACCACTTACAACACGTATGCATCAACAATACGTCTGAGATCCACCAATAACGATGTATTTTAATTTCGTGATGTCCGGCATGGCTCCGATTACGTTACAAGACGGGATTTATTGATATTATTATTTTGTTTTTATTTTCTACGAGAACGTATTATCTGATATTAATATTGGTCATATTATTATAATGCTAGAGAAAAAAATGTACTTAATACGAAGTTTGTCTTGGGAGAAAATAATCTTTAGTGTGCCAAAATTTAACGAGTAAAGTTTGTAATCTTCAAATTTGATGGCCAAGAAAATATCAATTCTTCTAAATCGGCTCTCCATGAAAAACTAGACCTCGAGACGATTTCGGAATGACCAAATTCGCTAAAATCGGACAAACGAGGTGAAATCTGTGCACAAAAACATGCGTCCGAGGACAAAAACTGGTTTAGTAGCGTGAATAGGTGTAAAATTTGGCAAATCCTAATTTAGCGATCTAACCAACTCCCTTACAAAAATATCTAAATGTGTCATGGAGAATTTATGGAACCACTAAGATCTGTTTTCGCTAAAAGCTCCTAAATATAGCCAAGACAACCACTTACAACACGTATGCATCAACAATACGTCTGAGATCCACCAATAACGATGTATTTTAATTTCGTGATGTCCGGCATGGCTCCGATTACGTTACAAGACGGGATTTATTGATATTATTATTTTGTTTTTATTTTCTACGAGAACGTATTATCTGATATTAATATTGGTCATATTATTATAATGCTAGAGAAAAAAATGTACTTAATACGAAGTTTGTCTGGGAGAAAATAATCTTTAGTGTGCCAAAATTTAACGAGTAAAGTTTGTAATCTTCAAATTTGATGGCCAAGAAAATATCAATTCTTCTAAATCGGCTCTCCATGAAAAACTAGACCTCGAGACGATTTCGGAATGACCAAATTCGCTAAAATCGGACAAACGAGGTGAAATCTTGTGCACAAAAACATGCGTCAGAGGACAAAAACTGGTTTAGTAGCGTGAATAGGTGTAAAATTTGGCAAATCCTAATTTAGCGATCTAACCAACTCCCTTACAAAAATATCTAAATGTGTCATGGAGAATTTATGGAACCACTAAGATCTGTTTTCGCTAAAAGCTCATAAATATAGCCGAACAACAACTTACAACACATATGCATCAACAATACGTCTGAGATTCACCAATAACGATGTATTTTAATTACGTGATGTCTGGCATGGCTCCGATTACGTTACAAGACGGGATTTATTGATATTATTATTTTGTTTTTATTTTCTACGAGAACGTATTATCTGATATTAATATTGGTCATATTATAATAATGCTAGAGAAAAAAATGTACTTAATACGAAGTTTGTCTGGGAGAAAATAATCTTTAGTGTGCCAAAATTTAACGAGTAAAGTTTGTAATCTTCAAATTAGACGGCCAAGAAAATATCAATTCTTCTAAATCGGCTCTCCATGAAAAACTAGACCTCGAGACGATTTCGGAATGACCAAATTCGCTAAAATCGGACAAACGAGGTGAAATTTGTGCACAAAAACATGCGTCAGAGGGCAAAAACTGACTTAGTAGCGTGAATAGCTGTAAAATTTGGCAAATCCTAATTTAGCGATCTAACCAACTCTCTTACAAAAATATCTAAATGTGTCATGGTGAATTTATGGAACCACTAAGATCTGTTTCCGCTAAAAGCTCTTAAATATAGCAAGACAACCACTTACAACACGTATGCATCAACAATACGTCTGAGATCCACCAATAATGATCTATTTTAATTTCGTGATGTCTAGCATGGCTCCGATTACGTTACAAGACGGGATTTATTGATATTATTATTTTGTTTTTATTTTCTACGAGAACGTATTATCTGATATTAATATTGGTCATATTATTATAATGCTAGAGAAAAAAATGTACTTAATACGAAGTTTGTCCGGGAGAAAATAATCTTTAGTGTGCCAAAATTTAACGAGTAAAGTTTGTAATCTTCAAATTTGACGGCCAAGAAAATATCAATTCTTCTAAATCGGCTCTCCATGAAAAAAATACATTAAAAAAAAAAAAAAAAAAAAAAAAAAAAAAAAAAAAAAAAAATATAAAAATAAAAAAAAAAAAAAAGAAAAAAAAAATTTTTTTTTAGGGGAGAAAAAAAAAAAAATTTTTTTTTTTAAAAAAAATTTTTTTTTTTTGTGTTTTTTTTTTCTTTTTTCATAAAAAAACTCGGATAGATTTTTCGTAAAGAATGATAGGAAATACTAAATTATTCAAATGCAAACCAAAAATTGTATCCAATTTAAAATATTTCTCCATAATATTTTTGTGCCTCTAAAACTCTTGTTACATGCGTTTGTTCGCTCGTTTCATGCTAAAAAACTCGGTTAAATTTTTCGTAAAAAATAGTAATAAATACTGAATTATTCAAATCCAAACCAATATTTATATTCAATTTAACATATATCCCCTCCTCTTTCTTTGCCCGAAAAACTGATGTTTCGTGCGTTTATTTGGTCGTTCTATTCAAAAAAAACTCGGATAGATTTTTCGTAAAGAATGATAGTAAATACTTAATTATTCAAATGCAAACCAAAATTTGTATTCATTTTAAATTCTCTTTTCACAATCTTTTTTTCCACCCAAAACTCATATTTTGTGCGTTTGTTCGCTCTTTTCATACAAAAAAACCCCATATAGATTTTTCGTAAAAATTATAGGAAATACTAAATTATTCAAATGCAAACAAAAAATTGTATCCAATTTAAAATATTTCCCCATAATATTTTTATGCCTCTAAAACTCAAGTTTCATGCGTTTGTTCGCTCGTTTCATGCTAAAAAACTCGGTTAGATTTTTCGTAAAGAATAATTATAAATAATAAATTAATCAAATACAAACCAATATTTATATTCAATTTAGCATATTTCTCCAAAATCTTCCTTTGGACGTAAAACTCTTGTTTCGTGCGTTCATTTGCTCGTTTCATTCAAAAAAACTCGGATAGATTTTTCGTAAAGAATGATAGTACATACTTAATTATTCAAATCCAAAACAAAATTTGTATTCATTTTAAAATCTTTTTTTTACAATCTTTTTTTGCTCCCAAAACTGTGCGTTTGTTCGCTCGTTTCATACAAAAAAACCACATATAGATTTTTCTTAAAGAATGATAGGAAATTTTAAATTATTCAAATGGGAACAAAAAATTATATCCCATTTGAAATATTTCTCCATAATATTTTTGTGCCTCTAAAACTCATGTTTCATGCGTTTGTTCGCTCGTTTCATGCTAAAGAATTCGGTCCGAGTTTTCGTAAAGAATAATAATAAATACTAAATTAATCAAATCAAAAACAAATATTTATATTCAATTTAGCATATTTCTCCACAATGTTTCTTTGCACGTAAAACTCATGTTTCGTGCGTTTATTTGCTCGTTTCATTCAAACAAAACACGGATAGATTTTTCGTAAAGAATTATAGTAAATACTTAATTATTCAAATGCAAACCAAAATTTGTAATGAATGTAAAATATTTCACCACAATATTTTTGTGCCTCTAAAACTCATGTTTCACGTGTTTGTTCGCTCGTTTCATGCTAAAAAACTCGGTTAGATTTTTCGTAAAGAATAATAATAAATACTAAATTAATCAAATCCAAACCAATATTTATATTCAATTTAACATATTTCTCCACAATCCTTCTTTGCACGTAAAAACTCATGTTTCGTGCGTTTATTTGCTCATTTCATTAAAAGAAAAAACTCGGATAGATTTTTCGTAAAGAATGATAGGAAACACCAAATTATTCAAATAGAAACCAAATTTGTATTCATATTAAAATCTCTTTCCATAATATTTCTGTGCCTCTAAAACTCTTGTTTCATGCCTTTGTTCGCTAGTTTCATGCTAAAAAACTCGGTTAAATTTTTCGTAAAGAATAGTAAGAAATACTAAATTATTCAAATCCAAACCAATATTTATATTCAATTTAACATATTTCTCCACAAATCTTTCTTTGCCCGTAAAACTGATGTTTCGTGCGTTTATTTGCTCGTTTCATTCAAACAAAACTCGGTTAGATTTTTCATAAAGAATGATAGTAAATACTTAATTATTCAAATGCAAACCAAAATTTGTAATGAATGTAAAATATTTCACCACAATATTTTTGTGCCTCTAAAACTCATGTTTCATGTGTTTGTTAGCTCGTTTCATGCTAAAAAACTTGGTTAGATTTTTCTTAAAGAATAATAATAAATACTAAATTAATCAAATTCAAACCAATATTTATATTCAATTTAACATATTTCTCCACAATCCTTCGTTGCACGTAAAACTCATGTTTCGTGCGTTTATTTGCTCGTTTCATTAAAAAAAACTCGGATAGATTTTTCGTAAAGAATGATAGGAAACACCAAATTATTCAAATACAAACCAAAATTAGTATTCATATTAAAATCACTTTCCATAATATTTCTGTGCCTCTAAAACTCTTGTTTCATGCGTTTTTTCGCTCCTTTCAAGCTAAAAAACTCGGTTAGATTTTTCGTAAAGAATAATTAGAAATACTGAATTAATCAAATACAAACCAATATTTATATTCAATTTAGCATATTTCTCCAAAATCTTTCTTTGGACGTAAAACTCTTGTTTCGTGCGTTCATTTGCTCGTTTCATTCAAAAAAAACTCGGATAGATTTTTCGTAAAGAATGATAGTAAATACTTAATTATTCAAATGCAAACCGAAATTTGTAATGAATGTAAAATATTTCACCACAATATTTTTGTGCCTCTAAAACTCATGTTTCATGTGTTTGTTCGCTCGTTTCACGCTAAAAAACTCGGTTAGATTTTTCGTGAAGAATAATAATAAATACTAAATTTATCAAATCCAAACCAATATTTATATTCAATTTAACATATTTCACCACAATCCTTCTTTGCACATAAAACTCATGTTTCGTGCGTTTATTTGCTCGTTTCATTAAAAAAAAAACTCGGATAGATTTTTCGTAAAGAATGATATGAAATACCAAATTATTCAAATACAAACCAAAATTTATATTCATATTAAAATCTCTTTCCGTAATATTTCTGTGCCTCTAAAACTCTTGTTTCATGCGTTTGTTCGCTCGTTTCATTCTAAAAAACTCGGTTAAATTTTTCGTAAAGAATAGTAATAAATACTAAATTATTCAAATCCAAACCAATATTTATATTCAATTTAACATATTTCCCCACACTCTTTCTTTGCCCGTAAAACTGATGTTTCGTGAGTTTATTTGCTCGTTTCATTCAAAAAAAACTCTGATAGATTTTTCGTAAAGAATGATAGTAAATACTTAATTATTCAAATGCAAACCCAAATTTTTATTCATTTTAAATTCTTTCTTCACAATCTTTTTTTCCACCCAAAACTCATATTTTTGTGCGTTTGTGCGCTTGTTTCATACAAAAAAAACCCAAATAGATTTTTCGTAAAAATGATAGGAAATACTAAATTATTCAAATGCAAACCAAAAATTGTATCCAATTTAAAATATTTCTCCATAATATTTTTGTGCTTCTAAAACTCAAGTTTCATGCGTTTGTTCGCTCGTTTCATGCTAAAAAACTCGGTTAAATTTTTCGTAAAGAATAATTATAAATACTAAATTAATCAAATACAAACCAATATTTATATTCAATTTAGCATATTTCTCAAAAATCTTTCTTTGGACGTAAAACTCTTGTTTCGTGAGTTTATTTGCTCGTTTCATTCAAAAAAAACTCTGATAGATTTTTCGTAAAGAATGATAGTAAATACTTAATTATTCAAATGCAAACCAAAATTTGTATTCATTTTAAATTCTTTTTTCACAATCTTTTTTTCCACCCAAAACTCATATTTTTGTGCGTTTGTTGCTCGTTTGATACAAAAAAACCCCATATAGATTTTTCGTAAAAATGATAGGAAATACTAAATTATTCAAATGCAAACCAAAAATTGTATACAATTTAAAATATTTCTTCATAATATTTTTGTGCCTCTAAAACTCAAGTTTCATGCGTTTGTTCGCTCGTTTCATGCTAAAAAACTCGGTTAGATTTTTCGTAAAGAATAATTATAAATACTAAATAAATCAAATCCAAACCAATATTTATATTCAATTTAGCATATTTCTCCAAAATCTTTCTTTGGACTTAAAACTCATGTTTCGTGCGTTTATTTGCTCGTTTCATTCAAACAAAACTCGGATAGATTTTTCGTAAAGAATGATAGTAAATACTTAATTATTCAAATGCAAACCGAAATTTGTAGTGAATGTAAAATATTTCACCACAATATTTTTGTGCCTCTAAAACTCATGTTTCATGTGTTTGTTCGCTCGTTTCACGCTAAAAAACTCGGTTAGATTTTTCGTGAAGAATAATAATAAATACTAAATTTATCAAATCCAAACCAATATTTATATTCAATTTAACATATTTCTCCACAATCCTTCTTTGCACGTAAAACTCATGTTTCGTGCGTTTATTTGCTCGTTTCATTAAAAAAAAAACTCGGATAGATTTTTCGTAAAGAATGATAGGAAACACCAAATTATTCAAATACAAACCAAAATTTATATTCATATTAAAATCTCTTTCCGTAATATTTATGTGCCTCTAAAACTCTTGTTTCATGCGTTTGTTCGCTCGTTTCATTCTAAAAAACTCGGTTAAATTTTTCGTAAAGAATAGTAATAAATACTAAATTATTCAAATCCAAACCAATATTTATATTCAATTTAACATATTTCCCCACACTCTTTCTTTGCCCGTAAAACTGATGTTTCGTGAGTTTATTTGCTCGTTTCATTCAAAAAAATCTCTGATAGATTTTTCGTAAAGAATGATAGTAAATACTTAATTATTCAAATGCAAACCAAAATTTTTATTCATTTTAAATTCTTTCTTCACAATCTTTTTTTCCACCCAAAACTCATATTTTTGTGCGTTTGTGCGCTTGTTTCATACAAAAAAAAACCCAAATAGATTTTTCGTAAAAATGATAGGAAATACTAAATTATTCAAATGCAAACCAAAAATTGTATCCAATTTAAAATATTTCTCCATAATATTTTTGTGCTTCTAAAACTCAAGTTTCATGCGTTTGTTCGCTCGTTTCATGCTAAAAAACTCGGTTAAATTTTTCGTAAAGAATAATTATAAATACTAAATTAATCAAATACAAACCAATATTTATATTCAATTTAGCATATTTCTCCAAAATCTTTCTTTGGACGTAAAACTCTTGTTTCGTGAGTTTATTTGCTCGTTTCATTCAAAAAAAACTCTGATAGATTTTTCGTAAAGAATGATAGTAAATACTTAATTATTCAAATGCAAACCAAAATTTGTATTCATTTTAAATTCTTTTTCACAATCTTTTTTCCACCCAAAACTCATATTTTTGTGCGTTTGTTCGCTCGTTTGATACAAAAAAACCCCATATAGATTTTTCGTAAAAATGATAGGAAATACTAAATTATTCAAATGCAAACCAAAAATTGTATACAATTTAAAATATTTCTTCATAATATTTTTGTGCCTCTAAAACTCAAGTTTCATGCGTTTGTTCGCTCGTTTCATGCTAAAAAACTCGGTTAGATTTTTCGTAAAGAATAATTATAAATACTAAATAAATCAAATCCAAACCAATATTTATATTCAATTTAGCATATTTCTCCAAAATCTTTCTTTGGACTTAAAACTCATGTTTCGTGCGTTTATTTGCTCGTTTCATTCAAACAAAACTCGGATAGATTTTTTGTAAAGAATGATAGTAAATACTTAATTATTCAAATGCAAACCGAAATTTGTAGTGAATGTAAAATATTTCACCACAATATTTTTGTGCCTCTAAAACTCATGTTTCATGTGTTTGTTCGCTCGTTTCACGCTAAAAAACTCGGTTAGATTTTTCGTGAAGAATAATAATAAATACTAAATTTATCAAATACAAACCAATATTTATATTCAATTTAACATATTTCTCCACAATCCTTCTTTGCACGTAAAACTCATGTTTCGTGCGTTTATTTGCTCGTTTCATTAAAAAAAAAAACTCGGATAGATTTTTCGTAAAGAATGATAGGAAACACCAAATTATTCAAATACAAACCAAAATTTATATTCATATTAAAATCTCTTTCCGTAATATTTCTGTGCCTCTAAAACTCTTGTTTCATGCATTTGTTCGCTCGTTTCATTCTAAAAAACTCGGTTAAATTTTTCGTAAAGAATAGTAATAAATACTAAATTATTCAAATCCAAACCAATATTTATATTCAATTTAACATATTTCCCCACACTCTTTCTTTGCCCGTAAAACGATGTTTCGTGAGTTTATTTGCTCGTTTCATTCAAAAAAAACTCTGATAGATTTTTCGTAAAGAATGATAGTAAATACTTAATTATTCAAATGCAAACCAAAATTTTTATTCATTTTAAATTCTTTCTTCACAATCTTTTTTTCCACCCAAAACTCATATTTTTGTGCGTTTGTGCGCTTGTTTCATACAAAAAAAACCCATATAGATTTTTCGTAAAAATGATAGGAAATACTAAATTATTCAAATGCAAACCAAAAATTGTATCCAATTTAAAATATTTCTCCATAATATTTTTGTGCTTCTAAAACTCAAGTTTCATGCGTTTGTTCGCTCGTTTCATGCTAAAAAACTCGGTTAAATTTTTCGTAAAGAATAATTATAAATACTAAATTAATCAAATACAAACCAATATTTATATTCAATTTAGCATATTTCTCCAAAATCTTTCTTTGGACGTAAAACTCTTGTTTCGTGAGTTTATTTGCTCGTTTCATTCAAAAAAAACTCTGATAGATTTTTCGTAAAGAATGATAGTAAATACTTAATTATTCAAATGCAAACCAAAATTTGTATTCATTTTAAATTCTTTTTTCACAATGTTTTTTTCCACCCAAAACTCATATTTTTGTGCGTTTGTTCGCTCGTTTGATACAAAAAAACCCCATATAGATTTTTCGTAAAAATGATAGGAAATACTAAATTATTCAAATGCAAACCAAAAATTGTATACAATTTAAAATATTTCTTCATAATATTTTTGTGCCTCTAAAACTCAAGTTTCATGCGTTTGTTCGCTCGTTTCATGCTAAAAAACTCGGTTAGATTTTTCGTAAAGAATAATTATAAATACTAAATAAATCAAATCCAAACCAATATTTATATTCAATTTAGCATATTTCTCCAAAATCTTTCTTTGGACTTAAAACTCATGTTTCGTGCGTTTATTTGCTCGTTTCATTCAAACAAAACTCGGATAGATTTTTCGTAAAGAATGATAGTAAATACTTAATTATTCAAATGCAAACCGAAATTTGTAGTGAATGTAAAATATTTCACCACAATAGTTTTGTGCCTCTAAAACTCATGTTTCATGTGTTTGTTCGCTCGTTTCACGCTAAAAAACTTGGTTAGATTTTTCGTGAAGAATAATAATAAATATTAAATTTATCAAATCCAAACCAATATTTATATTCAATTTAACATATTTCTCCACAATCCTTCTTTGCACGTAAAACTCATGTTTCGTGCGTTTATTTGCTCGTTTCATTAAAAAAAAAACTCGGATAGATTTTTCGTAAAGAATGATAGGAAACACCTGGAAAGAAAAGGAAGTTGCGGTCATGATCGTCACTGGTCGTGTCCGCGGTTATGGTCTTGTTTGGGGTCGAGATGAGAGATCTAGAGAACCGATTGGGTTTGTCATAGGTCCGTCTATCCTCCTCTGACTTGGTGTAGCTTCTCGTCTTGATAGGGATGTCGTTCTGCATCTCCTTTCCGTTGTCACTGTACTCATTTCTTCTAATGCGAGGATCTCACTTGGCCTTGCGCGGAGGGGCTGTTACTATCCCTCATGAAGTGGGTGGTTCATCGGTCCCATAAGCTCGGTATAGTCCCAAGGCATTGCGGACTCCCGTCATAGTTTTCGCCTCTCGGTTCAACACTTCCTGCGCCTTGCTTCACCTGTTTGGTCGTGTCGTAGGTTTCACCTCTCGGTCCAACACCTCCCGCACCTTGCCTTATCTTTGTAGGTTTCACCTCTCGATCCAACACTTATTGATAGTGTCGTAGGTTTCACCTCTCGGTCTAACACCTATTAGATCTTGTCGCACAATGAGATAAAGATAAAGATCCACAAGTAAAATATCAAACACAAGAAAACACGAGACATATTCAAATAAACTTTCGTTATACTACTACCAATACAACCCTAGAAAGGGTTCAGTTACAAAACATAACTAAATAGATACAAGATAATAAGGAATTAAATACATCATAAAAACATAGTAAGAATACACCCTAGTTTCTATGAGAAATCAAATCCCTCGTGTTGTAGCCGCATCGCCATTCTATTCTAATCGCGCCGCATGGAGGTAGAGCCTCGGTCGCTCCCACCCTCTGCTAGACCAATGCGGGTCTCCTTATATAAGCCAAGGGACGCCTGGTAAACTTGGGGAGTCTTCGGGGCGAAGAAAAGATCATTTCATTTATTATTTCTTGCCTAGTCTTTGATATATTTCCTTTCTTGCTCTTGCCAAAACTTCTAAAGGAGATAGTGCTGCCATAATTGACCAACTGTGAAGATCTATGATTTTTTTTTGAAGAACATTGGAGAGGGTTTTTTCATTCCTCTTCCAATGTAATTTTCATTTCCTATAATTGTTTATTTACATCCCTAATTCTATTTATATCCTATTCCATCTTTATCTATCATGTCTACCATTTTCTCTGATAGAAGAGAAGACAATATTATTTTATAAAAAAATAGACTCCCTAAATTTTATTAATTTGTGGAATAATATCTCTTATATATATTTACACTATAACATAACCATGTTTTCTCTAGTACATTGAACCTAGACATAAAACTCCCCATCTACCCACTAAATTGTATTAAATCCCATAAATACCCACTAAATCCATTATTCCCTCTAATTCTAACTCAGACTAAAGACCATAAAAATTATTATATTTAAAACAACAACATTAAATAATAAGTTTAATATAACAAAATTCTCCTTTTTCTTTTAATAGCCCATATATCCCAATTACCTTATTAAGCCTACAGCTCAGCTCTTGGTCCAAATAAATCTAATCCCAAACTAATATCTCGAAACTTATTTTGAGACAACTGTCTTTTTTCTTTTTGTGTCTTGAAGTGGTAATGTTACCACCCGTTTCCCAGATCTTCATTATGCGCCACTGATAAGTTATTAATTATACACATTTTATACCCTATACATATGTGATATTGAATCATTATATGTGTTAATATTCTATTTATATGGATAATAATCACAACTTGAATGTTGATACTACTAATGAGATATTTTTGTGATTTCAGGTGCAATTTGAATGGAGCATAGCTTGGAGAAAAGATGTTGGAGCACAAGATGGAGATAATAATCAAGACTCGGACCTGCCGACACAGGCTTAGTTGCCATAACCTACAATCTGGCTTTCTCTATATGGAAACAATATACCGTTGGAAAGAAGAGAACAAAGCCCACGATTCATTTCATATATCCAGAGCCAATTCCGAAGTCTACATGTCTCAAATTGACCATCTTCTGGACAGATCTTTCATGCACTTTGCATTCACTCTTCATGTTTTTGCCATGCTCATTCACACTCTTTGTAGAGGCATGAGTTTAGAAAACCAAGTGACAACTTGACCGAAAGTGGCGAAGTAGACAAGCAAACCAATTATATATATATACATATATGTATGTATTATCCACCATATTCCATCATACTCTACCAAAAATAACTTGAGAATTTCCGTCACGACCAAGGTAGGAAATCACGAGTCATTTGAGAACTGAGAGTATTATGAGAGACACTCCACATATTCCATATTCGTATTCCCAAAGTGTATGGAATCTTACACAAGGGACCAAGAATCATTATTGGCTGGTATATAAGTGAAGAGTGAGTCTAAAACATGGGACCCATCTTATCCATACAAGTTATAATATTTGCTCGAGGACGATCAAATATTTAAGTGTGGGGTGATTTGATAAGTCATTAATTATACACATTTTATACCCTATACATATGTGATATTGAACCATTCTATGTGTTAATATAATATTTATATGGATAATCACAACTTGAATGTTGATGCTACTAATGAGATATTTATGTGATTTCAGGTGCAATTTGGATGGAGCATAGCTTGGAGAAAAGATGTTGGAGCATAAGATGGAGATAACAATCAAGACTCGGACCTACCGACACAGGCTTAGTATTTCGGCCATAACTCACAATCTGGGCTTTCTCTATATGCAAACAATATACCGTTGGAAAGAAGAGAACAAGGCCCAAATTCATTTCATATAACTAGAGCTCAATTCTGAAGTCTACATGTCTCAAATTGACCATCTTCTGGACAGATCTTTCATGCACTTTGCATTCACTCTTCATGTTTTTTCCATGCTCATTCACACTCTTTGCATGGGGCTTCATTCATCCCTCATGATCATCTTTTGAGAGGATTATAACCAGGTGCAAGACATCTATTCTACTTACTTTTGAACTTCATCATTCTCTCTCTTGGAGTTGGGCAAGTCAAGCAAGCTTCATTCTTCCATCCGCGCTTCATTAATGAGTTCTATCATTATTTTCATTTCTTTCTTTTCCATGTATTTTGAGTAAGCCCTTCGAGGCATAGTTAGTGTTTATGTTTTTGTGTTGTAAGTTTTGAGACCATTAATAATGAATTTCATTTGAACGGTTATTATTCTGTTTTCACTTACTTATTATCTTTCATGCTCAATGAATTATTTTAAGTTTATTTCGGTCAGTTCTATGTTCAATAGTAATTAATAAGGGCCACAAAATTCCTATGTGTGCTTTTGCTCAATAGCCTCCATTAGAATTTGAATAATACCCAAGTGCAAATAACTCACAACGATCTAAACAGTTCTGAACAAGCTCATTATTTAGGAGGTTTTGATTTGTTTAAATAACCAATGATTTCTATTGAATTGGTTATGATATTCAAGTAGGTTAGTGTTTTTATTTACGAGCTCATCTAACGTAAAACCTATCTTTTTGTTGAGTTATTTATCGGTTAGAGCTCATCTTACTGCACTTAAGAGATTAATTCCAAATTCATTATTATAGTCAAGGATAAAGTTACACACAAATTCACTACACAAAACTATACCTCAATTCACAAAACCACCACATCTTTTGATTTTTACTCTAAGTTTCCTCTTTACTTTTTACTTTCATTTTTTTGCAATCAACCAATCAACAACCCCCCCCCCAATTGTGTGTCTTATTTTAGGTCTTGTGTTTGGTTTTATTTACGGTCTTGGTTTCTCTTCATTTTAGTTTTCTATTTTTGTTGAGTCCATTTTCATTAGAGAAGTAATCTTTTCACCTAGTTTAGTCTAAACAGCTCTCTGTGGTTCGACCCCTACTTTCACTGTCTACTATATTATAGTTAAGTCTAGGGTTATAAATTTCTTTTGGTAAGTGTAAAACGACTGCAAAAAAAATACCCCTTATCAGCCGCTTCACGTTTTCACTCTTTCTTCTTCTTTCTCTTTCTCCTGCTTATTCCTCAGTAATGGCGATCTATCATCTACCATCTCTGTCTTCTCCGTGCGCTTCTCATATGTTGCTCCGTTCCATCTACCACTTCCTCCAACAACCTCACTTCAAATTTCTTCACCACGCTGAAAGTTGGATTGCAACGCTTGCACCATACAATGAAGAAGAAGAAGAAGATGGTTGTATGCTATTTTAGATCTCAATCTCCACCTGGTTTGGCCACCTGTTCAATCAAACTCTCTAAAATGCATCTGTTGTCGTATTTGAGTCTCAGCGCATTTCTGAGAAGATTCCATATTTTCTTCGTGAACACGCATTCCACAGATAACTGCCTCATGCTTTCTTCTTCCTTACAACACAAATAACACCGATTTACCAACTTAAATCCCCCTCTTTTCATGTTATCTTGTGTCGAGATTTTGTTTTGATACGCACATAGATAAACACCAGAATATTTGGTGGTACATTGATATTCTAGATGTGTCTCAGGTCACTATCACATTTTTTGCTCGAGTTTGATTTTTGTATAAGTGCTTTTTACAGTGAATTACTTATTTTCCTTCCATTCCCATCTGACTTCGTCTTTCTCCTGAGTCAGATTTACACCCAACAAAGATTGATTTAAGATCCATGAATTACTCTGCCTTTCACCCAAGCTTGCTCCTGGGACTTGATGAATGTTGTAGGTCTTCCTCTTATCTTTCCAAATCTGATGTCCAGAGAGAGAATTATGCCTAAAATATTGAACAACTATCAGCAATCTCGCAGCTCCGACTCGCCAGTGCGGATGAGGGTGCCACAGGAGCGGGTTTGAGGTCTCCAGGGTGCGGGAATAGTATCGAAGCTGCCATTCTTCCGCCCGTGAAGTTGCCACACCATGCCAAGCTTCTACCTGCTGCAAATGTGTTATTTTCCATAGTTTTGTGCTCCTTTCTTGAACTCTTGCAATATCTTGATTCTCGACTAAAACATAAGTAAAATACTAAAATAACTAATAAAAGTGTCATAAAGTAAGATGTATGATAGGCGGTAATTATCTATATAAAATACCCCTATTACATTCCCCCAAGCTTACTCATGCTCGTCCCGAGCAAGCCACAATCCCGACCAAACATCCAGCTTACTTCACCTGTGCGATTCCTATACCTCACGAGCACTCTCACTCATGTGCTGACCCCTTGTCGCTCTTCAGTCCCCCACATAAAACACTCGTTCATCTTTCAGAGTGAAAAAATCCATTCCTTCTACGGAACCGCCCTTCGAAATCTCATAGCGCACCATACATTACCAGATCACCCCCAGAGTCTGATCCTCACACCGTTTTGTCCTCTCGTGCTGACTTGTTGCAGGAGTTAAGGGTTTGAATGCGCCCTGATTTCTCTCTAGAATCCAGGAAAGCTACTAGATTGCAATTTCCTGCAAGCTTGAGCATTGGCATAGAAATTCTTGTTGACCGCGGGTGTGGTACTCTTCTGTCCGACCGCGATCATTTCTCTTCTCTTCTCATTGACTTCCATAATCCGTGAAGCTCTGCCGACATTTAGATCATCGGCTCCTCAAATCATGAGCTACTCTCGTCATGGCCAGTGTGGCCCTTCCTACTTTTGTTCGGATGTTAATCCGATGGGCTACCTCTAACTAATGACTTCGAAAAGGGTTTTCATCTACACATGATTGACCGGCATGATTTATTTATTTATTTATTTTAATTTTTTTTACTTAGTCTTATTTGGTCATCCATACATAGTCTGATCAATGACATTGCGGATTTCCATAAGTTTAGTCTTGCTCATCCCGAGCAAGTCATAATCCAGAAAGGCGCAATGTGAGCCAAGAGCAACATCCCACTCAGACTAGCGAGCTGCGAGCCATATTACTTTCTCATTCTCCTCGACTCTCCTTTTTGGCAGCTCATCTTCTTGGTTACTTGGGTTTGTAAATCACGGCCTTAATTTTTCCTTTCTTCTTGGCTCATTGTGTGACTCATGATCTTTCCTTCTCCTTGTCACGATTCAGTCTAAATCCTTCAAGTCATCTATTTTTTTCAGAGTCAATCTTCTGCTCGGTGGTCATCTTTTGAATTCTTTAACCTTCTATCATGGGTCGAGTTCCTAGCCTAATTTTTTTCTATTCTCCTTGACTGAATCGAGCAACTCGAACTTTTCTTTCTTCATCGCGCCTCCTATCACGAGTCGAATTGCTAGCCTAATTTTTCCCTTTCTCCTTGGCAGAATTGAGCGACTCATAATTCTTCTTCCGTAGTCCTCCTTTGTAGGCAAGTTACTAGCCAAGTTTTTTCTCTTACTCCGTGGCTGCATTGAGCAACTCGCTTTTAGCAAATTCCGCACACTCGGGTTAGAATTCATCTTTAGCAAATTCCGCACAACTTTTTTGTTCGATCTGTGTGAGTGCGACTAGATGTGCCGCCGTCCCTTTCCTTGTCCCTAATTCGTCAACCTCTCATTTTGCATTTCAGTCTCTTCCCTCCTTACTCTCCTGTGATCGGATCAACAATGCGTTTCACTCCCCCTTTGGTGGTTTGAAGAGTTAGATGGGTCACATATAGGTGGATATATGGGTTATGAGGGTTGGCTCTCGAGTAGTGGGTTGAGGGTTGCACTCGCAAGGTAAGCTAAGGTTCTCCAAAGTCTAGACCTCTAATAATTCTCCAAAGGACACACGGGAAACCCTCTAAAATGGCTCATCACTCTCATGGGCGTACTAACCCTCCTCATCTGAAGTCCCGATAGGAAGTTTAGATGGTGGACTTCTGTGCTTATGGTGTGGAGTCATTTGTTCTTGTTTCAATTGAGGATAGATTACACAATATAAAGGGCCCTATTTTTGTTTTATTTCATTGTATTTTTTTATTTTTTTTAGTGCAAAAATAACAAAATGGATACATGTTAGTACATGTATAAAGAAGTAAAATACTCTCCCAACCTTGAAGTGTGCACTGCTGTCAGTGCACTAGACAACTCAAAATTTGACTACTTAAAGGGAGAGAAAAGGAGCTAATTAATTTAGTTGAGAGTAGCCGATATTGCCATCATCCTCTAGTTGCGGATCATGTTGTGGCACTTACCGCGATTGAGATATTCTGCCCCCTGCGTAGTCATCTTAATCACACATGACATCCGGTGATCCTTCTTTACGTCCAAGTTATCGTTATATTTAGAATCCTCATCTCGCGCTTTGTCGCCACACCTTCCAAAATATTACGTGCACTTCTTGAGTCTGTAGAGGTCCAGCTTCATAGTCCTTCTTTGTAAGATTATTGTCCTAGGCCAAATGTATTTGTACTAGGAAATGGATTATGTATTAAGACAACATTATTTATTCAATAAAGGTTATTTCTTATATATCTGTGTGTATGGGTTGTGAATGTAAATCTTATATCAACGAAGAATGACACTTCGGGTTCATGTCAACAGAATACGTGATTTTGATAGTAGAACTGTGAACGAACGAATGACATTCAAAACTGTCCCTAGTAATATGTAGGATGTTTATAGAGATAGACATACTTCAGGTTAGAAGCTACATATCCACACTAGTATATTCGCAGGCTGGATGATCATGTTTTGCTGATCATGGACATAGAGATGTCAAGTCTGTAATATAGGTATGTGTTAGAGAACATGTACTGGACTGACCACACTATGAGAATATGCATGGTATATGTCATTAGTGATTCTCATACGAATAGTATACTTGTTCCTATGACCTGAGGTCACCATGGATTCCTGCATGTGGAACTGCATACTTTAATATGATCCTACGTCATCCATAATGGGATGATTATTAAGGTCATCATTAGGTATGCACTGAATCATGACGAGGAATGTGAGTGACCAAGATGGGATTTGTTTCCTCTCGACAAGAGGGAGATATCTCTGGGACCCCTGATGAACTAGGACTGAAGGAAATGCATGATCAAAATGGATTAACATGTGCTGTTAATATCATTTTATAATTACTCAGTCTAATTCTCGATCAGAAAAGAGACTCTTATCAAACTCAATGATGACATACATCCATGCCTTGTGATCAAGACATCTATCATAGAACAAAAGGAATAAGAAAACGTCTATTCAGATATGTTTATGATCGCTGATCACTTCATTTAGCTTGGGTAGTCATGACATCAGTCTAGAGGTTACTCATGACTTACCATCTTTAGAAGATCGTTGCCAGCGTTAAATGGAACCTACACGGTCACACAATGAACTCAATTCGCACGGGATGAATATGCCTCAAAACAGTTATACATATGATATATAAATTGGTGAACGAAATAATCAGTTTTTAGTGGGACAAAAGTTTAAAAAAACAGAAAAATTATAATTTTGGAAAATTAATATCTCACAGATTACAGATTGGAATTGGGCAAAATTTGGGTTGAAAATTATGTACTAAATGAGAGCTAAATTTTAGAAATATTTATTTAATTTTTCAAATCTGAATTAGACACGAAATTAAGGGAAAAGGACTGAAAAAATAGAGATGAAACAGCAGCAAACAGAAACTGATTAGGGTTTGATTTTTGGTTTAAAAGTAGGGATTTTTAAGAGTATTTGATCAAGAATACCATCCTTAATCATTGAATATTCAATCTTCAAGATTTGTATAACAAGTTTAAGTAAATTCAAGCTAGAAAAACTCAATTAATGGACTGAAAATTGGATCTAAACAAAAATCAGCCAACTCATGTTCAAATCATAAAATTCATTCCAAAACTTCAATTAATCAATCAAAATTCTCAGCCAAGACCTTGAATGACTAATTGGTCATAATACACACGCAATTATAGGTCTAATTGATCTAATAAATTCAGCCAAATCAATCAAATTAACGATTTTCATTTTTAATAGTGATATATGAATAATTACACAAATCGGTCAAATTGATTCAAAATAAAGCAAAATTTCCAGTGATTCCTTCACAAATATCTATCCCTACACAGATCTACTCAATCATGAATAAACAAACACGATTCGATCTCAAATTCATCATTTTACACCAAAAATTCAGATTTGAAAAATTAGGAGAAAAAGAAAGAATTTAAGGAGGGTTTAATCAAACCACAATGAGAAATCCAAGCTAGGACCTTCCTTGAGTTGATTTGAAGCTCCAATTGCACCTTGATTCAAGCTAGAATCGACCGATTCGAATTTTCCCCAAATCAACCCCAAATTGCATGATTTCACTCAAAAATAAAAATTAGAGCTCAAGAAATCTTGAAACTCATTAATGGAGATTTTAGAGGTTAGAGAAGATGAATGGAGAGTGGTGTATAAGTTAAGGAGAGTGGGAGAATGAGTGATTTTTAGAGAATGGATGAAAGAGCGTGTTTTGATGGATTGAAATACGGTTCTTTATATAGAGAGTTGAGGGATATTTTGGGGCTTGTGATTGGCTTAGGAGGATCAGGGAACTGTACTGAAGATCTGGACATAATTTCGTTGCATTCCGTTGAAAAATGAGGGAGAATTTCGAATTTTAGTATTTGGCGGTTATTTTGAAATCTGGAATTTCGTCGTACGGTTTAGTGGCATCATTTCAAACTCAAATATCTTACTCATTTCTTCATAGTTTTCTATGTTCTTGATATCCATGGAAAGAGGAAAGAGAGAAGAAGATAATGGAATTGGTTTTGCGTGAAAAGGAGGTATGTGAAGTGAGATATGGACTTGAGAATTTTCGGCTCGAATTGAGTAATTTCAGCAAAAACAGATTTGAAATTCATCGAACACTTAGTTCAAACTCGATTATCTCACCCAATTATTTATCATTTTCTGAGTTCTTTATATGGTTGGAAAGAGGGGAATGAGTAGAAGAGAATGGCTTTGGAATTATTTCAAACAAATGTCTGTAGAGTAAGTGGCAAGCTCGAGAAAACTGCAGCTCGAATTTGGTTATTTTTGGGCTAACGGAAGGTTTTTCGTGTTTTCCGGTCAATTCCGGCGGTGCCAGCGATGATGAATGATACGGTTGTGCTTGTCTTGTCAAGACGAGTCAAATGATGGTGAGTCAATTCCGAGCATTTCGGAAAATCAGCGCTTTTGAGAGAGAAAGAGTTGACTTCGACTGCGACGGTTGACCAGAATTTCGATGCATCGCTTTTCTCGCTATTCTTTCGCTGCTAGGTTTATTTTGAGGTGTAAAATGATGGTTAGGATCCATTTGATTGGAACATCACATTCCGATACGAAACGTCATAAGAAACTTGGACATTTCTTCTCTGTTTTGGGACCGAACGTGGTCGGTTCACGTATCGGTTTGGCTAAAGAACATCATGAGACAGTGGACGTTTTCATAACGTTTTGTGGTCGTTTCTTACTCGTTCCAATGTTTGGTCTTTTCCACCAACGTTTTCCATTGTTTAGGGTAGGAGAAGTATGTGTATGGGGTATTTAAGGGTTTTAGGGAGAGTTTGGCCATCTTTTGTCCATTATTTGTGTTATGGTCCAATTCTTCATTTTATGGCAGTTTCACCTGTAAAATTACACAAAAACGTATTAAGAGGTTTCAAAATATCTTTTATGAATTATGAGCATTTTTTACACATTTCATGTGAATTATGATTGAATTTGCCATGATAAAAATCCTAAAAATGTGTATAAAAATATGCATTACATGAAATAGGGACCACTACCTAAACTGGGTTTTTGAAAATTCTTGCTAAAACACAAATTTGAGCTTGAGATTGAATAACAGCCAACAATGGCGAAACACTATAGCAGTGCCTTTTTTTTGGTTCAAACTCAATGAATTCTCAACCATTTGTTGTATTTCAAAGCTCTATGGGTTCATGGGGATGAGGGGAAGATATTGGAGCTGACGTGAGGTGTGGAACCAGTTTAACTTGATGGTTGAAAAATGAAGAACAACGGATCTTCAACCCGATAAAGGAATGAATTCAAAATCTATAACTGCTTCACGATAACTGGTCAGAAGGATGTTCTAGAACTGAACCCAAATTCACAAGCTACAGAAGATCAGTGGAAAAGTTGAAATTTTCAGCGCCAAAAAAGTAAAAAAATACTCGTTTCATGCGAGCTGTAAGTGTTTTCGCTACAGTATATCGAAAAAATAAACATTCAAACCTCGGCACCAAACTCATGCCTAAATGACCCGCTTCACTCAGTTCTGACCCATCTCGCCGTACTAACAGCCTAACAATCGCAACAAACTCAAATTTCAGATCTAAGTTGAATCTTCCGCCAAAGAGAAACAGAGGAATTTTTTTTCCGCCAAAACTTGGGTAAATCTCAACCATTTTCAATGAAATTTCGTCCATATCCTCAGTACAATCCCATGATCCGCCTGAGCCAATGACAAGTCTCGGTTTGTCCCCTACTCTCCTCTCCATTCAAAACAGACCATTAGACTCTCAACTCCAATTCAGCCTATAAAACACCTCTCAAGCCTCTTCATTCCATACATCACTCTCCATTCTTCTCCTTTAACCTCTAGAACCACCATTAATGAGTTTCAAGTTTTCTTGAACTCTAATTTTCATTTTTGAGTGAAATCACGTAATTTGGGGCTGATTTGGGAAAAATTTGAATCGATCGATTCTAGCTTGAATCGAGGTGCAATTGGAGCTTCAAATCGACTCGAGGGAGCTACAGACTGGTCTTCCAACTCTCGATTTAATCCAATTCTCTTTTAATTGTTTAATTTGAATTTTAGATCGCAAGAATTCAATTTATAGTAATAATGATTAAATCTTGTGAAATTCTTGTTCTTGTGAATATGTGTGAGTAGATCTAGATAGGGAAGGGAATTTGTGATTTGTTTACATGAAATCTTGCTTATTAAGTTTGTAATTTCGCTGAATTTTGATGAATAGTCATAAACACACACATTTTTGAATAAATTGGGGAAAATTACTTAGCTTAGTATTTTTTATCAATTGATCTATTAAATCTGAAGTTTATTGTCTTGTTAATTATTTGAAATATTTAGCTTAGTATTTTGTGTGATTAATTTGGAGGTGTGATTGATTTAAATCAAGTTTTGTTTTGAAATGGCTGTTTTAGAATAAACTAGTTCTTGAGTCAATTTTTTGAATAAATCTTAGCTTAGATTGCTCAAATACATCATCTAAATCTGAGAAATTATACAATTAGTGATTAATGATTATTACACTTCATAAATTTCATATAAATCCCTATTTTTAACCAAAAGTCAAACCCTAATCCAGTTTATGTCTTGCTGCTGTTCTTTCTCTAGTTTTTAGTATTTTGCCCTTAATTTCGTATCTAATTCAGATCTGAAAAATTAAATAAATATTTTTAAAATTTAGTTCTCATTTAGTAGACAATTTTCAACCCAAATTTTGAACAATTCTTGATCTGTAATCTGTGAGATATTAATTTTCCACAATTGTAGTTTTTCTGTTTTTAAACTTTTTGTCCAGATTTACTGTTCCTTTTCTTCTGAATTTTTAAAAACATAAAAAAAAATAATAAAAATCCAAAAATACGCCTACTTGAAGTGATTTCAAGTGTAGAATCCTAATATAAATTTTAAAATAGTAGTTGTTAAAATAGATTAGGAGATATTATAATTTTTGTGAGTGTTGGTCTGTCAGAACCAGTTTCTGATCCAGATCTAAATTTTCATTATAAATCTCAAACTACAAAACATCATTACACAAAATTTTAACAGCTAATAAGAAACTGGATAATTGAATTTCTGAACATATTTTTGGATATTTCAATCTTTGGTAATTTTTCTATAATTTTCTGAAGTTACTGCTGAACCGATTTTCTTGACTAAACTGCAAATATCTCGAAATTCTTGAATAAAATAATAAAACTAGTAACAAACCACATCATAGATCTCTCTCTCTCTAGTTTCTAACGGTATATTGTGTGTTGAATTCGGAGTTTATTTGATCTAGTTATGAATTAAAGCACTAAGGTGTGACGCACTAAATTTTTAAGATAAGACTGAAAAATGAATTTAAACTTGGAAATTTACTTAATAACCCCTGAATTAAAATATTTTATACTAAATACAAATCATTGAGACTAGTTAATTCTTGAGGCCATACCTCCTTGTGTTCGACCCCTAAACTCATTTATCGCTCATACTCGTAAATTGATTAATAGGGAAATGAAAATTATTTTGTTAAATTGTGTGAAATATAAACGACGATTTTACCCGATTTACATAAGGCAAAGCACGGGAGGTGCTGGACTGAGAGGTGAAACCTACGACATGAGTGCATGGTGTCTTGGGGACTGTGCTGACCTTACGGTACCGACAAACCAACCAATTTTAGAGGGCCAAGTGACAGCCCCTCCATGCAAGTCCAAGTGAAACCCTTACACTCAAAGAAAGGAGTGTGGCGACCACGGAAACGAGGTTGCATAATGTCATCCCTATCAAGACAAGAGAAACTACACTAAGGCATAAGAGGATAAATAGAACTGCGATGAACCCAATTGGCACCCTAGATCTCTCATATCGACCCCAACCAAGAACTTAACCGTTGGCACGACCATAACAATCGTGGCCGTGGCTTCCTTTTCTTTTCTCCCTTTTACTTTATTTCTATTTAATTTACAACCAACCAAGGATGTCATTATGTTTGGACTACAAAATAGTTACCAAAGTCAATCAAGACCTCTTTGTGGATCAAACCCTGCTTCCGCTATCTATAGTTCATAAGAAGGGATTACAAATTTTGATTGGTCTGCCCCTATACGACTAGGGCTTATCAATAGCGACGAATGCAAGGAAGAATGGAATTCACATATGACATAATAAGCTGGATGGACGAGTGGCACATTATAAGAGATAGGAGCTCTACTTGAACTGAGGAACGACAGGAGACTAATCGGGCATGCCGCAAAAGACATGATGGCAGAGCATAAATCTTTTACGAAGGCCGAAAAGGAAATGTTAACCATACAACTCGAATTGGACAAATTTGGAAAGGAACTACTGGGACAGAGAACTATCATCCTGGCAGATCTAATTGCACTTAAGTACCTACTAGGGAAAAAAAATAAGAAGAAAGACACATTGATTGGTTCATAAAATTGAAAGAGATCGACCTGGAGATCTATGATGAACTAGGCATGTACGACTGGAAGTAGAGGATGTTGCAGCATCGGTTGGAAGATCCAGACACCTACCTGCTCGGGGTAGACCTACACGAGATAAGCAAGAGGAAGACACCAGCGAATGACAGTACGAGAAGAAACACACAACTAGAGAGCGGCCCGAGCAAGATCTGACAGACAGAAAGACGGTCAAGCTCTTGACCTTAAACAAGTGCTCTTGGGAGGCAGCTTAAGGATATTTTTTACTTTCTGCACTATTTTTCTTTCCTCATCTTTTATTCTTTGTTTTAGTCACGGTGGTAAAAAAATAAAAAATCGACCGCGGGCTCAAAAATCACTACTGAGGGAGGTTCCACAGCTGAGGAGACCCGCAAACATGGTAATATCTCATGTGAGCACGAATTGAATCTAGATGAATCAGCGCTTGGGTCTCATTGAAATCCATTTAATTCCCGAATTAAAAATAACCCAAACCTTTCTTCCCCCCCTAACAACCTGACCCGGCCTTCAAAGAAGTTTCCCCAATTACTCAAGCCTTTCCAAATTCATGATTCAAAGAAGGAAAGAAACCCGGAGCCTGGCGCCAAGTGATAACCAAGAGAACCCCTAACCTTGTACCCTAGTTATGGAAGGTATATACCCTTCTTGCTAGATGACCGAGAAACCTCGCCGAAACCCTCGAAACACAATCAAATGATTATTTGGAGAGACAAGGCGCAAACTTCAACACAGACATCGTTGAAGGAGGCACGGCTATGAAAGTAGGGCCGTTCTTCAAAACTTTGGTGACAAGGCAGAAAGTAAACTACGGACCCATAGCAGCTTCCCAATCGGCAAAACAAGCGTGGCTGACACGCCATTGGAAAATTGGACAAGCTCACAAATGAATGGAAAATCGCCTTTGGTCGACAACTGGGAATCAAATAAAGAGCACCATGTAGGGACACTGAGCTTAATAAGAAGAAGAGAAGAGGAGAAACCGGCAATGAATGTTGAGGGGTTGACAAAAGAGGAGTTAGAGCGATTAAGAAACCTAGAAGCCAGAGGGTACATAAAAGTAAAGAGGATCGATTTTGAAGATTTAGAAATATTGGGAATAGCCGATCAAGTCGAAAGCTTATTTAAAAGAGTATGAATGGGGAAGTTAGTAAGGATAATCATAGCACAAAGTTGGGCATAGAAACTGGAGTTCCTAGTGACGGTGAAGCTCGAGCCGAGACCCGACGCCAGGGGAGAAGTGGAGAATATACTGAAGTTTTGCATAAATGATAATCGTTATGACCTCCTAATGAACATCATAAACATGGCATTCGGACTACCAATAGAAGGTGTTTTGGAAGCCAGAGACCAATGCCCTAAAGAGAACTTCTGGGAAGAAATCTCTGGGGAGAACTAGAGCACCAAGGGCTACAGGATGAAGAAAGTCTATGAGCCGGTGTTTTGGGTAACCTTGAGGACACTAACGGTCTTTTTGCACCCCTGGGGAGAAATTGACTCGCTGGTTCATGAGGACGAGCTAAGAGTACTACGGTCGATGCTTCAACGAAAGATAAAGCCGATGAATTTGGGGGAAGAAATGGTGAGGCATATGGCAACAAGATTACCTACAGTGCTCATGTAAGCATGATTCCTCAGTCCATGTGGGAGCATATGAACGTTAACGAGGCCAAGAGAGGACATGAGGCATTAGACATTCGATTGATGGTGACATGTGCCGACAATTTGATGCTCCCAAATTCTGTGAAAAAAGTTTGATTGCTTAATGCCTAGAGCTTCGCCAAGGGGGCAGGGGCAATTACAGGGACCGACCTCAACCTCTAGACCCGGAGCATATCTCAAGCTCATAATATAAACCAAACCATAATCTCATATTATATATATATTCCTAACATGTTAGCAACCGAATAGTGGATATTGGCACGGTTTTGGAGAAGGAGGATTGGTTGTTCAGAGAAGTAGTGGGAATTGTGCATCACTGACAAAATCTATAAGAGAAAACCGGCACCAAGGGGACAGAGACCCAGACTGCAGAAAACCTGACCGACGCAATTTGACCGCAACCATGGAAGCAACTACCTCGATCGGACAAACATCAACCTCGACCGCTTCTCGAGCCTTTTATTGGCTCCCTCTCTCCACCAAGGCAACCGACCATCGCGGTTCAAATCAATGAAATATCGGGTTATTAACAAAAAAAATTGACATCCCTATGTCCATGATCAGCAGAACATGATCATCCAGTATGCGAATATACTAGTGTGGATATGTAGCTTCTTACCTGAAGTATGTTTATCTCTATAAACATCCTACGTATCACTAGGGATAGTTTAGAATGTTATTTGTTGGTTCATAGCTCTACTATCAGAATCATGTATTCTGATGATGTGAACCCGAAGTGTCATTCATGGTTGACCTAATATATGTAATATTTGTCACCCATACACACGTTCAAATATAAACTGAATAAACGTGTTTCTCATAATTTAATCTCTAGTCCAACACTTTGGCCTATGGCATAATTCCTTCAACCCATCTCTATTTTAAAGACAATTCTCAAGCCTTAGAGGCCATCTAATATAGAAATAGAGAGAGAGAGAGAGAGAGAGAGAGAGAGTTTTGAGTTAATTTTGGAAAGTATTTCCGGACTCGTCTAGCCAAGTTTGATTTGTTACATGCATTTTTGTATTTATAGAATAAATGAAATGAAAGAGATAATGTGTGGAGTAGGATTTGTAATACTGAGTTTGGTGAGTTTTGTTAATAACCAGTATTTTGTTT
>JAJHPC010000010.1:11594493-11601993 GCA_024447665.1 Juncus inflexus
CCAAATCTAAGGCTATATTCTTTTGAAAAATGGCTCCAGGGCATGAAATCCAGCTTTCTAAAATCGAGAACTTGGTAGCAAATCGGATCGAGCGACACCCGGTACCAAGAGCTGCATACAAATGGTACAGAAAGTGTTATGTCTTGTAGATCAAGAAGGCGAAATATATTGATT
Organism: Juncus inflexus; assembly: GCA_024447665.1. Classification (NCBI taxonomy): domain Eukaryota; kingdom Viridiplantae; phylum Streptophyta; class Magnoliopsida; order Poales; family Juncaceae; genus Juncus; species Juncus inflexus. The sequence goes on from JAJHPC010000010.1 coordinate 11,594,668, forward strand.
AAACAATCTATGTCCATATTTTGCCATGGTCTCTCTTCTTCCATTTTTCTTTTATCCCTACGTGGGGGATTTTAGAATGAAAATGGATAGAGCGATGTTAGAGAATAGGAATGGAGAGAGGCGTGGTAGAGAAGAAAAACACAGAGAATATAGTCATATCATTTTGTGGTTTGTTGGGATGTGCTTTGAGACTCGCAATATGTGTACTTGTAGTTGATATATGAGCAAAAGGAAAACGAAAGGATCTTTTTAGCAAAATATTTAAGGAATAAAGTGATTTTGGCATGTATACGACATCTTTTTTTAAAGTAAAATTAGTAGATGCTGATTTGACTTGTGTCTGATTTTCTATTCGAGACATGATGGTTTCGTATCGTACAACACGATTTTTTTATTGTAAAAAAATATTATATAATACAATAAGCAATATATAAAATTAAAAATATAACATATATATTTTATTTTTATAAATAATATATAAAGATGAAAAAATAATATATTAAAAAGTGATAAAATCAGTATATGCAAAATTTCGTTGTATTCAGATTTCTCTTGGATTAAATGAGTTTTATATCTCAGAATAGAGTATCTAGACAATATATTATAATTAGACAATATATTATAATTAGTTGATTCATGAAACATTGATCTGGTTAAAAAATTATCCATACCACTTGTATATAAAATTAAGAAAGATTAAATTAACTTGAGAATTGAGTAATTTATATTGCTAAAGTATATTCATATAATTTAAATTCAAATCTTGGTATATCAACCAATAATTGGAGGAAGTAGTGTTACAAGACCAAGACATCACAAAAGATTAATTTTGGTTTTTGGTCTTGCGCGTCTTAATCAAGCTAAATAAGAGGCTTGAATGAAACGACAATACATGTGGACTTGAGGATTGCCTTCTAGAATATGTTTATGGCGTTTTGCATAATTTTAAGAAAAACATTCAAATTATGACTTAATCCAACATTCAAAAAATAAATAAATAATTTTGTGCTATTAGGGCGGTACATAGTTAAATCCCCCAACCACACACACAAACACCCCAATTTTAGCATACAATAGAGAGATTTTACGTCACATCACCTCTTTTTCGGATTGTTGGATGAATATATATAATTTAATATTTACCAATTTGTACATTTTTTTTCCGATAAATTGTGACCATCTGTGTAAAGTTGAATAGTTTAAAGAATTTGATTGGTTGAATTTAGTATTTTATGTTCTATCATGATTTAGTATGAAATGTTAAATTAAATATAAATTTTTGTTTAAAAACTAAACTGCGTAATTTATGTGTCGTAAGTTATAATATCACATCACCGAATAATCAATATGCATTATTCATGACTAAATGAGAATATATATATATATATATATATATATATATATATATATATATATATATATATATATAATAAAGATTTAAAAAATAAATAAATAAAGGAAAGAGATGGAACCCAAGTCTCCCTCTTCCTGTCCCTATCAAGCAAATTTTCGCCATTGTATTTCTTTCAAAAATATGGTTTTTCAACAGCTTCATTTTTTTAGAAAAAATGAAAAATAGAGCAAGGAGGATAAGATCTTTCATTAAAGATCTCAATTGCTATATTTTCGGATGCATCATTATGATTTCTAATCATGACTTTCAATATTGCGTGTTTTAAATGAGATTAATTTTTCTATTCAGGTTGTTGAGACAAGTATAACTCTGTCTAATATCACCATGTTAGTTGACTTACAACTTAAGAGCAATCCGTAGTGCAAAACATGATTTATCTATTTATTATCCGATATGGGCTTACAGGTATGATAGATTAAGATTTGTAAACAAATAAAGTTGTATAAGAAGTACATATAATTCTAATTTCATTGCCTCAAGCAATTCAAGATGTCCAAGTTGAAAATATGATCGGACCTGAGAATTGACTCTAAGTGATTCATAGAGTACGTTATCCGGGAAGGTCCACCAGACGGTAAAGCCAGCTCCAGTTAAAGATCTATTGAATTTTTAGCTAAGATATTAACATGCATAACCGATCCTGACAGTTTAGTTGCCCTATCCGACGTTGTAACTTGTCCCAAATATTTGTTCACTTAATAACACAATATACTTACAATATAATTTTTATATTATCTAATAAAACAAAAAGAAAAAGAAAATACAACTTCCAAATAGCACAAAATAGAAAATAGAAAAGTTGTTGGCTAACATGGATGAGGATAAAAAAACAGAAATAAAGAAAATAAAAAAATATCTAATAAGAGATTTTTTTTCCTTAGGTGAGATATTTTATATTATTGTAGATTTTTTTTTATAATATAGCCTTGACATTTTATATTATTGTACACCTGGGTCGGCTCTTTTAACATATGAGTGTGAAATTTGCATATAAAAATCTAACTTCTATCAAAATTATGACATAGATGTAATTGCTAAGCTAATTGGAGAATTTGATTATTTTTTTTTATTAAAGAAGAAATTTATATTTGTTGGAGAAAATGACTCATTATAATGTTGGTATCTACAACTAACGTGTATTTATATAAATAAGTTGTGAGAAATATAAAAAATAATTGGTGTGAAAAGAAGGAGGAAATTATTAATCAATTTATAAAAATTAGAAATAAATTTAAATATCACATTGATGAGAAAACGAAATTTATATTTATTGACTTATAATCTTATGTTAACATTACATACTTTTTCATTTATGACTTGTGCAAAAGTGTGGCTTTTTATTTGACTTTTAGATTACTTTATATTTTATCGGATTTTGTTTGTTTTAATTAAGAAAATAAATTAATGATAAATAAGATAACTATAAATAAAGTTATGTATATAAAAGTAAGTAATGATACCGGATACATAAAATTATTTACGAAGTTCAGCTAAGTTGTTGCATTAGTTGTAATCACATGTTCCGGGTATATCTTTCAACTCCTTGATATCACTAATCCAAATAGTATTTTACAAACTCGAGTCGAATAATCATTTTATAAATACTTAACGATTGTCGACGGAACTCAATTGGGTTTTTTTCAGCCGATCACAAACAACTCAATATTTCTTTTCTCTCTTAATTTTGCCCAAAATTTTTGAATAGTTAAAATAAATAATAGAGAGAACATCTGGGATTATTATTTTGCTTAAGAATATGTAATTTTCGGTTTGGGGGTACATTCATATTTAAAGAGAAAAGAAGACCCATGTAAATTTAGAAAATGCCGAGTTCCGTTCGAACGGACCAATAGATAGGGGTGGCAACGGATCGGATCCGGTTCGGAATGTGCTCAAACCATATCCATATCCATATTTTTTTTCGGATCCGGATCCGGATACGGTTCCATCCGGATCCGAATACGGTTCGGATATTAAACGGATACGGATACGGTTCAGATATTATCGAATACGGATACGAATTCGGATTCTTTCGGATAGTTAAACGGATATTCGGTATATAAAAAAAAATTATGTAACTTAAGGGGATCACAAAAAATGTTATTTATAAGAAATATAAATGTTTGTCAAAAACCTCTTTCTCCTTTCCGTTTACCATTTCCTTCACTTTTACTCTAATAAACCAATTTCAAACTTTTGAAGTTAACTTCTTTTGTTTTTTAGCATCGGGTTCGGGTGAAGGAGACGGGGCACTTTCGTTTGGTTGAGCATTTGGTTGAGCAGACGTACCATCTTCAATGGATTGATTTTGAGAACTTGATGCCATATTACCATTAGAAGACCTGCAAAATGAGTCAATTTTTAATTCAACAACAAGAAGCAAAAAAAAATGTAATCGAAAGCCTTAATCGAAAAAATGTAATCGAAATTTTTTAACTCATGAGACTCTTGTAGCTAGTCTCTCGCATTCAAACAAAGGACAGGTAAAAGAGAGAGCTACAGAGAGAAACAAGAAACCAAATACATAGAGAGAGAGAGAGAGAGAGAGAGAGAGAGAGAGAGGCGTACCGACTGGTGATCAATGTCGGGACGGCAACCGGTGACTGGACGGTGAGGGTTCAAAGAGAGGGGAAGTTTCTTGTGTTTCGTTTGAAGTTTTTAAGAATAAGCTTGGGGGAGGGGAAAGAAAAAAATGCGACTTTCTTTTTTTTAATTTAGTAACGGTTTTTATGAAAGAACCGTTACAGAGATCCACAATCTGTAACGGTTTATTCATAAAAACCGTTACTAATGACGCTATTAGTAACGGTTTTTATGAAAGAACCATTACAGAAAACTTTGTAACGGTTAATTCATAAAAACCGTTACTAATTGTGCTATTAGTAACGATTTTTATGAATAAACCGTTACAGAAAACTTTGTAACAGTTAATTCATAAAAACCGTTACTAACGCTATTAGTAACGGTTGTTATGAAAGACCCGTTACAGAAATCTTTGTAACGGTTAATTCATAAAAACCGTTATTAAACCTATTAGTAACGGTTTTTATGAAAGAACCGTTACAGAAAACTTTGTAACGGTTAATTCATTAAAACCGTTACTAACTCTATTAGTAACGGTTTTTATGAAAGAACCGTTACAGAGTGTGCTATTTAACCAACTTTGTAACGGTTAATTGATAAAAACCGTTACTAATTACACTATTAGTAACGGTTTTTATGAAAGAACCGTTACAGAATTGGTTAAATAGTCCAAAATCTGTAACGGTTTATTATAAACCGTTACAGATTGTGGACTATTTATGCATATTTGTAATGGTTCTTTCATGAAAACCGTTACTAATCAGAAGGTATTTTCTAATACCGTTACTGATAATTTTGGAAAATCCCTCCAAAAATCTGGATCTAAATTTTTATTCCCACCAAATATTATTAGGAACGGTTATTATTTTGAAGTAACGGTACCGTTACTGAAATTAGTCATCAGTAACGGTTTTGTTTTTATCAGCAACGGTTTTGCAAAACCGTTACTGATAAATTTATTAGTAACGGGGCCGTTACTAAAAAAAAACACCCTTACTGAAAAACGATTTTCTAGTAGTGTATTTTATCTCTTCTCTCAAAATTGTTTATCTTCAATAAATATTTTTTCCTATATCTACACGTATTTTTCAAGTATTTAATATATTTTGTGAATACTATTTATGAAAATAATTGTATTGACTAAAACTCATTGAAAGTCGCAGTTTTGATACCTCATCCAAAACCCTCAGCCTCCACACATCCCATTGGAATGGTGCACTTTTGGTTTTTCTAACCAGGAGCCCTTTCAAATTTTGACCTCTTCAGTCCGTTCGAACAAAATATACGTCCGTTTGAACTAAGTAAAATAGATCTTTTGTCCAGATGCCATACAAAATTTTGACCTCTTTAGTCTGTTCGAATGGAGAAACAGTCTTTTTGAATGGACACATTATTTTTGGTATTTCTGTCCAGACCATTCGAACAGAGAAGCTACACAAACGTACACATTGCTGTCAAAAAGCTACACAAAATAGAGAGTCAGGATTTATTTGACCCTGCCATACTCCAAATGTACGGGTATATCCTGAACAACGATGACGAATATTTCCTTGTCCCGGCAAGAAAATTCTACTGGTTCCCATTATTTGATGTGAACGAGAACTTGATTGTGGAAGAAGGTAATGCTGTTATGACCTCCTGTGGGACACGTGGTACAAAATGATGAGATGGATTACAATGATAATGTCAATTAAGACTATACCAATGGTATCGATTCAAAAGCTACGACATCCTATTATTGTCGCTCAAACCGATTCTTCGAGAAAATCTCCGATCATCACTATGGCCTACTCGAGGAGGTTCACGCATTTTGTACCTGTGTAGATGCTATTCCTTGTTACATCGATACTCAATTCCAAGCTTTCTGTTCAGATATGAGTCGCCAGTTTTCATCCTCTTCTTCTGCCCAACCCAACCAACCATGCTACCTCGGTCCGGATGCCTAGATAGTCTTCATGCATCCGTCGCTCTTTACCCACCTTTTGGAAATGTCTACTGAGTTTATTTGCTTTATTTATTTTTGGGTTTTGAATTAAGTCAAGACAATATTTTTTTTATGTGTCTGAACTCTACTTTTATTGTAATCTCTATGTTATGCTATTTTTCAGAACTTACTATACCTTGTGTGTAATCTCCGCTTCGAAAGGAATTAATATAGAAACAATTCTTGCTGTCATTGTCCGTTTGAGCAGACCATCCGTTCATATGGACTGTTGTGAGCATTATTTTTTTTGAGCTGTTTGATATCTGATTTTGTAAAATTTATATGGTCTATTGGTAGGGCTGGCAACGGGTCGGATTATATCCGAACAGACCCGAACCGTATCCGAGAGAATATTCGAATCCGATGAAGAAAAACAAGATCCGTTCGGATCCGGGTTGGATCCTGATCCGTTTTTTCGGATCCGGATCCGGATATAGGTTTTAATATTACAGTCGGATCCGGATCCGGATCCGGGTAATATCCGGATTCGAATAATCATTAAAACGGATATCCGTTTTATAACATTTGTTAAGTCCAGCCGGTTTCAAAATGACTTTCTTTGAATGAAACGAGCAAATAAACGCACGAAACATGAGTTTTACATGCAAAGAAAGATTGTGGAGAAATATGCTAAATTGTATATAAATATTGGTTTTGGATTTGAATAATTTAGTATTTATTATTATTCTTTACGAAAACTCGAACCGAATTTTTTAGCATGAAACAAGCGAACAAACGCACGAAACATGAGTTTTAAAGGCACAAAAATATTATGGAGAAATATTTCAAATGGGATACAATTTTTTGTTTCCATTTGAATAATTTAATATTTCCTATCATTCTTTAAGAAAAATCTATATGTGATTTTTTTGCATGAAACGAGCGAACAAACGCACGATATATGAGTTTTGGGAGCAAAAAAAGATTGTGAAAAAAGATTTTAAAATGAATACAAATTTTGGTTTGCATTTGAATAATTACGTATTTACTATCATTCTTTACGAAAAATCTATCCGAGTTTTTTTTTGAATGAAACGAGCAAATGAACGCACGAAACAAGAGTTTTACGTCCAAAGAAAGATTTTGGAGAAATATGCTAAATTGAATATAAATATTGGTTTGTATTTGATTAATTTAGTATTTATAATTATTCTTTACGAAAATCTAACCGAGTTTTTTAGCATGAAACGAGCGAACAAACGCATGAAACTTGAGTTTTAGAGGCACAAAAATATTATGGAGAAATATTTTAAATTGGATACAATTTTTGGTTTGCATTTGAATAATTTAGTATTTCCTATCATTTTTACGAAAAATCTATATGGGGTTTTTTTGTATGAAACGA
>JAJHPC010000010.1:11611993-11808799 GCA_024447665.1 Juncus inflexus
ATCCTTCAACAGGGAAGTACAGATCCTATTCTATTATAAATTTGACCCGAAACTTTGAATACATATGGTCCGTTATCATCACTAATTTTTTCATCCACTTTTACACCCATTGACGTAAACGCAAACATTGAGTTGTACATACGGATATTATCTCTGAAATGCAGTGATTGTAATCCAGCAATAGGATTAAGCAACATGTTAAGAAATTCTGGTGGTTCTTTCAAAATAGGTAACAAAACTCTTCCATCCCGACAACACAAATTATATTTTGGATTATTTGTTTTTGAATATTTTTTACATCTTTCACGATACCAGAAAAAGGCACCACATTTTTGGCAACAGTATTCAGGTGCACTGATATCCAATAATTCCGGTAAGTTATTTGCTGCCAAAATTGATCATTAGAAATTGAAGGAAAAAATGAAACTGTAAAAATTAAGCATATAGCAACCAAAAAACATACTTTCTCCAGATTCTTTCAAATTGTCTATCGACATTTGAACATTAACCGATGAGGGTTCCCCTCTTTCGAGTCTAGGTCGTTTGTTACGTGATAACAATAACCTTCTCCGTCTATTTGATGTTGGATCATCCATTTCAAAATTTAATTAGCAGTCTAGTAAATGGAAAAGAATAACAACCCTAAAATCTGTTAAATCAAAAAGAGTACAAAATATTTGTTAGCAAAACATATTCATTAACTTGAGCTTTAAACCATTGCAATTAAAAATAACAGATTATATAATACGATGTTAAAATCACTGAAAATAAGAAAGAATAATATTAAAACAATTTATTAATTAGGAAATTATATTTTAAGTTAAAAAAAGAAAAATCGAGCAATAAATTAATTTGGATATTACTAAAAGCAATATATTGTCCAATTTTGTTTTTTACTTTCCTTGTTAAGTGTAGTCCTAATTTTACAAGATTAAACTTGTCTGTTTTTTTTCCCTCTTTCTATTTTTTTCTACTTAAGAATGCACACTTATCATACATAATTGAAAAATATATTTTTTATGTGATTGTAAAATTGGAAAAGAACAACAATCCTAAAATCTGTTAAATTAAACATAGTGCAAAATATTTGGTAGGAAAACATATTCATTAACTTGGACAAAAGAACTTTAAAACATTGCAATTAAAAATAACAGACTATATAATATGATGTTGAAATCACTGAAGATAAGGAAAAATAATATTAAAACAATTTATTAATCCAAAAATTATATTTTAAGTAAAAAGAATTAAAATCGTAACAATAAATTAATCCGAAAATTAGTACAAGCAATATATAGTCCAAATTATTTTTTTTACTTTCTTTGTTAAATGTAGTCCTAATTTTACAAGTATTAAACTTGTCCGATTTTTTTTTCCTTCTTTCTATTTTTTTCTACTTAAGAATGTATACTTATCATACATAATTTAAAAAGATATTTTTTATGTGCTTGTAATTTTCCATAGTTTTTTTATTTTCCTTTTAGATCAAGCCTACTCCAATGGTACCAACAACGGTTTAAGGTTTACAGTTGAGGATTTAGGACTTAAGACAAAGAGTATATAGAAACAATGGTACATATGCATGAACTAAATGTTAGAATAACAGCTTTCCATCATTGATATTTATTTATATCAATACATGAAAAACAATGCAATCTTTACAAATTCAACTATCCACAATTATCATCGAACATAAATATGAATGCAATTACTTTATAAAATTCTAATTATACAGGAAACATACCATAAATTGTCAAACAACAGAAGTATTTACCAGAATATTAGTATACAATGGAATGTCAGTATACAGAGAAAAATTAAGTTTATACATATTAAAATATTCCACTAATTAATGATTACAATAATCTGAACAAAATATTGAATAATTTTTAAAAACAATACTTTCAACAAATCGGAAAAAACTACAAACCTGATTACAATCTAAACCAACAAAGAGGCAAAACTAAATTGTAACAAAAAAAATTTTGTTCGGGTAAAAAATAAATCAATTTTTGTTGGGGTAAAAAAAAAAAAAAACATACCATAAGAGAATGAGGAGCAAGTAGAAAACCCCAAAACATAAATAATAAATCCCAAATATAACCAATTCTTCGTAAAACAAATTTAACACTTAATGAATAGTTATCACAATATTGATGAATCCTCATCTTGATCTATCCAATAACCATTAGAACAGTTAAAAATCTTTAATTCAACTGTTTGAACAGTTAAAAACCTTTAATTCCTCCAAGAACCGTAAAGAAAAAAAACAGACAAAGAACATAAATCACAATTTAGATACACAAAGAACCGAGGGAAAAAATTTAGATACACAAAACAATTTAAAATCAATTGCATATAGAAGATGACTTGTAATCTCAATTCCAAAACTAATAACCAATTGCATATTAATAACTCGACCCGTAAATTCAATTAAAAAACAATAATAATATACTAAATTTAGGTAAAAGAAGAATTGGCAAGTAAGCAATTGGATGCAATAGTAACCTAATATCTTATTATCAATCTTGACAATACAAATTACTACCTAACTTTTAAAAGGGAAAAAAAGAAAAAGAATTTCGAAAACATAACCCAATTAGAAACATAGACAGAGAACATATATAAACCGAATTACCCGAAAATTCATGAACAGAAGAATTAAGAAATCTTCAATTTCACCTATCCAATAAGTGTTGAAACAACGACAAATCTTTAATTCTTCCCGTAATCGCAAAAAAAAAAAAAAAAAAAAAATAACAAGAAAATAAATTACAATTCAGAAAGAAAACAATTTGTAATTAATTGCATAGAGAATGTGACTTCTTAACAATATCCAATTACAATTAACTGCATGCAACAGTTACCAATATAAAAAAATGTCCGAAAACAAGAGAAGAAAAATGCAAAAATGTCCGAAAACAAGAAAAGAAGAACAAGACCCAATATTCTTCCCGTAATCGCAAAAAAAAAAATCAATAGAAAATAACAGTAAAATAAATTACAATTCCGAAATAAAATAATTTGTAATTAATTGCATAGAGAACGTGACTTCTTAACAATATCCAAATACAATTAACTGCATGCAACAGTTACCAATATAAAAAAATGTCCGAAAACAGCAGAAGAAAAATGCAAAAATGTCCGAAAACAGTAAAAGAACAACAGTACCCAATTTCTGATAAAAAGAAAAACATAAAAAAACCCAATTACCTGGAAATTAACGAACAGAAGAATTTTCTGCAGAATGAAAAAACAGCCAATCTTCAAACAATCTCTAGCATCCAGTTCCAAATCGAAATCGAAAAAAATTAATAATAGAAACTGCATGCAACAGTTACCAATATCAAAAAAATGTCTGAAAACAGTAGAAGAAAGATGAAAGAATGTCTGAAAACAGTAAAAGAAAAATAGTACCCAATTTTTGATAAAAAGAAAAATATAAAGGAACCCAATTACTTGTAAATTAATGGACAGTATAATTTTCTGCAGAAAGAAAAAACAGCGAACCAAACAATCTTTACTATCTAGTTCCAAATCCAAATCCAAAACAAATTAATAATAATAGACAACAACTAATAAATCCAGAAACAACAACAATCTCTGATAACAACTAATGAAACAAATACCAAAGAAAATCGAAATAAATCCAGGTTAAAAACAATACGGTTGCAAGGGAAAATTGCTCATGCAGACAAATAGAAGTGAAATCAATCCAGTTCGAAGAGAAAATTGCTCATGCAATCAAATTGAAGCAATTTTCTGAGGCGAGATTGAAAACCGAAATAACTCCAGGTTAAAAACAATACAGTTGCAAGGGAAAATTGCTCATGCAGACAAATAGAAGTGAAATCAATCCAGTTCGAAGAGAAAATTGCTCATGCAATCAAATTGAAGCAATTTTATGAGGCGAGATTCAAACCAGATTGAAAACGGAAAAGAGGGGAAAATGGCGAAAAGAAAAGAGGAAGAATGAAAGGAAGAAGAGACGGAGAACTATTAAAAAAAATTGGACAGCCAGAAAAACAAGGACAGCAAGAAATGCCACGCATTAATGATAAAGCAAAATGGGGAAAAAATCTAAATGATTGAAAAAATATTAACCATTGCCATCAGATCGGACGCTAGAAAAATTAAAACAATGAAACGGCACAGATTCAAACGGATCCAAAGAAATGAACCCATCAACACAATCGGACGGCTCATAATTAAAAGACACGCTGTCTGGTCAGATGAGCTCAAAACCGGCCAAGATGTAAACCTATTATTAATACATTGACTCTGCCTTTCATACTTTTCATAAACACGTAACATACAATATATCCAATATCATACCAATCATTAGTACCAGTGAAAGCATGGTTAGAGTGTAGACTTCTAGAAAATTCTGTATACCGTAAAAAAGAAAACTCGGCAGGAGATAAGGAAGTTTTCTATATTTGCTCTCCATGACTTATTTTTATAAGTGACAATTCGAATTGGAAATATGTTTTAAATTATATTTGTATTTCCATGTATTAGGTGTTAATTGGAGCAATAATTCTTTGAGTTATTTCCTTGTATTAGGTATAACTATCATATAAATAAGGGGTAGGAGGTAGAGTTTTATTCATTCCAACAACCACAAACAATTGTATTGTGTTTCTCCTTCTCCAAGTATTAAGAAAGTTTGAGTGTCGGCGGCCGTGGTTTTTATCCTCTTTATGATTTTCACTTAAAAAAATCTTTTTGTTCTTGTGTCTTACTTTCTGTGTTTGCTGTTGCGTCTCAATTCCTAACAAGTGGTATCAGAGCTAGGTTCAAAGAAAAATCTGTTTGGGTGCGAACGAGGAGGCGATATGTAGACGATCGATGGACGAGAGCAAGGTGACGATGAGTCAGTTCGATGGGCGAGACTTCGGCTACTGGAAGATGCAAATAGAAGCGTCTCTATGCCAGAGGGATCTCGAAAACGTGCTACTCGAGACGAAGCCAGAAGAGATCACCGATGATACCGCATGGAAGAAGATGAACCGCAAGATGCTAAGCTACGTATAATTATCCTCAGACAAGAACGTGGCATTCAATATGGTGAAGGAGACGATGAGTTTTGGAATCATAAAGGTGCTATCTAACACATATGATAAGACATCTTCATTAAACAAGTTGCATATGATATGCCGTCTTTTCAATCTGAAGATGGCGGACGACATATCAGTGGCCTAGCATCTCAACTCTTTTCAGGTTATTTCAAACCTGTTAGACTCGTTTAAATTGAACCTGGGTGAAGAGACGAAAGCTCTTATGTTGTTGTCATCATTGTCGGAAAGCTGGTCAACAACAGTAGATGTTATCGGCGGCAAGGAGGATCTGAATTTGAGGAGGTACGAGACCGCATCCTATGCGGAGAGAAGCCTAGGGTTCTACGAGTTCAGCCTTGAATGTAGAGAGTCAGGGTCGTGCAGGTCAGAGAAACAACAACTACGGACGGTCCAAGTCGAGAGGTCACAGCGAGTTGGAGTGTTGGAATTGTGGCAGAAAGGGCCACATGAAACGGGACTGTAAATTCCCGAGAAAGGAGAAAAGGGCGGAAACAAGTTCCATAAATACCGCCACTAAAGAGAAAATAGGATGCCCTTGTTCTATGCATCAACAACCCTATCAATTCATGGGTTCTGCATTCAGGCGCATCCTTCCACTCTACCTCACAGAAAGATAAGTTTTTGAATTTTAAATCTTGAGAATTTGGAAAAGTTGACTTAGCGGATGGGAAACCGCTATGCATATCGGTCATGAGCGATGTCCAAATAAAATTGAGCAACGGATTTAGATGGACTTTGCGGGGAGTTCGATATATTTCGGGTTTAAAGAAGAACTTGATATCTATTAGGCAGATGGATACTGAGGGGCACAAAATCGTGTTTGGTAACGGGTTCTGAACGATTGTAAAGGGCGCCATGGTTATAGCGAAAGGTACAAAAATGGGAACTCTTTATCTCATGTACAACAAGGGAGATTTGTTGGCAGTTCCAGAAGTGACAACGGATCCAATGTTGTGTCATAATCGGCTTGGTCATATCAGTCACAAAGTACTGCAAGTGCTGGCTTCAAAGGGTTTGTTACTCAAGGTGAAATCGGTAGAAATCGGTTTCTGTGAGAACTGCGTGCTCGGCCAGAAAAAACGGGTTAGTTTTTCGAAGGCCGGATGAGAACTCAAGATGGGAAAACTAGACTTGGTATACAGCAATGTGTGGGGACCGGCTCTGGTCCAAGGCGGATCATGCTACTACAAGAATTGGTCAAATGAGGAATCTCAGGACTACCATGAGGTGGTAGAGACGGGAGATTCCGTCAAGTGGGAGCGTGCAATGAGAGATGGGATTGAGTCTCTCGGAAAGAATATGACTTGGGTATTGACCTAGTTACGAGATGGTAAGAAGACGCTGCAAAACAAGTGGGTTTATCAGATAAATGATGAACCAGCTGAGGGCAAGCGGTACAAAGCGAGATTGGTAGTAAAGAGATTCTTATAGAAAGAAGGAGTTGACTACACGGAGGTATTCTCGCCGGTGGTGAAGCTGACAACCATTCGTACGGTGTTAAGTATTGTAGCGGCCGAAGATTTATACCTCGAGCAGATGGATGTCAAGACGGTGTTTCTCCATGACTTATTTCCACAAGTGACAATTGGAATTGGAAATATGTTTATTTCCTTATATTTGTATTTTCATGTATTAGGTGTTAATTGGGGTAGTAATTTTTTAGGTTATTTCCTTGTATTAGGTATGACTATCCTATAAATAAAGGGGTAGGGGTAGAGTTTTATTCATTCCAACAACCACAAACAATTGTATTGTGTTTCTCTTTCTCCAAGTATTAAGAAAGTTTGAGTACCGGCGGCCGTGGTTTCCACGTAAAAATAATCTTTTTGTTCTTGTGTCTTGTTTTCTGTGTTTGTTGTTGCGTCTCGGTTCCTAACATGTATGTGTTGTTGCAGCGCATAAACTTCGTAAGTCCGTTAGTAGTTTCATGGGAGCACCAAATCTGAAAGCAGTTGTGAGGCAGTTAGGCTTGCATTTAGTAGTCTTGTCAAATGCTTGAAACCTCTCAAGGATAATATTCTTGTGGAAAAGGGTGTTGTTTCAAGGGAGGACCTAATTGGTTAGGTTAGTGTTTTTCTCTGAACTCAATTCATTTCTGTTGGTACATCATGGTACCAGTCCATAATTAACATATACTGATCTAGATTCTGGAAGAATTTGATGTGTCAATTAATTACCAAATTAAGTAGTATAAATATTAAATACTCCTTTATTCGCAAAAAAGAAAACAAGAAAAAAAAATTTGAATTTTTTGTAATATTTATTAGTCACACCAATTTGATAATATTTGCATTAACTAGCTTATTATTTTGTCTTAGTATGATATATTTATGATTTTTAGGCCGCCATATCAAAGTGTAAATCTAACGACTAGTGCTCTGTGGGTTCTAGAACAATCTATAAATAGTTACTTAAACTATGGAGCTGCCATAAGTGAAGGAAGACATCATTATTTTAGTATTGTTCTTAAAAAATCATGCATTTCTGACATGTGTTGAATGATATTTGAGTATTGTTTATTTTGCGCAGATTTAGGTCGCTTCAAGTATTCACATGTATGATAGTTCGATTCATATTTAATATGTGAGGTTTACTAGATTCATGTCTAATCTATGGTTGACAGTTGTTTAATTCTCAGGTACTTTGAAATTTTTTAGAAATGAAGATCACATTGTGATTCTCCTTGTTATTTTGTTTCTTATTAATTTATGGTTCTAGTGTTTTATGTTTCTAATTGTTTGCTTCATAACAATATGTTTAGATGTACGCACTTTTCTCACGGCATGAGTTCGATCGACATTCAATTCTTCTGAGATTTCTGACAATTCAAGGTATGTTTCGTATTCTATCTTTAATATTCAATATATTATATTACATGTTTGTTATTGATCTTCCTGGACTGTTTTTTTGGTTAAATTTCACAATATGGGAATTGAAGTTAGTTGGTACAGATGAAACATTACAGAATATATGGACCAACTTGGTCCAATACGACATAATATGAGATTTGGAGATTTAAATTTGACATTTGCATTTTTGATGTTAATTAAATTTTAGAAGGGTAAATATTAGTAATACGTACTATAAAGTTTGAAAGAACAAGAACAAATTTCAAATTGTCGATAAATATTAAATAAAAACTTACCAACTTACCCAAATTACCTATGTATGAAAAAGAAGTTGGCTTCTTAAACAAGAACTCTCATCTCCATTTTGAAGGTGATCTTCAAAGTTCAAACTTAGGTAAAACAATCATTCCTATTGTAGGATTAGTGCCCTAAGCCAAATGTATTTGTACTAGAAAATGGATTATATATTAAGACATTATTATTTATTCAATAAAGATTATTTTTTATATATATGTTTGTACGGGTTGTGAATGTAAATCTTATATTAACCAAGAATTACACTTCGGGTTCACGTCATCAGAATACGTGATTCTGATAGTAGAACTGTAAACCAACGAATGACATTCTAAACTGTCCCTAGTGATATGTAGGATGTTTATAGAGATAGACATACTTCAGGTAAGAAGCTACATATCCACACTAGTATATTCACAGGCTGGATGATCATGTTCTGCTGATCATGGACATAGAGATGTCAAGCCTGGAATATAGGTACATGTTAGAGAACACGTACTGAACAGACCACACTATGAGAATATGCATGGTATATGTCATTAGTGATTCTCATATGAATAGTGTGCTTGTTCCTATGACCTAAGGTCACCATGAATTTCTGTAGATGGAAATGCATACTTTAATATGATCCTATGTCATCCGTAATGGGATGATCATTAGGGTCGTCATTAGGTATGCACTGGATCATGATGAGAAATGTGCGTGACTAAGATGGGATTTGTTCCTCTCGTCATGAGGGAGATATCTTTATGCCCCCTGATGAACTAGGACTGAAGGAAATGCATGACCATGCTCAAAATAGATTAACATGTGTTGTTAATATCATTTTATATTTACTCAGTCTAATTCTCGATCAGGAAAGAGACTTTGATCAAACTCAAGGATGACATACTTCCATGCCTTGTGATCAAGACATATATCATAGAACAAAAGGAATAAGCAAATGTCTATTCAGATAGGTTTATGATCGCTGATCATTTCATTTAATATGGTAGTCATGACATCAGTCTAGAGGTTACTCATGACTTACGATTTTTAGAAGATCATTGCCAGTGTTAAATGGAACCTACACGGTCACACAATGAACTCCATTCGTACGGGATGAATATGCCTACAATACAGTTATACATATGATGTATAAATCGGTGAACGAAATAATTAATTATTGGATAATTGATTGAACAAAACAGTACCATTCCGTTGGCAACGGAATAGTTCCGTTCCCAATGGAGGAGACATGGAAATTGTAATAACCTTAGTTGCCAAGTATTCTGTTATGGAAATACCTATTCCGTTGGCAATGGAATGGTTTCATTGGCAACAGAATAGGCGCATATTAGGGTTTTTAGTTATGATAACTGAGCAATTGTTCGCCCCTCTCTCTAGTATAAATAGAAGGCCAGAGTCTCTCTATTCTATACACAACTCAGAAACCTTAGAGACCGTCTATTACACAGAAAAGAGAGAAAGTCTTGAGAGATATTCGGAAAGTATTTTCAGACTTGTCTAGCCAAGTCCAGTTATTCCGTACGTCTGAAGTTCGCGTGGATACGAGTAGAGGTTCTTTGTCTTGAGAACTTGTGAGCGATCGATCTTTATCCCTAGTAGAAGCAAGGAGGTCGCGAGTCGAGCTTCAGGAAGGAGAAGGTTGCAAGTCAGAAAAGCTCAAACCTACATCCGTTCTTCGTCTCGTGGATCAGGAAGATCCGAAGTATAAATTGTAGTAGTTAATCTCGTACTTTTATTTCCTTAACGTAGATCCTAGGGCGGGTAAATTCCATAGGTTCCGCTGCGCATGTAACATACGTGGCTATGGATTTCCCAACAGTGGTATCAGAGCCTTCGTTAAGGAAATAATCATCGATTACATATTTAAAATTTAGTAAATTCTAGTATAATAAATTTTAGGGTTTTGAAAAATCTTATTTCAAAACATCACGGAAATAGTTTCTGGGAATATAATATTGGATATTATGATTTCATAGAGTTTCAAGAATTAGTTTTTTTGAATCCCGTTTTGGAAACGGAACTAAAACAAAACAAAATATGAATTTCCAGCACGTCTCCGTTAAGAACGGGGTACTTCCGTTGAGAACGGAATAGTTCCGTTTGGAACGGAACAGTTCCATTCCTAACGGAATAATGCTGATTTTGCGATAAACCATAATTTATGTTATACATGGAATTTAAATATACAAATATGGTATGAGCTTTAGATCTGTGAGTGTTTTGTGATGTAATCTTGTGTGTGAATGCTTGTAATTTTATTTAATATCTATGGCAACTAGGGAGTTGTCCAAAGTTATAATTATGGCAACCTGTGAGTTGTCCAAATTTGTAAATTACCTTTTCTAGAAATATGATAGTTGTTAAGATATATATTATTTCAAGACTTCAAGGCAAGAGATCTTGGCGCAATCTTCGGAAGATGGCATTGGATCTTTCCACACACAACGAAGGGTTCATTGAAGATTACTCCTGCAACCTAGAGATAGATCTAAAATTAGGAACCTCATGATTGCTCGTGAGGATTAGGCTCATACCATATTTAACTTAGTTTCTGGGATGATCCCTCGGTACTTAGACAGTCTTCCATGTGGGTCACGCCAAAGCTGAACAAATGGAGGATTGTCTTTGTGAAGGAGGGTACACAGGAAATGGCGTCCAGCATGGGTCATGCCAAAGTTGAGTGTGCTGGACTCTATTTCGCTGATAATCATACATGGTTAAACTTAACTGTACGAAAAATCTATACGTGTTTTTTTTAACGAAACAAGCAAATAAGTGCATGAAACATGAGTTTTAGATGCTAACAAAGACTATGGAGAAATATTTTAGGATGAATATAAATTCTGGTTTGATTTGAATAATTTAATATTTTCTATCATTTTTCACGAAAAATTTATCTGAGTTTTTTTTTAATGAAATGAACACACAAACGCATGAAACAAGAGTTTTAGGGGCACACAAAGATTGTCAAGAAATATTTTAAAACGAATACAAATTTTTTGTTTTCGTTTGAATAATTTAGTATTTACTATCATTTCTTATGAAAAATCTATCCGAGTTTTTTTTTAAAGAAATAAGCAAATAAATGCACGAAACATGAGTTTTAGATCCTAACAAAGACTGTGGAGAAATATTTTAGGATGAATACAAATTTTGGTTTGATTTGAATCATTTAATATTTTCTTTCATTTTTTACGAAAAATTTATCCGAGATTTTTTTAATGAAACGAGAACACAAACACATGAAACATGAGTTTTAGGGGCACATAAAATTGCGAAGAAATATTCTAAAATGAATATAAATTTTTGTTTTTATTTGAATAATTTAGGGTTTACTATCATTCTTTTTGAAAAATCTAACCGAGTTTTTTAACATGAAACGAGCGAACAAACACATGTAACATGTGTTTTAGGGGCACAGAGATTGTGGAAAAATAATTGAAATTGAATACAAATTTTTGTTTGCATTTGAATAATTCAGAATTTACTATCATTCTTTACGAAAAATTTATCTGAGATTTTTTTAATGAAACGAACACACAAACGTATGAAACATGAGTTTTAGGGGCATACAAAGATTGTGGAGAAATATTTTAAAACGAATACAAATTTTTTTTTCGTTTGAATAAATTAGTATTTACTATCATTTCTTATGAAAAATCTATCCGAGATTTTTTTTAATGAAACAAGCAAATAAATGCACGAAACATGAGTTTTATATCCTAACAAAGACTGTGAAAAAAATATTTTAGGATGAATACAAATTTTGATTTGATTTGAATAATTTAGTACTTTCTAACATTTTTTACGAAAAATTTATCCGAGTTTTTTTTTAATGAAACGAGAACACAAACGCATGAAACATGAGTTTTAGGGGCACACAAAGATTGCGAAGAAATATTCTAAAATGAATATAAATTTTTATTTTTATTTGAATAATTTAGTATTTACTATCATTTCTTACGAAAAATCTATCCGAGTTTTTTTTAACGAAACAAGCAAATAAATGCACGAAACATGAGTTTTAGATCCTAACAAAGACTGTGGAGAAATATTTAAGGATGAATACAAATTTTGGTTTGATTTGAATCATTTACTATTTTCTTTCATTTTTTACGAAAAATTTATCCGAGTTTTTTTTAACGAAACGAGAGCACAAACACATGAAACATGACTTTTAGGGGCCCACAAAATTGCGAAGAAATATTCTAAAATGAATATAAATTTTTGTTTTTATTTGAATAATTTTGTATTTACTATGATTCTTTTTAAAAAATCTAACCGAGTTTTTTAACATGAAACGAGCGAACAAACACATGTAACATGAGTTTTAGGTGCACAAAGATTGTGGAAAAATATTTGAAATTGAATACCAATTTTGGTTTGCATTTGAATAATTTAGAATTTACTATCATTCTTTACGAAATTTTTTTTCTAATGAAACGAACTCACAAACGCATGAAACATGAGTTTTAGGGGCACACAAAGATTGTGGAGAAATAATCTAAAACGAATACAAATTTTTTTTTTCATTTGAATAATTCAGTATTTACGATCATTTCTTGCGAAAAATCTATCCGAGTTTTTTTTTACGAAACAAGCAAATAAATGCACGAAACATGAGTTTTAGATGCTAACAAAGACTATGGAGAAATATTTTAGGATGAATATAAATTCTGGTTTGATTTGAATAATTTAGTATTTTCTTTCATTTTTTACGAAAAATTTATCCGAGATTTTTTTAATGAAACGAGAACACAAACGCATGAAACATGACTTTTAGGGGCACACAAAGATTGCGAAGAAATATTCTAAAATGAATATAAAATTTTGTTTTTATTTGAATAATTTAGTATTTACTAAGATTCTTTTTGAAAAATCTAACCGAGTTTTTTAACATGAAACGAGCGAACAAACGCATGTAACATGAGTTTTAGGGGCACAAATATTGGGGAAAAATATTTGAAATTGAATACAAATTTTTGTTTGCATTTGAATAATTTAGAATTTACAATCATTCTTTACGAAAAATTTATCTGAGATTTTTTTTAATGAAACGAACACACAAACGCATGAAACAT
This sequence comes from Juncus inflexus, assembly GCA_024447665.1. Taxonomy (NCBI): domain Eukaryota; kingdom Viridiplantae; phylum Streptophyta; class Magnoliopsida; order Poales; family Juncaceae; genus Juncus; species Juncus inflexus. The sequence continues at coordinate 11,625,308 of JAJHPC010000010.1, forward strand.
GAGTTTAAGTGGCACACAAAGAGTGTGGAGAAATATTTTCAAATGAATACAAATTTTTTTTGTCGTTTGAATAATTTAGTATTTATTATCATTTCTTATGAAAATTCTATCCGAGTTTTTTTTAATGAAACAAGCAAATAAATGCACGAAACACGAATTTTAGATCCTAACAAAGACTGTGGAGAAATATTTTAGGATGAATACAAATTTTGGTTTGATTTGAATCATTTAGTATTTTCTTTCATTTTTTAGGAAAAATCTATCCGAGTTTTTTTTAATGAAACGAGAACTCAAACGCATGAAACATGAGTTTTAGGGGCACACAAAATTGCGAAGAAATATTCTAAAATGAATGTAAATTTTTGTTTTCATTTGAATAATTTAGTATTTACTATGATTCTTTTTGAAAAATCTAACCGTGTTTTTTAACATGAAACGAGCGAACAAACACATGTTACATGAGTTTTAGGGGCACAAAGATTGTGGAAAAATATTTGAAATTGAATACAAATTTTGGGTTGCATTTGAATAATTTAGAATTTACTATCATTCTTTACGAAAAATTTATCTGAGTTTTTTTTTAATGAAACGAACACACAAACGCATGAAACATGAGTTTTAGGGGCACACAAAGATTGTGGAGAAATATTTTAAAATAAATACAAATTTTTTTTTCGTTTGAATAAATTAGTATTTACAATCATTTCTTATGAAAAATCTATCCGAGATTTTTTTTAATGAAACAAGCAAATAAATGCACGAAACATCGGTTTTTAGATCCTAACAAAGACTGTGAAGAAATATTTTAGGATGAATACAAATTTTGATTTGATTTGAATAATTTAGTACTTTCTAACATTTTTTACGAAAAATTTATCCGAGTTTTTTTTTAATGAAACGAGAACACAAACGCATGAAACATGAGTTATAGGGGCACACAAAGATTGCGAAGAAATATTCTAGAATGAATATAAATTTTTATTTTTATTTGACTAATTTAGTATTTACTATCATTTCTTACGAAAAATCTATCCGAGTTTTTTTTAACGAAACAAGCAAATAAATGCACGAAACATGAGTTTTAGATCCTAACAAAGACTGTGGAGAAATATTTTAGGATGAATACAAATTTTGGTTTGATTTGAATCATTAAGTATTTTCTTTCATTTTTTACGAAAAATTTATCCGAGTTTTTTTTAATGAAACGAGAACACAAACACATGAAACATGAGTTTTAGGGGCACACAAAATATCGAAGAAATATTCTAAAATGAATATAAATTTTTGTTTTTATTTGAATAATTTTGTATTTACTATGTTTCTTTTTAAAAAATCTAACCGAGTTTTTTAACATGAAACGAGCGAACAAACACATGTAACATGAGTTTTAGGTGCACAAAGATTGTGGAAAAATATTTGAAATTGAATACCAATTTTGGTTTGCATTTGAATAATTTAGAATTTACTATCATTCTTTACGAAATTTTTTTTTTAATGAAACGAACACACAAACGCATGAAACATGAGTTTTAGGGGCACACAAAGATTGTGGAGAAATATTTTAAAATGAAAACAAATTTATTTTTTCATTTGACTAATTCAGTATTTACTATCATTTCTTACGAAAAATCTATCCGAGTTTTTTTTTAATGAAACGAGAACACAAACACATGAAACATGAGTTTTAGGGGCACATAAAATTGCGAAGAAATATTCTAAAATGAATATAAATTTTTGTTTTTATTTGAATAATTTAGGGTTTACTATCATTCTTTTTGAAAAATCTAACCGAGTTTTTTAACATGAAACGAGCGAACAAACACATGTAACATGTGTTTTAGGGGCACAGAGATTGTGGAAAAATATTTGAAATTGAATACAAATTTTTGTTTGCATTTGAATAATTCAGAATTTACTATCATTCTTTACGAAAAATTTATCTGAGATTTTTTTAATGAAACGAACACACAAACGTATGAAACATGAGTTTTAGGGGCATACAAAGATTGTGGAGAAATATTTTAAAACGAATACAAATTTTTTTTTCGTTTGAATAAATTAGTATTTACTATCATTTCTTATGAAAAATCTATCCGAGATTTTTTTTAATGAAACAAGCAAATAAATGCACGAAACATGAGTTTTATATCCTAACAAAGACTGTGAAAAAAATATTTTAGGATGAATACAAATTTTGATTTGATTTGAATAATTTAGTACTTTCTAACATTTTTTACGAAAAATTTATCCGAGTTTTTTTTTAATGAAACGAGAACACAAACGCATGAAACATGAGTTTTAGGGGCACACAAAGATTGCGAAGAAATATTCTAAAATGAATATAAATTTTTATTTTTATTTGAATAATTTAGTATTTACTATCATTTCTTACGAAAAATCTATCCGAGTTTTTTTTTAACGAAACAAGCAAATAAATGCACGAAACATGAGTTTTAGATCCTAACAAAGACTGTGGAGAAATATTTAAGGATGAATACAAATTTTGGTTTGATTTGAATCATTTACTATTTTCTTTCATTTTTTACGAAAAATTTATCCGAGTTTTTTTTAACGAAACGAGAGCACAAACACATGAAACATGACTTTTAGGGGCCCACAAAATTGCGAAGAAATATTCTAAAATGAATATAAATTTTTGTTTTTATTTGAATAATTTTGTATTTACTATGATTCTTTTTAAAAAATCTAACCGAGTTTTTTAACATGAAACGAGCGAACAAACACATGTAACATGAGTTTTAGGTGCACAAAGATTGTGGAAAAATATTTGAAATTGAATACCAATTTTGGTTTGCATTTGAATAATTTAGAATTTACTATCATTCTTTACGAAATTTTTTTTCTAATGAAACGAACTCACAAACGCATGAAACATGAGTTTTAGGGGCACACAAAGATTGTGGAGAAATAATCTAAAACGAATACAAATTTTTTTTTTCATTTGAATAATTCAGTATTTACGATCATTTCTTGCGAAAAATCTATCCGAGTTTTTTTTTAACGAAACAAGCAAATAAATGCACGAAACATGAGTTTTAGATGCTAACAAAGACTATGGAGAAATATTTTAGGATGAATATAAATTCTGGTTTGATTTGAATAATTTAGTATTTTCTTTCATTTTTTACGAAAAATTTATCCGAGATTATTTTAATGAAACGAGAACACAAACGCATGAAACATGACTTTTAGGGGCACACAAAGATTGCGAAGAAATATTCTAAAATGAATATAAAATTTTGTTTTTATTTGAATAATTTAGTATTTACTAAGATTCTTTTTGAAAAATCTAACCGAGTTTTTTAACATGAAACGAGCGAACAAACGCATGTAACATGAGTTTTAGGGGCACAAATATTGGGGAAAAATATTTGAAATTGAATACAAATTTTTGTTTGCATTTGAATAATTTAGAATTTACAATCATTCTTTACGAAAAATTTATCCGAGATTTTTTTAATGAAACGAACACACAAACGCATGAAACATGAGTTTAAGGGGCACACAAAGAGTGTGGAGAAATATTTTCAAATGAATACAAATTTTTTTTGTCGTTTGAATAATTTAGTATTTATTATCATTTCTTATGAAAATTCTATCCGAGTTTTTTTTAATGAAACAAGCAAATAAATGCACGAAACACGAATTTTAGATCCTAACAAAGACTGTGGAGAAATATTTTAGGATGAATACAAATTTTGGTTTGATTTGAATCATTTAGTATTTTCTTTCATTTTTTAGGAAAAATCTATCCGAGTTTTTTTTAATGAAACGAGAACTCAAACGCATGAAACATGAGTTTTAGGGGCACACAAAATTGCGAAGAAATATTCTAAAATGAATGTAAATTTTTGTTTTCATTTGAATAATTTAGTATTTACTATGATTCTTTTTGAAAAATCTAACCGTGTTTTTTAACATGAAACGAGCGAACAAACACATGTTACATGAGTTTTAGGGGCACAAAGATTGTGGAAAAATATTTGAAATTGAATACAAATTTTGGGTTGCATTTGAATAATTTAGAATTTACTATCATTCTTTACGAAAAATTTATCCCGAGTTTTTTTTTAATGAAACGAACACACAAACGCATGAAACATGAGTTTTAGGGGCACACAAAGATTGTGGAGAAATATTTTAAAATAAATACAAATTTTTTTTTCGTTTGAATAAATTAGTATTTACAATCATTTCTTATGAAAAATCTATCCGAGATTTTTTTTAATGAAACAAGCAAATAAATGCACGAAACATCAGTTTTAGATCCTAACAAAGACTGTGAAGAAATATTTTAGGATGAATACAAATTTTGATTTGATTTGAATAATTTAGTACTTTCTAACATTTTTTACGAAAAATTTATCCGAGTTTTTTTTTAATGAAACGAGAACACAAACGCATGAAACATGAGTTATAGGGGCAAACAAAGATTGCGAAGAAATATTCTAGAATGAATATAAATTTTTATTTTTATTTGACTAATTTAGTATTTACTATCATTTCTTACGAAAAATCTATCCGAGTTTTTTTTAACGAAACAAGCAAATAAATGCACGAAACATGAGTTTTAGATGCTAACAAAGACTATGGAGAAATATTTTAGGGTGAATATAAATTCTGGTTTGATTTGAACAATTTAGTATTTTCTTTCATTTTTTACGAAAAATTTATCCGAGTTTTTTTAATGAAACGAGAACACAAACACATGAAATATGACTTTTAGGGGCACACAAAGATTGCGAAGAAATATTCTAAAATGAATATAAAATTTTGTTTTTATTTGAACAATTTAGTATTTACTAAGATTATTTTTGAAAAATCAAACCGAGTTTTTTAACATGAAACGAGCGAACAAACACATGTAACATGAGTTTTAGGGGCACAAATGTTCGGGAAAAATATTTGAAATTGAATACAAATTTTTGTTTGCATTTGAATAATTTAGAATTTACAATCATTCTTTACGACAAATTTATCTGAGTTTTTTTTTAATGAAACGAACACACAAACGCATGAAACATGAGTTTTAGGGGCACACAAAGATTGTGGAGAAATATTTTAAAATGAAAACAAATTTTTTTTTTCATTTGAATACTTCAGTATTAACTATCATTTCTTACGAAAAATCTATCCGAGTTTTTTTTTAACGAAACAAGCAAATAAATGCACGAAACATGAGTTTTAGATGCTAACAATTGGAGAAATATTTTAGGATGAATATAAATTCTGGTTTGATTTGAATAATTTAGTATTTTCTTTCATTCTTTACGAAAAATTTATCCGAGTTTTGTTTTAATGAAACGAGAACACAAACGCATGAAACATGACTTTTAGGGCACAAAAGATTGCGAAGAAATATTCTAAAATGAATATAAACTTTTGTTTTTATTTGAATAATTTAGTATTTACTATGATTCTTTTTGAAAAATCTAAGTGAGTTTTTTAATATGAAACGAGCGAACAAACACATGTAACATGAGTTTTAGGGGCACAAAGATTGGGGAAAAATATTTGAAATTGAATACAAATTTTTGTTTGCATTTGAATAATTTAGAATTTACCATCATTCTTTACGAAAAATTTATCTGAGTTTTTTTTAATGAAACGAACAAACAAACGCGTGAAACATGAGTTTTAGGGGCACACAAAGATTGTGGAGAAATATTTTAAAATGAATACAAATTTTTTTTTATCGTTCGAATAGTTTAGTATTTATTATCATTGCTTATGAAAAATCTATCCGAGTTTTTTTTTAATGAAACAAGCAAATAAATGCACGAAATATGAGTTTTAGATTCTAACAAAGACTGTGGAGAAATATTTTAGGATGAATACAAATTTTGGTTTGATTTGAATCATTTAGTATTTTCTTTCATTTTTTACGAAAAATTTATCCGAGTTTATTTTAATGAAACGAGAACACAAACGCATGAAACATGAGTTTTAGGGGCACACAAAATTGCGAAGAAATATTCTAAAATGAATATAATTTTTTGTTTTTATTTGAATAATTTAGTATTTACTATGATTCTTTTTGAAAAATCTTACCGTGTTTTTTAACATGAAACGAGCAAACAAACACATGTAACATGAGTTTTAGGGGCACAAAGATTGTGGAAAAATATTTGAAATTGAATACAAATTTTGGTTTGCATTTGAATAATTTAGAATTTACTATCATTCTTTACGAAAAATTTATCTGAGTTTTTTTTCAATGAAACGAACACACAAACGCATGAAACATGAGTGTTAGGGGCACACAAAGATTGTGGAGAAATATTTTAAAATGAATACAATTTTTTTTTCGTTTGAATAATTTAGTATTTATTATCATTTCTTATGAAAAATCTATCCGAGTTTTTTTTAATGAAACAAGCAAATAAATGCACGAAACACGAATTTTAGATCCTAACAAAGACTGTGGAGAAATATTTTTGGATGAATACAAATTTTGGTTTGATTTGAATCATTTAGTATTTTCTTTCATTCTTTACGAAATTACCTGAATTTTTTTTAATGAAACGAACACACAAACGCATGAAACATGAGTTTTAGGGGCACACAAAGATTGTGGAGAAATATTTTAAAATGAATACAAATTTTTTTTTTCATTTGAATAATTCAGTATTTACTATCATTTCTTACGAAAAATTTATCCGAGTTTTTTTTTAACGAAACAAGCAAATAAATGCTCGAAACATGAGTTTTAGATGGTAACAAAGACTATGGAGAAATATTATAGGATGAATATAAATTCTGGTTTGATTTGAATAATTTAGTATTTTCTTTCATTTTTTACGAAAAATTTATCCGATTTTTTTTAATGAAACGAACACACAAACGCATGAAACATGAGTTTTAGGGGCACACAATGATTGTGGAGAAATATTCTAAAACGAATACAAATTTTTTTTTTCATTTGAATAATTCAGTATTTACTATCATTTCTTACGAAAAATCTATCCGAGTTTTTTTAACGAAACAAGGAAATAAATGCACGAAACATGAGTTTTAGATGCTAACAAAGACTATGGAGAAATATTTTAGGATGAATATAAATTCTGGTTTGATTTGAATAATTTAGTATTTTCTTTCATTTTTTACGAAAAATTTATCCGGGTTTTTTTTAAAGAAACGAGAACACAAACGCATGAAACATGAGTTTTGGGGGCACACGCGAAAAATCTAACCGAGTTTTTTAGCATGAAACGAGCGAACAAACGCATGAAACTTGAGTTTTAGATGCACAAATATATTATGGAGAAATATTTGAAATAGGATACAATTTTTGGTTTGAATTTGAATAATTTAATATTTCCTATCATTATTTATGAAAAAATCGATATGTGGTTTTTTTGTATGAAACGGGCGAACAAACGCACGATATATGAGTTTTGGGAGCCAAAAAAGATTGTGAAAAAAGATTTTAAAATGAATACAAATTTGGGTTGCATTTGAATAATTAAGTATTTACTATCATTCTTTAGGAAAAATGTATCCGAGTTTTTTTTGAATGTAATGAGCAAATGAACGCATGAAACATGAGTTTTACGTCCAAAGAAATATTTTGGAGAAATATGCTAAATTGAATATAAATATTGGATTGGATTTGATTAATTTAGTATTTATAATTATTCTTTACGAAAAATCTAACCGAGTTTTTTAGCACGAAACGAGCGAACAAACGCATGAAACTTGAGTTTTGGAGGCACAAATTATTATGGAGAAATATTTTAAATTGGATACAATTTTTTGTTTGCTTTTGAATAATTTAGTATTTCCTATCATTCTTTACGAAAAATCTATATGTGTTTTTTTGTATGATACGAGCGAACAAACGCACGAAATATAAGTTTTGGGTGGAAAAAAAGATTGCGAAAATAGATTTTAAAATGAATACAAATTTTGGTCTGCTTTTGAATAATTATGTATTTACTATCATTCTTTACGAAAAATCTATCCGAGTTTTTTTTGAATGAAATGAGCAAATGAACGCACGAAATATGATTTTTACGTCCAAAGAAAGATTTTGGAGAAATATGCTAAATTGAATATAAATATTGGTTTGGATTTGATTAATTTAGTATTTATAATTATTCTTTACGGAAAATCTAACCGAGTTTTTTAGCATGAAACGAGCGAACAAACGCATGAAACTTGAGTTTTAGATGCACAAAAATATAATGGAGAAATATTTGAAATAGGATACAATTTTTGGTTTGAATTTGAATAGTTTAATATTTCCTATCATTCTTTATGAAAAAATCGATATGTGATTTTTTTTATGAAACGAGCGAACAAACGCACGATATATGAGTTTTGGGAGCAAAAAAAGATTGTGAAAAAAGATTTTAAAATGAATACAAATTTGGGTTGCATTTGAATAATTAAGTATTTACTATCATTCTTTACGTAAAATCTATCCGAGTTTTTTTTGAATGAAATGAGCAAATGAACGCACGAAACATGAGTTTTACATCTAAAGAAAGATTTTGGAGAAATATGCTAAATTGAATATAAATATTGGATTGGATTTGATTAATTTAGTATTTCTAATTATTCTTTACGAAAAATCTAACCGAGTTTTTTAGCACGAAACGAGCGAACAAACTTTCTTTGGACGTAAAACTCATGTTTCATGCGTTCGTTTGCTCATTACATTCAAAAAAAACTCGGATACATTTTTCGTAAAGAATGATAGTAAATACTTAATTATTCAAATGCAACCCAAATTTGTATTCATTTTAAAATCTTTTTTCACAATCTTTTTTGGCTCCCAAAACTCAAATATCGTGCGTTTGTTCGCCCGTTTCATACAAAAAAACCACATATCGATTTTTTCATAAAGAATGATAGGAAATATTAAATTATTCAAATTCAAACCAAAAATTGTATCCTATTTCAAATATTTCTCCATAATATTTTTGTGCCTCTAAAACTCAAGTTTCATGCGTTTGTTCGCTCGTTTCATGCTAAAAAACTCGGTTAGATTTTTCGTAAAGAATAATTATAAATACTAAATTAATCAAATCCAAACCAATATTTATATTCAATTTAGCATATTTCTCCAAAATCATTCATTGGATGTCAAAATCATGTTTCGTGCGTTCATTTGCTCATTTCATTCAAAAAAAACTCGGATAGATTTTTCGTAAAAAATGATAGTAAATACATAATTATTCAAAGGCAGACCAAAATTTGTATTAATTTTAAAATCTATTTTCGCAATCTTTTTTTCCACCCAAAACTTATATTTCGTGCGTTTGTTCGCTCGTTTCATACAAAAAAACACATATAGATTTTTCGTAAAGAATGATAGGAAATACTAAATTATTCAAAACCAAACCAAAAATTTTATTCAATTTAAATTTATTTCAAAGTCTCCAATTTAAAATATTTTCATAAACAAAACTTGGATAGATTTTTCGTAAAGAATGATAGTAAATACTTAATTATTCAAATGCAAAACAAAATTTGTTATGAGTGTAAAATATTTCTCCACAATATTTTTGTGCCTCTAAAACTCATGTTTCATGCGTTTGTTCGCTCGTTTCATGCTAAAAAACTCGGTTAAATTTTTCGTAAAGAATAGTAATAAATACTAAATTATTCAAATCCAAACCAATATTTATATTCAATTTAACATATTTCTCCACAATCTTTCTTTTCCCGTAAAACTGATGTTTCGTGCGTTTATTTGCTCGTTTCATTCAAAAAAAACTCGGATAGATTTTTCGTAAAGAATGATAGTAAATACTTAATTATTCAAATGCAAACCAAAATTTGTATTCATTTTAAAATCTTTTTTCACAATCTTTTTTTCCACCCAAAACTCATATTTTGTGCGTTTGTTCGCTCCTTTCATACAAAAAAAACCCATATAGATTTTTCGTAAAAATGATAAAAAATACTAAATTATTCAAATGCAAACCAAAAATTGTATCCAATATAAAATATTTCTCCATAATATTTTTGTGCCTCTAAAACTCAAGATTCATGCGTTTGTTCGCTCGTTTCTTGCTAAAAAACTCGGTTTGATTTTTCGTAAAGAATAATTGTAAATACTAAATTAATCAAATCCAAACCATTATTTATATTCAATTTAGCATATTTCTCCACAATCTTTCTTTGGACGTAAAACTCATGTTTCGTGCGTTCATTTGCTCGTTTCATTCAAAAAAAACTCAAATAGATTTTTCGTAAAGAATGATAGCAAATAATTAACTATTCAAATGCAAACCAAAATTTGTATTCATTTTAAAATCTTTTTTCACAATCTTTTTTTGCACCCAAAACTCATATATCGTGCGTTTGTTCGCTCGTTTCATACAAAAAAACCACATATAGATTTTTCGTAGAGAATGATAGGAAATATTAAATTATTCAAATGCAAACCAAAAATTGTATCCTATTTAAAATATTTCGCCATAATATTTTTGTGCCTCTAAAACTCATGTTTCATGTGTTTGTTCGCTCGTTTCATGATAAAAAAAACTCGGTTAGATTTTTCGTAAAGAATAATAATAAATACTAAATTAATCAAATCAAAAACCAATATTTATATTCAATTTAGCATATTTCTCCACAATCTCTCTTTCAAGGTAAAACTCATGTTTCGTGCGTTTAATTGCTCGTTTCATTCAAACAAAACTCGGATAGATTTTTCGTAAAGAATGATAGTAAATACTTAATTATTCAAATGCAAAACAAAATTTGTAATGAGTGTAAAATATTTCTCCACAATATTTTTGTGCCTCTAAAACTCACGTTTCATGCGTTTGTTCGCTCGTTTCATGCTAAAAAACTCGGTTAGATTTTTCGTAAGAAATAATTATAAATACTAAATTAATCAAATCCAAACCAATATTTATATTAAATTTAGCATATTTCTCCACAATCTCTCTTTCAAGGTAAAACTCTTGTTTCGTGCGTTTAATTGCTCGTTTCATTCAAACAAAACTCGGATAGATTTTTCGTAAAGAATGATAGTAAATACTTAAATTATTCAAATGCAAAACAAAATTTATAATGAGTGTAAAATATTTCTCCACAATATTTTTGTGCCTCTAAAACTCACGTTTCATGCGTTTGTTCGCTCGTTTCATGCTAAAAAAACTCGGTTAGATTTTTCGTAAGAAATAATTATGAATACTAAATTAATCAAATCCAAACCAATATTTATATTATATTTAGCATATTTCTCCACAATCTCTCTTTAAAGGTAAAACTCATGTTTCGTGCGTTTATTTGCTCGTTTCATTTAAACAAAACTCGGATAGATTTTTCGTAAAGAATGATAGTAAATACTGAATTATTCAAATGTAAAACAAAATTTGTAATGAGTGTAAAATATTTCTCCACAATATTTTTGTGCCTCTAAAACTCACGTTTCATGCGTTTGTTCGCTCGTTTCATGCTAAAAAACTCGGATAGATTTTTCGTAAAGAATAATAATAAATACTAAATTAATCAAATCAACAACCAATATTTATATTCAATTTAGCATATTTCTCCACAAACTCTCTTTCAAGTAAAACTCATGTTTCGTGCGTTTAAATTGCTCGTTTCATTCAAACAAAACCGGATAGATGTTTTTCGTAAAGAATGATAGTAAATACTTAATTATTCAAATGCAAAACAAAATTTATAATGAGTGTAAAATAATTCTCCACAATATTTTTGTGCCTCTAAAACTCACGTTTCATGCGTTTGTTCGCTCGTTTCATGCTAAAAAACTCGGTTAGATTTTTCGTAAGAAATAATTATAAATACTAAATTAATCAAATCCAAACCAATATTTATATTATATTTAGCATATTTCTCCACAATCTCTCTTTCAAGGTAAAACTCATGTTTCGTGCGTTTATTTGCTCGTTTCATTTAAACAAAACTCGGATAGATTTTTCGTAAAGAATGATAGTAAATACTTAATTATTCAAATGCAAAACAAAATTTGTAATGAGTGTAAAATATTTCTCCACAATATTTTTGTGCCTCTAAAACTCACGTTTCATGCGTTTGTTCGCTCGTTTCATGCTAAAAAACTCGGATAGATTTTTCGTAAAGAATAATAATAAATACTAAATTAATCAAATCAAAAACCAATATTTATATTCAATTTAGCATATTTCTCCACAATCTTTCTTTGCACGGTAAAACTCATGTTTCGTGCGTTTATTTGCTCGTTTCATTCAAAAAAAACTCGTATAGATTTTTCGTAAAGAATGATAGTAAATACTTAATTATTCAAATGCAAAACAAAATTTATAATGAGTGTAAAATATTTCTCCACAATATTTTTGTGCCTCTAAAACTCATGTTTCATGCGTTTGTTCGCTCGTTTCATGCTAAAAAACTCGGTTAGATTTTTCGTAAAGAATAATTATAAATACTAAATTAATCAAATCCAAACCAATATTTATATTCAATTTAACATATTTCTCCACAATCTTTCTTTGCACGTAAAACTCATGTTTCGTGCGTTTATTTGCTCGTTTCATTAAAAAAAAACTCGGATAGATTTTTCGTAAAGAATGATAGGAAATACTTAAATTATTCAAATGCAAACCAAAATTTGTATTCAGTTTAAAATATTTCTCCACAATATTTTTGTGCCTCTAAAACTCACGTTTCATGCGTTTGTTCGCTCGTTTCATGGTAAAAAACTCGGTTAAATTTTTCATAAAGAATAGTAATAAATACTAAATTATTCAAATCCATACCAATATTTATATTCAATTTAACATATATCTCCACAATCTTTCTTTTCCCGTAAAACTGATGTTTCGTGCGTTTATTTGCTCGTTTCATTCAAAAAAAAACTGGATAGATTTTTCGTAAAGAATGATAGTAAATACTTAATTATTCAAATGCAAACCAAAATTTGTATTCATTTTAAAATCTTTTTTCACAATCTTTTTTTCCACCCAAAACTCATATTTTGTGCGTTTGTTCGCTCCTTTCATACAAAAAAACCCCATATAGATTTTTCGTAAAAATGATAGGAAATACTAAATTATTCAAATGCAAACCAAAAATTGTATCCAATTTAAAATATTTCTCCATAATATTTTTGTGCCTCTAAAACACAAATTTCATGTGTTTGTTCGCTCGTTTCATGCTAAAAAACTCGGTTAGATTTTTCGTAAAGAATAATTATAAATACTAAATTAATCAAATCCAATCCAATATTTATATTCAATTTAGCATATTCCTCCACAATCTTTCTTTCGACGTAAAACTCATGTTTCGTGTGTTCATTTGCTTGTTTCATTCAAAAAAAAACTCGGATAGATTTTTCGTAAAGAATGATAGTAAATACTTAATTATTCAAATGCAAACCAAAATTTGTATTCATTTTAAAATCTTTTTTCACAATCTTTTTTTGCACCCAAAACTCATATATCGTGCGTTTGTTCGCTCGTTTCATACAAAAAAACCACATATAGATTTTTCGTAAAGAATGATAGGAAATATTAAATTATTCAAATGCAAACCAAAAATTGTATCCTATTTAAAATATTTCTCCATAATATTTTTGTGCCTCTAAAACTCATGTTTCATGTGTTTGTTCGCTCGTTTCATGATAAAAAAAACTCCGTTAGATTTTTCGTAAAGAATAATAATAAATACTAAATTAATCAAATCAAAAACCAATATTTATATTCAATTTAGCATATTTCTCCACAATCTTTCTTTGCACGTAAAACTCATGTTTCGTGCGTTTATTTGCTCGTTTCATTCAAAAAAAAACTCGGATAGATTTTTCGTAAAGAATGATAGTAAATACTTAATTATTCAAATGCAAAACCAAAATTTGTAATGAGTGTAAAATATTTCTCCACAATATTTTGTGCCTCTAAAACTCATGTTTCATGCGTTTGTTCGCTCGTTTCATGCTAAAAAACTCGGTTAGATTTTTCGTAAAGAATAATTATAAATACTAAATTAATCAAATCCAAACCAATATTTATATTCAATTTAGCATATTTCTCCACAATCTCTCTTTCAAGGTAAAACTCATGTTTCGTGCGTTTATTTGCTCGTTTCATTCAAACAAAACTCGGATAGATTTTTCGTAAAGAATGATAGTAAATACTTAATTATTCAAATGCAAAACAAAATTTGTAATGAGTGTAAAATATTTCTCCACAATATTTTTGTGCCTCTAAAACTCACGTTTCATGCGTTTGTTCGCTCGTTTCATGCTAAAAAACTCGGTTAGATTTTTCGTAAAGAATAATAATAAATACTAAATTAATCAAATCCAAACCAATATTTATATTAAATTTAACATATTTCTCCACAATCTCTCTTTCAAGGTAAAACTCATGTTTCGTGCGTTTATTTGCTCGTTTCATTTAAAAAAAACTCGGATAGATTTTTCGTAAAGAATGATAGTAAATACTAAATTATTCAAATGCAAACCAAAATTTGTATTCAATTTAAAATATTTCTCCACAATATTTTTGTGCCTCTAAAACTCACGTTTCATGCGTTTGTTCGCTCGTTTCATGCTAAAAAACTCGGATAGATTTTTCGTAAAGAATAATAATAAATACTAAATTAATCAAATCAAAAACCAATATTTATATTCAATTTAGCATATTTCTCCACAATCTCTCTTTCAAGGTAAAACTCTTGTTTCGTGCGTTTAATTGCTCGTTTCATTCAAACAAAACTCGGATAGATTTTTCGTAAAGAATGATAGTAAATACTTAATTATTCAAAAGCAAACCAAAATTTATAATCAATTTAAAATATTTCTCCACAATATTTTTGTGCCTCTAAAACTCACGTTTCATGCGTTTGTTCGCTCGTTTCATGCTAAAAAACTCGGTTAGATTTTTCGTAAGAAATAATTATAAATACTAAATTAATCAAATCCAAACCAATATTTATATTAAATTTAGCATATTTCTCCACAATCTCTCTTTCAAGGTAAAACTCATGTTTCGTGCGTTTATTTGCTCGTTTCATTTAAAAAAAAACTCATGATAGATTTTTCGTAAAGAATGATAGTAAATACTAAATTATTCAAATGCAAACCAAAATTTGTAATCTATTTAAAATATTTCTCCATAATATTTTTGTGCCTCTAAAACTCATGTTTCATGCGTTTGTTCGCTCGTTTCATGCTAAAAAAAACTCGGTTAGATTTTTCGTAAAGAATAATTATAAATACTAAATTAATCAAATCAAAAACCAATATTTATATTCAATTTAGCATATTTCTCCACAATCTTTCTTTGCACGTAAAACTCATGTTTCGTGCGTTTATTTGCTCGTTTCATTCAAACAAAACTCGGATAGATTTTTCGTAAAGAATGATAGTAAATACTTAATTATTCAAATGCAAACCAAAATTTGTAATGAATGTAAAATATTTCTCCACAATATTTTTGTGCCTCTAAAACTCATGTTTCATGCGTTTGTTCGCTCGTTTCATGCTAAAAAACTCGGTTAGATTTTTCGTAAGAGAATAATTATAAATACTAAATTAATCAAATCCAAACCAATATTTTTATTCAATTTAACATATTTCTCCACAATCCTTCTTTGCACAGTAAAACTCATGTTTCGTGCGTTTATTTGCTCGTTTCATTAAAAAAAAACTCGGATAGATTTTTCGTAAAGAATGATAGGAAACACCAAATTATTCAAATACAAACCAAAATTTGTATTCATTTTAAAATATTTCTCCATAATATTTTTGTGCCTCTAAAACTCATGTTTCATGCGTTTGTTCGCTCGTTTCATGCTAAAAAACTCGGTTAAATTTTTCGTAAAGAATAGTAATAAATACTAAATTATTCAAATCCAAACCAATATTTATATTCAATTTAACATATTTCTCCATAATCTTTCTTTGCCAGTAAAACTGATGTTTCGTGCGTTTATTTGCTCGTTTCATTCAAAAAAAACTCGGATAGATTTTTCGTAAAGAATGATAGTAAATACATAATTATTCAAATGCAAACCAAAATTTGTATTCATTTTAAAATCTTTTTTCACAATCTTTATTTCCACCCAAAACTCATATTTCGTGCGTTTGTTCGCTCGTTTCATACAAAAAAAACCCATATAGATTTTTCGTAAAAAATGATAGGAAATACTAAATTATTCAAAAGCAAACCAAAAATTGTATCCAATTTAAAATATTTCTCCATAATATTTTTGTGCCTCTAAAACTCAAGTTTCATGCGTTTGTTCGCTCGTTTCATGCTAAAAAACTCGGTTAGATTTTTCGTAAAGAATAATTATAAATACTAAATTAATCAAATCCAAACCAATATTTATATTCAATTTAGCATATTTCTCCAAAATCTTTCTTTGGACGTAAAACTCATGTTTCGTGCGTTCATTTGCTCATTTCATTCAAAAAAAACTCGGATAGATTTTTCGTAAAGAATGATAGTAAATACTTAATTATTCAAATGCAAACCAAAATTTGTATTCATTTTAAAATCTTTTTTCACAATCTTTTTTTGCACCCAAAACTCATATATCGTGCGTTTGTTCGCTCGTTTCATACAAAAAAACCACATATAGATTTTTCGTAAAGAATGATAGGAAATATTAAATTATTCAAATGCAAACCAAAAATTGTATCCTATTTGAAATATTTCTCCATAATATTTTTGTGCCTCTAAAACTCATGTTTCATGCGTTTGTTCGCTCGTTTCATGCTAAAAAAACTCGGTTAGAGTTTTCGTAAAGAATAATAATAAATACTAAATTAATCAAATCAAAAACCAATATTAATATTCAATTTAGCATATTTCTCCACAATCTTTCTTTGCACGTAAAACTCATGTTTCGTGCGTTTATTTGCTCGTTTCATTCAAAAAAAACTCGGATAGATTTTTCGTAAAGAATGATAGTAAATACTTAATTATTCAAATGCAAACCAAAATTTGTAATGAATTTAAAATATTTCTCCACAATATTTTTGTGCCTCTAAAACTCACGTTTCATGCGTTTGTTCGCTCGTTTCATGCTAAAAAACTCGGTTAGATTTTTCGTAAAGAATAATTATAAATACTAAATTAATCAAATCCAAACCAATATTTATATTAAATTTAGCATATTTCTCCACAATCTTTCTTTGCACGTAAAACTCATGTTTCGTGCGTTTATTTGCTCGTTTCATTCAAAAAAAACTCGGATAGATTTTTCGTAAAGAATGATAGTAAATACTAAATTATTCAAATGCAAACCAAAATTTGTATTCATTTTAAAATATTTCTCCATAATATTTTTGTGCCTCTAAAACTCATGTTTCATGCGTTTGTTCGCTCGTTTCATGCTAAAAAAAACTCGGTTAGATTTTTCGTAAAGAATAATAATAAATACTAAATTAATCAAATCAAAAACCAATATTTATATTCAATTTAGCATATTTCTCCACAATCTTTCTTTGCAAGGTAAAACTCATGTTTCGTGCGTTTATTTGCTTCGTTTCATTCAAACAAAACTCGGATAGATTTTTCGTAAAGAATGATAGTAAATACTTAATTATTCAAATGCAAACCAAAATTTGTAATGAATGTAAAATATTTCTCCACAATATTTTTGTGCCTCTAAAACTCAAGTTTCATGCGTTTGTTCGCTCGTTTCATGCTAAAAAACTCGGTTAGATTTTTCGTAAAGAATAATAATAAATACTAAATTAATCAAATCCAAACCAATATTTTTATTCAATTTAACATATTTCTCCACAATCTTTCTTTGCACGTAAAACTCATGTTTCGTGCGTTTATTTGCTCGTTTCATTAAAAAAAAACTCGGATAGATTTTTCGTAAAGAATGATAGTAAATACTTAATTATTCAAATGCAAACCAAAATTTGTATTCATTTTAAAATATTTCTCCATAATATTTTTGTGCCTCTAAAACTCATGTTTCATGCGTTTGTTCGCTCGTTTCATGCTAAAAAACTCGGTTAAATTTTTCGTAAAGAATAGTAATAAATACTAAATTATTCAAATCCAAACCAATATTTATATTCAATTTAACATATTTCTCCATAATCTTTCTTTGCCCGTAAAACTCATGTTTCGTGCGTTTATTCGCTCGTTTTATTAAAAAAAAAACGGATAGATATTTCGTAAAGAATGATAGTAAATACATAATTATTCAAATGCAAACCAAAATTTGTATTCATTTTAAAATCTTTTTTCGCAATCTTTTTTTCCACCCAAAACTCATATTTCGTGCGTTTGTTCGCTCGTTTCATACAAAAAAAACCCATATAGATTTTTCGTAAAGAATGATAGGAAATACTAAATTATTCAAATGCAAACCAAAAATTGTATCCAATTTAAAATATTTCTCCATAATATTTTTGTGCCTCTAAAACTCAAGTTTCATGCGTTTGTTCGCTCGTTTCATGCTAAAAAACTCGGTTAGATTTTTCGTAAAGAATAATTATAAATACTAAATTAATCAAATCCAAACCAATATTTATATTCAATTTAGCATATTTCTCCAAAATCTTTCTTTGGACGTAAAACTCATGTTTCGTGCGTTCATTTGCTCATTTCATTCAAAAAAAACTCGGATAGATTTTTCGTAAAGAATGATAGTAAATACTTAATTATTCAAATGCAAACCAAAATTTGTATTCATTTTAAAATCTTTTTTCACAATCTTTTTTTGCTCCCAAAACTCATATATCGTGCGTTTGTTCGCTCGTTTCATACAAAAAAAACCACATATAGATTTTTCGTAAAGAATGATAGGAAATATTAAATTATTCAAATGCAAACCAAAAATTGTATCCTATTTCAAATATTTCTCCATAATATTTTTGTGCCTCTAAAACTCATGTTTCATGCGTTTGTTCGCTCGTTTCATGCTAAAAAAACTCGGTTAGAGTTTTCGTAAAGAATAATAATAAATACTAAATTAATCAAATCAAAAACCAATATTTATATATTCAATTTAGCATATTTCTCCACAATCTTTCTTTGCACGTAAAACTCATGTTTCGTGCGTTTATTTGCTCGTTTCATTCAAAAAAAACTCGGATAGATTTTTCGTAAAGAATGATAGTAAATACTTAATTATTCAAATGCAAACCAAAATTTGTAATGAATGTAAAATATTTCACCACAATATTTTTGTGCCTCTAAAACTCATGTTTCATGCGTTTGTTCGCTCGTTTCATGCTAAAAAACTCGTTTAGATTTTTCGTAAAGAATAATAATAAATACTAAATTAATCAAATCCAAACCAATATTTATATTCAATGTAACATATTTCTCCACAATCCTTCTTTGCACGTAAAACTCATGTTTCGTGCGTTTATTTGCTCGTTTCATTAAAAAAAAACTCGGATAGATTTTTCGTAAAGAATGATAGGAAACACCAAATTATTCAAATACAAACCAAAATTTGTATTCATTTTAAAATCTCTCTCCATAATATTTATGTGCCTCTAAAACTCATGTTTCATGCGTTTGTTCGCTCGTTTCATGCTAAAAAACTCGGTTAAATTTTTCGTAAAGAATAGTAATAAATACTAAATTATTCAAATCCAAACCAATATTTATATTCAATTTAACATATTTCTCCATAATCTTTCTTTGCACGTAAAACTCATGTTTCGTGCGTTTATTTGCTCGTTTCATTCAAAAAAACTCGGATAGATTTTTCATAAAGAATGATAGGAAACACTAAATTATTCAAATGCAAATCAAAATTTGTATTCATTTTAAAATCTCTTTCCATAATATTTCTGTGCCTCTAAAACTCTTGTTTCATGCGTGTGTTCGCTCGTTTCATGCTAAAAAACTCGGCTAAATTTTTCGTAAAGAATAGTAATAAATACTAAATTATTCAAATCCAAACCAATATTTATATTCAATTTAACATATTTCTCCATAATCTTTCTTTGCCAGTAAAACTGATATTTCATGCGTTTATTTGCTCGTTTCATTCAAAAAAAACTCGGATAGATTTTTCGTAAAGAATGATAGTAAATACTTAATTATTCAAATGCAAACCAAAATTTGTATTCATTTTAAAATCTTTTTTCACAATCTTTTTTCCACCCAAAACTCATATTTCGTGCGTTTGTTCGCTCGTATCATACAAAAAAAACCTCATATAGATTTTTCGTAAAGAATGATAGGAAATACTAAATTATTCAAATGCAAACCAAAAATTGTATCCAATTTAAAATATTTCTCCATAATATTTTTGTGCCTCTAAAACTCAAGTTTCATGCGTTTGTTCGCTCGTTTCATGCTAAAAAACTCGGTTAGATTTTTCATAAAGAATAATTATAAATACTAAATTAATCAAATCCAAACCAATATTTATATTCAATTTAGCATATTTCTCCACAAATCTTTCTTTGGACGTAAAACTCATGTTTCGTGCGTTCATTTGCTCATTTCATTCAAAAAAAACTCGGATAGATTTTTCGTAAAGAATGATAGTAAATACTTAATTATTCAAATGCAAACCAAAATTTGTATTCATTTTAAAATCTTTTTTCACAATCTTTTTTCTCCCAAAACTCATATTTCGTGCGTTTGTTCGCTCGTATCATACAAAAAAACCTCATATAGATTTTTCGTAAAGAATGATAGGAAATACTAAATTATTCAAAAGCAAACCAAAAATTGTATCCAATTTAAAATATTTCTCCATAATATTTTTGTGCCTCTAAAACTCAAGTTTCATGCGTTTGTTCGCTCGTTTCATGCTAAAAAACTCGGTTAGATTTTTCGTAAAGAATAATTATAAATACTAAATTAATCAAATCCAAACCAATATTTATATTCAATTTAGCATATTTCTCCAAAATCTTTCTTTGGACGTAAAACTCATGTTTCGTGCGTTCATTTGCTGATTTCATTCAAAAAAAAACACGGATAGATTTTTCGTAAAGAATGATAGTAAATTCTTAATTATTCAAATGCAAACCAAAATTTGTATTCATTTTAAAATCTTTTTTCACAATCTTTTTTTTGCTCCCAAAACTCATATATCGTGCGTTTGTTCGCTCGTTTCATACAAAAAAAACCACATATAGATTTTTCGTAAAGAATGATTGGAAATATTAAATTATTCAAATGCAAACCAAAAATTGTATCCTATTTCAAATATTTCTCCATAATATTTTTGTGCCTCTAAAACTCATGTTTCATGCGTTTGTTCGCTCGTTTCATGATAAAAAAACTCGGTTAGATTTTTCAAAAAGAATAATAATAAATACTAAATTAATCAAATCAAAAACCAATATTAATATTCAATTTAGCATATTTCTCCACAATCTTTCTTTGCACGTAAAACTCATGTTTCGTGCGTTTATTTGCTCGTTTCATTCAAACAAAACTCGGATAGATTTTTCGTAAAGAATGATAGTAAATACTTAATTATTCAAATGCAAACCAAAATTTGTAATGAATTTTAAAATATTTCTCCACAATATTTTTGTGCCTCCAAAACTCACGTTTCATTCGTTTGTTCGCTCGTTTCATGCTAAAAAACACGGTTAGATTTTTCGTAAAGAATAATAATAAATACTAAATTAATCAAATCCAAACCAATATTTTTATTCAATTTAACATATTTCTCCACAATCCTTTTTTGCACGTAAAACTCATGTTTCGTGCGTTTATTTGCTCGTTTCATTAAAAAAAAACTCGGATAGATTTTTCGTAAAGAATGATAGGAAACACCAAATTATTCAAATACAAACCATAATTTGTATTCATTTTAAAATCTCTTCTCCATAATATTTATGTGCCTCTAAAACTCATGTTTCATGTGTTTGTTCGCTCGTTTCATGCTAAAAAACTCGGTTAAATTTTTCGTAAAGAATAGTAATAAATACTAAATTATTCAAATCCAAACCAATATTTATATTCAATTTAACATATTTCTCCATAATCTTTCTTTGCCCGTAAAACTGATGTTTCGTGCGTTTATTTGCTCGTTTCATTCAAAAAAACTCGGATAGATTTTTCATAAAGAATGATAGGAAACACTAAATTATTCAAATGCAAATCAAAATTTGTATTCATTTTAAAATCTCTTTTCCATAATATTTATTGTGCCTCTAAAACTCTTGTTTCACGCGTGTGTTCGCTCGTTTCATGCTAAAAAAACTCGGCTAAATTTTTCGTAAAGAATAGTAATAAATACTAAATTATTCAAATCCAAACCAATATTTATATTCCATTTAACATATTTCTCCACAATCTTTCTTTGCCCGTAAAACTCATGTTTCGTGCGTTTATTTGCTCGTTTCATTCAAAAAAAACTCGGATAGATTTTTCGTAAAGAATGATAGTAAATACTTAATTATTCAAATGCAAACCAAAATTTGTATTCATTTTAAAATCTATTTTCGCAATCTTTTTTTCCACCCAAAACTCATATTTCGTGCGTTTGTTCGCTCGTTTCATACAAAAAAACCACATATAGATTTTTCGTAAAGAATGATAGGAAATACTAAATTATTCAAATGCAAACCAAAAATTGTATCCAATTTAAAATATTTCTCCATAATATTTTTGTGCCTCTAAAACTCAAGTTTCATGCGTTTGTTCGCTCGTTTCATGCTAAAAAACTCGGTTAGATTTTTCGTAAAGAATAATTATAAATACTAAATTAATCAAATCCAAACCAATATTTATATTCAATTTAGCATATTTCTCCAAAATCTTTCTTTGGACGTAAAACTCATGTTTCGTGCGTTCATTTGCTCATTGCATTCAAAAAAACCATTTTTCGTAAAGAATGATAGTAAATACTTAATTATTCAAATGCAAACCAAAATTTGTATTCATTTTAAAATCTTTTTTCACAATCTTTTTTTGCTCCCAAAACTCATATATCGTGCGTTTGTTCGCTCGTTTCATACAAAAAAAACCACATATCGATTTTTCGTAAAGAATGATAGGAAATATTAAATTATTCAAATGCAAACCAAAAATTGTATCCTATTTCAAATATTTCTCCATAATATTTTTGTGCCTCTAAAACTCAAGTTTCATGCGTTTGTTCGCTCGTTTCATGCTAAAAAACTCGGTTAGATTTTTCGTAAAGAATAATTATAAATACTAAATTAATCAAATCCAAACCAATATTTATATTCAATTTAGCATATTTCTCCAAAATCTTTCTTTGGACGTAAAACTCATGTTTCGTGCGTTCATTTGCTCATTTCATTCAAAAAAAAACTCGGATAGATTTTTCGTAAAGAATGATAGTAAATACTTCATTATTCAAAAGCAAACAAAAATTTGTATTCATTTTAAAATAAAATTCACAATTTTTTTTTGCTCCCAAAACTCATATATCGTGCGTTTGTTCGCTCGTTTCATACAAAAAAACCACATATAGATTTTTCGTAAAGAATGATAGGAAATATTAAATTATTCAAATGCAAACCAAAAATTGTATCCTATTTAAAATATTTCTCCATAATATTTTTGTGCCTCTAAAACTCATGTTTCATGCGTTTGTTCGCTCGTTTCATGATAAAAAAACTCGGTTAGATTTTTCAAAAAGAATAATAATGAATACTAAATTAATCAAATCAAAAACCAATATTTATATTCAATTTAGCATATTTCTCCACAATCTTTCTTTGCACGTAAAACTCATGTTTCGTGCGTTTATTTGCTCGTTTCATTCAAACAAAACTCGGATAGATTTTTCGTAAAGAATGATAGTAAATACTTAATTATTCAAATGCAAACCAAAATTTGTAATGAATGTAAAATATTTCTCCACAATATTTTTGTGCCTCTAAAACTCATGTTTCATGCGTTTGTTCGCTCGTTTCATGCTAAAAAACTCGTTTAGATTTTTCGTAAAGAATAATAATAAATACTAAATTAATCAAATCCAAACCAATATTTTTATTCAATTTAACATATTTCTCCACAATCCTTCTTTGCACGTAAAACTCATGTTTCGTGCGTTTATTTGCTCGTTTCATTAAAAAAAAACTCGGATAGATTTTTCGTAAAGAATGATAGGAAACACCAAATTATTCAAATACAAACCAAAATTTGTATTCATTTTAAAATCTCTTTCCATAATATTTATGTGCCTCTAAAACTCATGTTTCATGCGTTTGTTCGCTCGTTTCATGCTAAAAAACTCGGTTAAATTTTTCGTAAAGAATAGTAATAAATACTAAATTATTCAAATCCAAACCAATATTTATATTCAATTTAACATATTTCTCCATAATCTTTCTTTGCCGTAAAACTCATGTTTCGTGCGTTTATTTGCTCGTTTCATTCAAAAAAAAACTCGGATAGATTTTTCGTAAAGAATGATAGTAAATACATAATTATTCAAATGCAAACCAAAATTTGTATTCATTTTAAAATCTTTTTTCGCAATCTTTTTTTCCACCCAAAACTCATATTTCGTGCGTTTGTTCGCTCGTATCATACAAAAAAACCTCATATAGATTTTTCGTAAAGAATGATAGGAAATACTAAATTATTCAAAAGCAAACCAAAAATTGTATCCAATTTAAAATATTTCTCCATAATATTTTTGTGCCTCTAAAACTCAAGTTTCATGCGTTTGTTCGCTCGTTTCATGCTAAAAAACTCGGTTAGATTTTTCGTAAAGAATAATTATAAATACTAAATTAATCAAATCCAAACCAATATTTATATTCAATTTAGCATATTTCTCCAAAATCTTTCTTTGGACGTAAAACTCATGTTTCGTGCGTTCATTTGCTCATTTCATTCAAAAAAAACTCGGATAGATTTTTCGTAAAGAATGATAGTAAATACATAATTATTCAAATGCAAACCAAAATTTGTATTCATTTTAAAATCTTTTTTCGCAATCTTTTTTTCCACCCAAAACTCATATTTCGTGCGTTTGTTCGCTCGCATCATACAAAGAAACCTCATATAGACTTTTCGTAAAGAATGATTGGAAATACTAAATTTTGCAAATGCAAACCAAAAATTGTATCCAATTTAAAATATTTCTCCATAATATTTTTGTGCCTCTAAAACTCAAGTTTCATGCGTTTGTTCGCTCGTTTCATGCTAAAAAACTCGGTTAGATTTTTCGTAAAGAATAATTATAAATACTAAATTAATCAAATCCAAACCAATATTTATATTCAATTTAGCATATTTCTCCAAAATCTTTCTTTGGACGTAAAACTCATGTTTCGTGCGTTCATTTGCTCATTTCATTCAAAAAAAAACGGATAGATTTTTCGTAAAGAATGATAGTAAATACTTAATTATTCAAATGCAAACCAAAATTTGTATTCATTTTAAAATCTTTTTTCACAATCTTTTTTTGCTCCCAAAACTCATATATCGTGCGTTTGTTCGCTCGTTTCATACAAAAAAACCACATATAGATTTTTCGTAAAGAATGATAGGAAATATTAAATTATTCAAATGCAAACCAAAAATTGTATCCTATTTGAAATATTTCTCCATAATATTTTTGTGCCTCTAAAACTCATGTTTCATGCGTTTGTTCGCTCGTTTCATGCTAAAAAACTCGGTTAGAGTTTTCGTAAAGAATAATAATAAATACTAAATTAATCAAATCAAAAACCAATATTAATATTCAATTTAGCATATTTCTCCACAATCTTTCTTTGCACGTAAAACTCATGTTTCGTGCGTTTATTTGCTCGTTTCATTCAAACAAAACTCGGATAGATTTTTCGTAAAGAATGATAGTAAATACTTAATTATTCAAATGCAAACCAAAATTTGTAATGAATGTAAAATATTTCACCACAATATTTTTGTGCCTCTAAAACTCATGTTTCATGCGTTTGTTCGCTCGTTTCATGCTAAAAAACACGTTTAGATTTTTCGTAAAGAATAATAATAAATACTAAATTAATCAAATCCAAACCAATATTTTTATTCAATTTAACATATTTCTCCACAATCCTTCTTTGCACGTAAAACTCATGTTTCGTGCGTTTATTTGCTCGTTTCATTAAAAAAAAACTCGGATAGATTTTTCGTAAAGAATGATAGGAAACACCAAATTATTCAAATACAAACCAAAATTTGTATTCATTTTAAAATCTCTTTCCATAATATTTATGTGCCTCTAAAACTCATGTTTCATGCGTTTGTTTGCTCGTTTCATGCTAAAAAACTCGGTTAAATTTTTCGTAAAGAATAGTAATAAATACTAAATTATTCAAATCCAAACCAATATTTATATTCAATTTAACATATTTCTCCATAATCTTTCTTTGCTAGTAAAACTGATGTTTCGTGCGTTTATTTGCTCGTTTCATTCAAAAAAAACTCGGATAGATTTTTCGTAAAGAATGATAGTAAATACATAATTATTCAAATGCAAACCAAAATTTGTATTCATTTTAAAATCTTTTTTCGCAATCTTTTTTCCACCCAAAACTCATATTTCGTGCGTTTGTTCGCTCGTATCATACAAAAAAAACCATATAGATTTTTCGTAAAGAATGATAGGAAATACTAAATTATTCAAATGCAAACCAAAAATTGTATCCAATTTAAAATATTTCTCCATAATATTTTTGTGCCTCTAAAACTCAAGTTTCATGCGTTTGTTCGCTCGTTTCATGCTAAAAAACTCGGTTAGATTTTTCGTAAAGAATAATAATAAATACTAAATTAATCAAATCAAAACCAATATTTATATTCAATTTAGCATATTTCTCTTTTTTTTTTTTTTTTTTTTTTTTTTTTTTTTTTTTTTTTTTTTTTTTTTTTTTTTTTTTTTTTTTTTTTTTTTTTTTTTTTTTTTTAATTTTAATTTTTTTTTATTTAAATTAATTTTTTTTTTTTTTTTTTTTTTTTTTTTTTTTTTTTTTTTTTTTTTTTTTTTTTTTTTTTTTTTTTTTTTTTTTTTTTTTTTTTTTTTTTTTTTTTTTATAAAAAATATTTATAATTTTTTTTTTTTTTTTTTTTTTTTTTTATATTTTTTTTTTTTTTTTAAAAAAATTTTTTTTTTTTTTTTTTTTTTTTTTTGGTTATATTTTTTTTTTCTTTTTTTTCTTTTTTTTTTTTTTTTTTTTTTTTTTCAAAAAATTTTTTTTAAAAATTTTTTTTTTTTTTTTTTTTTTTTTTCTTTTTTTTTTAAATAAAAAAAAAAAAAAAAAAAAAATTTTTTTTTTTTTTTTTTTCCCTTTTAAAAATTAATAAAAATCCTTTTGAGAGGAATTCTAACTATAATGTCAACAGTACTCTATTCAATTTCTCCTTTCCTGAGTGCAGGTACGAACAGAACCAATCCAAAGCAATGCTCCTTCTCTCACCTTCGTAAGAGCTCAGCTTTTCCTCACCCTCTCAAGAAACCCTTCTTCACCATTTTTGCCTTGAGCCGCAAGGCTTCTTCCCCCAGAGAAATATCTTTTAGGCTGCCAAAATGGAAAGAAGGGACCAAAGTCTTCAAACCCAAGCTGATTAATTCCTTTTTCCAGTTAGAAAAAATGGTGAGAGAGGGTTACACGCCTGACTCCTCTGAGGCCCAAGATCTTTTGCTCGATCTGTGTGGAGAAGGCATGCTTCTTAAATCCGTACGAGTAATGGAGTTGATCCTCGAATCCAAAGCTGAACCGGATCAATTTACATGCACCTTCATGATCGAGACGCTGTCAAGTATAGGAGCTCATGAGTATGCCCTCAAACTGCTCGATAAAATGCTCCAGAGGGGTTTAACTCTGGATGACCAAGTTTACGATTCACTCACCGATTCTTTGTGCAGACAAGCCTTCTCGCGTCAAATCTTGCATCAATTGGAGAAATTAATAAACGAAGGTTTGGTACCGTGTAATACGCATGGTTTTGCCGCTTTATTAGAGGCTGCATATTACGAAAAGGGAGTAGACGAAGCGATGTCTTTGATGTACCAAATCTTGAAGAAAGGCAAGCCATATGCTAATATGGTATGTTATAATATTATATTGACCGCATTATGCAAAGAGAATAGGGTTAGTGAAGCACTGGAACTATTTGAGGCACTGTCCGTAGTTGTTATCCGTCGAAGTTTAATAAGCTATAATATTTTACTCAAGGCGTTGTGTAATGAAGGCAGGTGGAGAGATGCAGAGAATCTTTTCGATGAAATGGAGAAAAGTTATTACGCTAGTATTATAACTTATAAAGGCTTAATTCAAGTCATCGCAAACAAAGGTTTTCCTGAAGAGGCATTACAAATAGCGGAATTAATAGCAAATAGTGGGTTTAAAACAGATGGTTGGTGTTTTAATCCAATAATTGCACGATTTTGTTTGGAAAATCGTGTAGACATGGTCCACAAGGTTTTAGAGTTAATGCAGAAAGTCAAGTGTGATGTAAATGAGGGCACATATCTGGCTATTTGTGTTCTTTGTACTGAAGACAATGCTGATGCTGCATTTAGTATTTTAGAGGGTATTCGAAAGAAACAGAGATTATCTCTGCATCAGTTTTATATCAAGGTTTTTCCTTATTTGTGCAGAAAAGGGTCAACTTTTGAAGCGATTCAAATTCTGAATAAACTGGCTCAATTAGGGTTTACGCCAAATTCGGTGGTTATCTCATCGTTGGCAAATGGTTTATGCATGGAGGGAATGCTTGAAGAAGCAATGGAAATGTTTGAATTAAGGGAGAATAATGGAATTAGATCAGAGGTGATGAATTATAATACATTAATTTTAGGGTTATGTAAAGCGGGGCGAGTGGATCTGGCTTTAACTGTGCATGAAAGAATGATTTTGAGAGGGTATAAACCGAATGAGAATACTTATGTATATATTGCAGAGGGAATTGCATATCAAGATAGGAGAGATTTGGCAAAAGAATTGTTGAGAGAGTTGTCTTTAAGGAATATTGTGAGTGAAAACACAGTTGATAGACTTTATTTGAAGTTTTGCTTAGATGATGTTTAGTTTTAAATTAATGTATTTGGTTCTGTTTATTGCGAGAGAAAGTACAATTGATAAACTAGTTTAGTTTTGCTAGATGATGTTTTGTTTTAATTAAAGCATTTGTGTATGTTTGCTTAGATGATGTTTTAATTAAAGCATTTGCTTAGATGATGTTTCGTTTTAATTAAAGCATTTTGTTTCTGTTTGGGAACTTATTAATTGAATCTAATTTTGTTTGCTTCATGATTGATACTGTCGATGGAAGGATGCAAAGTTGGGATGATACAAGACGTTCTTTTTTGTTGAAAGGTAAATGTTTGCTTATGTTGATCATTTAAAAAATAAAACTTGCCTTATGTGATAGAGATTTACAATCGCAAAATGCTAAAAAATAAAATTGGGATGAATAACATATTCCTATTAAGATAATTCATTTTTAGTAGTGGAATCGACAAAGAAACCTTCACTCCGAGGAAAAGAAGGAAATAGACACCCTCTGGCTAGCACAAGAGAAATAATCGAGGCAGGCATGGCAACCGCATTTGCCTCTCTATCCGTTGACCATGTTGTCTTGGCAATGGTGGCGATAGGATCCCAATTTTTGGAGTTGAAAATCGTGTTGTTTCATCACATCCTGATGTACCATAACGTGTTTGTGAAGAGATGCAAGAGCTCCCCGTCGAGTTTGTCAACAACCTGTTCAAGGATTTATTGGATTCACATATCTGCGGAAGAGTCAGGTTTGTAACTGAGCTTGGAGGCAAACCAAATTCCTTTGGTCGCGTTGCATTTGAAGAAAATGTGAAGTTTATCTTCGTCATATAGATTGCAGACGGGGCAATTTGCAGATATTGTGGGTATTTGTTTGTGTGGTTTCTTCTTAGTAGATTCATGGTAGCTCCGCCAAAAGACGAATTTCACTCTATGAATTATCAGGTTGTTGCACCATAATTTTTTCCAAGAGTTACTTTCGATAGAGAGAGAAGGCGACTGTTTGACCGGTTAGAAAGAGGTCTGGCAGTTTTTGTAGAGAAGGCTCCATTCTGACTTGGAGACCAAATTAGTTGGTCGGTCTCTACCTACGATACTCTCATTCTAGAATTCATCAAGTACTCCGAGTTTGTTCTCACGTGTTAACGGTAGGAATTCATGTGTTAAAAGTAGGAATGACTGTCTTAATTGAGAGAACCGGGGATAGATATCCACATCTGTTTCATATTTTCATCATTTCATGTAAATACAACAAAATAACCAACGGAGGTGAATTCATGCGGGAAAACTTCTACACTTCATTTTATACTCAAAAAACATTTTGAGCACCGAGATATCCACATCTGTTTCATATTTTCATCATTTCATGTAAATACAACAACATAACTAACGGGGGTGAATTCATGCAGGAAAACTTCTACACTTCATTTTATACTCAAAAACATTTTGAGCACTGAGTCCTATGTAAGTTATATGAGAACCAAATATACACATATATAAAAATGCATATATTTCAAAAAAAAAAAAAAAAATATATATATATATATATATATATATATATATATATATATATATATATATATATATATTCATTAAACACACGTACTGAGCCATGCACCTACGAATTTTCTCTTGAATTAGTCATTCATTTTGTTCTTCATAGAATCAAAAGAGATAAAATCTTGCAAGAATTTAGAATGCTAATTCATTGGATGAAAATAGGGCAAAAATATTAAGAGTAAAATTAAACACCCTCTTGTATCCAAGTATACATTCTGTTTAAAAATCATGTGCGTAATTGGCAAAATTATGCACCCTTTATACAAATAAATCCTCACACATAGAAATGGTTAAGATTCAGACACTTAACATAAACAAAGTCATAAGACACATATTGGTTCACTCATTCAATTCATAAGTCTCACAGGAATCAAAAGAGAAAATATATTATAACAAAAGGTTCATCAAACTACTAAAGAAAAAGCAAGAAAATTATAGAAGACAAAACATAATAAAATTATATTTGATCTCCTACTTGGAGCGCTGCCTCATCTTTCGGCGCTTCCTCTTCAGCCTCCTCATTCTCTTCTTCTTCCACTACATATTTCAAAAAGATAAAAACATGTAAGATTATTATTACTACATTTAAATTTTAAAAATGCTTTAAACACTACATTATGAGGCATCAATTTAAAATCATTGAAATATGATACCAATTAACATCATGCTATGAAAAAAATTCATTAGCTTTCATTAATTGACAAACAAGTCTTACAAAAAAAAAGAGCATATAAATAGTAAATTTGACTTTAAATAATTAAAAGAATGTAAGGGAAGATACTAATGAAGTGATTCTATTGAAAAAAAAAACACTATCAGCGAAACTTCCCAACTTTAATTAAGGCCTCCCATGAATCAGAGAAACACTAATTGAAGTCGATCTGGGATTATGAAGGCCATTTGTAACTAAAATTTCAATGATAACCAACCATATGTGAAATATGGTCCCATGTTACATACAGACATCTACTCTCATAGGAATGATTTAATGCTTAATCCATAATTTTACCAAATATTCTAAGAAAATCATTACAATGAAAAAGAAAAGAAAATGATAAATTAGAAAAGTGAATAATAGATCGAAAAACTACTTAAAATAATCATACATAAGTACAGCAGATATAATATTTAAAAACTACAGTTATGAAACAAATTAACCAATTTATAACTTAAAAAGAACAAAATGAACAAGAAAATAAAATAGAAATTCACCTTCGCCCTCATTGTTTCGTCTAAGGAGGTAGAAGCTGCTACTCTCTCTTCACCTCTCGCTCTCTCCTTTCTCAAGCAGCCGCCGAGGTAGAGAGGAAGGAATAGAGATGCACTCCTTTATTTATAGAGGCTAGGGTTTCCAGAAAGATAACATATATGAACGGCTGTGATTTGAGTAAGTTTAATCAACGATTCGTGATCTATGAGTCATTAGTGGGTTTTTGTTGGGTTTAATGAAGGTTCCTGATGTATTAAGGCTTTTTATTCGGGTTTTTTTGGACCTGAAGACCAAAAGATTTGTATTGCACTTACGAGGGAATTCTTATTTATCAACTGGCCCAAATATAATGAAATATTATTATTGTTATTGTTTTTAAGATAAACATAAATAAAATAAGGGGAATTTTCAAATAACCCAATAACTTTTTTGAATATTTCAATCTCACTTTTTGGATTATCAAGTGAATTTTATTTTCAAATACCCTATGGTGTTAAAGTTGGATTAAATATTATTTATGGACCAAATTACCTTTCTTCTTTCTATATATACAGTTTAATAAACCTCTAATATTTTTAATATTTGAAACAAAATATCTAACACAACACAAATAACAATAATGCTTGGTAATCCCCAAATATTTTTGTATATTAATAAAATAAATATTTAAAAAAGTAATGACTAACATATGTAGATGTGAGAAACGGGAAGTTATTGTTCAACCTCGGAGAGTAAAAGATAAATTTCAACATGCCCAGGGAAATGTGACACCCCAAATTCAAGGAACTCTGTTTCATGGTGAAGAATATAGGAGAAGAGAAGGAAGGTCCAGAAGGGGAAAAACTGCGCTATCTAAACGATGAAGAAGACACAGGAATGAATCAGATAGAAAGTTGTGGTACAGGGCAATCAAAAACTATATCGCCACTCAGGAAGTGCCAAAGATCTCTCTCAGGAAGAAAATGACGAATTCCTAAAGAGAATAAAGCTACACTACTTGGATAATTGGGAAGAACCATTAGTCTACCAGATGGAGGATACACAGACGATTCAGTAGGTGCATGCCAGCAGTAGAAACCACATATGTAATTTGTAGGATTAGTGCCCTAGGCTAAATGTATTTGTGCTAGGAAATGGATTATGTATTAAGATATTATTATTTATTCAATAAAGGTTGTTTCTTATATATATGTGTGTATGAGTTGTAAATGTAAATTTCTTATATCAACCAAGAATGACATTTCGGGTTCACGTCATCAAGAATACGTGATTCTGATAGTAGAACTGTGAACCAACGAATGACATTCCAAGCTGTTCCTAGTGATTTGTAGGATGTTTATAGAGATAGACATACTTCAGGTAAGAAGCTACATATCCATACTAGTATATTCATAGGCTGAATGATCATGGACATAGAGATGTCAAGTATGGAATATAGGTATGTGTTAGAGAACACGTACTGGACTGACCACACTATGAGAATATGCATGGTATATGTCATTAGTGATTCTCATATGAATAGTATGCTTGTTCCTACGACCTGAGGTCACCATGGATTCCTGTATGTGAAACCGCATACTTTGATATGATCCTACGTCATCCGTAATGGATGATCATTAGAGTCATCATTAGGTATGCACTGAATCATGATGAGGATGTGAGTGACCAAGATGGGATTTGTTCCTCTCGTCATGAGGGAGATATCTCTGGCCCCCCTGATGAACTAGGACTGAAGGAAATGCATGGCCATGCTCAAAATGGATTAACATGTATTGTTAATATTATTTTGTATCGATAAACTCGGGAATGAATTGGAAGAGCCGCGACTGGAGGCAAAATAATGTGCAAGGTTGTATAAGGAGCGCAAGAAGAAATGACAAAAGGGTGATAATACTATACTGCTTGGTGAATGGCCAGATGATGAAGCAATACATTGAAGGAGTGTCGGTCAAGAAGGGCGGTACATACACCCTCCAAGACCTGCCACAGCCTAAGAAAGGGGTGGTCGAGATAGCATTCTAAAACAAGCACTTCTTGGGCGACAACCCATGTGTTCATTTATTTTTTGAAAAAAAATGAAAAAAATATAATAATAATAATTATTATTATTAAATATCTGGGGTTATGGAACTTTCAAACAAAGGAGAAACAAGGAAGAAAAGGTGGAAAGTTAGCAACCGAGCCGCGACCATAGAAGGAGTACCACATGCGTCGATACACTACCGTGAGTGCGAAGCCTTTAACGAAGACCGCGAGGGAAACACAACACCTTGGAGTAGTATTGAGCATGTACAAGGAGTGAAGGATGTTGGGAAATCCATAGCCATGTACGTTACATGCTCAGCGAAACATATGGATTTAACCCGTCCTATGATCTATGTTAAGGGAATAAAAGTACGAGATTAATTATTAAACTTTATACCTCGGATCTTCCTGATCCGTGAGACGAAGAACGGATGTAGGTATGAACTTTTTTGACTTGCAATCTTCTCCTTCCTAAAACTCGACTCACGAACCTCCTTGCTTCTCCTAGTAATGAAGATCGATCGCTCGCAAGTTCTCAGTTAGAGAACCTCTACTCGTATCCACGCGAACTTCAGATGCACAGAATAACCGGACTCAGCTAGACGAGTCCGGAAATACTTTCCGAAAATCTCTCAAAACTTTCTCTCTCTTTTCTTTGTAATAGACGGCCTCTAAGGCTCCTGAATTGTTTGTAAAATAGAGAGACTCTGCCCTTCTATTTTTACTAGAGAGAGAGGCGAACGATTGCTCAGTTACCATAACTAAAAACCCTAATATGCGCCAATTATGTTGCCAACGGAATATGTATTTCCAAAATGGAATACTTGGAAGCTAAGATCATTATAGTTTCCGTATATATTCCGTTGGGAACGGAATTATTACGTTGCCAACGGAATGGCACAGTTTTGTTCAATCAATTATCCAATAATTGATTATTTCATTCACAAATTTATACATCATATGTATAACTATTTTGAGGCATATTCATCATGTACGAATGGAGTTCATTGTGTGACCATGTAGGTTCCATTTAACGCTGACAACGATCTTCTAAAGATCGTAAGTCATGAGTAACCTCTAGACTGATGTCATGACTATCAATGTTAAATGAAATGATGAGTGATCATAAACCTATCTGAATATGATATATGTCTTGATCGCAAGGCATGGATGTATGTCATCCTTGAGTTTGATCAAAGTCTCTTTCCTGATCGAGAATTAGACTGAGTAAATACAAAATGATATTAACAACACGTGGCCATACATTTCCTTCGGTCCTAGTTCATCAGGAGGCCCAGAGATATCTCCCTTATGACGAGAGGAACAAATCCCATCTTCGTCACTCACATTCCTCGTCATGATTCAGTACATACCTAATGATGACCCTAATGATCATCCCATTATGGATGACGTAGTATCATATTAAAGTATGTAGTTTCACATACAGGAATCCATGGTGACCTCAGGTCCTACAAACAAGCACACTATTCATATGGGAATCACTAATGACATATACCATGCATATTCTCATAGTGTGGTTAGTGCAGTACATGTTCTCTAACACATACCTATATTCCAGACTTGACATCTCTATGTCCATGATCAGTAGAACATGATCATCCAGCCTGCGAATATACTAGTGTGGATATGTAGCTTTTTACCTGAAGTATGTCTATCTCTAGAAACATTCGACATATCACTAGGGACAGTTTAGAATGTCATTCGTTGGTTCACAGTTCTACTATCAGAATCACGTATTCTGATGACGTGAACCCGAAGTGTCATTCTTGATTTTTATATTATTTACATTCACAACGCATACATACAGATGTATAAGAAACAACCTTTATTGAATAAATAATAATGTCTTAATACATAATATATTTCCTAATACAAATATATTTGGCCTAGAGCACTAATCCTACATCACCTACCGGCCAAACTGGAATACAGAGGGATCCGGGCGACAAGACAACTTGAATTCAAGGACACTAAATCGACGTGCTCAAGATTCTTGGAACAATTCAAGGCAGAAGGAAGCAAAGGCAGGAAAGAACCGAAGGTCAAGGAACTGCAAGAGCAAAGGAGGGCCACAAACACGCACTAATCATATGAGAAAAGGACGGTCAGGCTCGTGACTTTATACAAGCGCTCTAGGGAGGTTACCCAAAAAAATTTTTTTTTTTTTTTTTGCCTCGCTCACAGACGACCTCAGACAAACTGCGAACATCCTAACAACTAGCGCGGTAACTGTAACCACGCCTGCTAAAGGGCTGAGTCCGGACCGACTTCGGCCTAGTGAAACAAAGGCTAATAGACATGACATGCCTTCCTTCTTCCCCAATACAAGCGATCCGACTTTGTAATTCTGAACTTTCCAAATTCTTGACACCTTCCATCATCACTAGACCGAAGCCCTATATAAAGCATGATTCACGCCCACTTTTGACCGCACCAAAAAGCATGAAAACTATAGAACTAATCTTGACAATCACCGATAAAATGGAGGCTGACGGATGCGGATCCGGCCGAGGGACAAAGATGATGTGTATGAAGATACTCACGAGAAAGCCGAGACAGATCAAGGCGTCTTCATCAAGGGGAGAAAGATGAAGAGATGAAAATGCCTATGGAATAGAACAAGGGACCAAAGCTCATAGCGCCACAACATGTGGTGGATCAATTTAAAAGAGGAAAGACAATTAACAAGAGGGAGTTCCTCACAATGAAATTGGTGGACATAGACTGCCTCGATGAGATGCATATCATGTCTGACGTGCGAGAATTTGTAATTTTTTTTGTACACATTTTTAGGATTTTTATAATATAAAATTCACCTTTAAATCACATAAAATGTATAAAAAGTGCTTAAAATTCACTATATTCAATTTTAGACCTCTTAATACACTTTTTTGTGATTTTGCAATTAAAAAAATCAAGAAATAGATATTTAGAGGATTTGACAAAAAGTCAGCTCTAAATGAAGGGCCGATATGCAAATTTTGGGCCAAATATGGCCGAATTTTTGACAAATTTCCTCGAAAACCCTGCACACGCATCTCCAAATTCTTACAACTCTTATCCGTCAACCATCCAAGCCAAAATCAACATAATCGATGAAAAGATGAAAAGTCAACCTTGAGAAATTATCGAGTTGACCAAAAGTTGTAAATCGCGTAAAACCGTCGTTTATATTTTACACAATTTAACAAAACAATTTATATTT
Source organism: Juncus inflexus (assembly GCA_024447665.1). Classification (NCBI taxonomy): domain Eukaryota; kingdom Viridiplantae; phylum Streptophyta; class Magnoliopsida; order Poales; family Juncaceae; genus Juncus; species Juncus inflexus. The sequence continues at coordinate 11,662,223 of JAJHPC010000010.1, forward strand.
TCCTATTAATTAATTACGAGTATGAGTGGTAATGAGTTTAGGGGTCGAACTCAAGTAGGTGTGCCCTCAAGAATTAACTAGTCTCACTGATTATTCTTTGGTGTAAAGTCTTTTAATTCAAGGTTTATTAGGTAAATTTTCAAGTTTAATTTTTCTTTTCAGCCCTATCGAAAAAATTCAGCATGTCACACTTTGGTGTTTTAATTCGTAACTAGATCAAATAAACTCCGAATCCAACACACAAGATACTGTTAGAAACTAGAAAGAGAGAGCTATGACATGTTACTTTACTGGTATTATTATTTTATTCAAGAATTTCGAGATATTTGCAGTTTAAATCCAGAACTTGCTTCAGATTCACAATTAATTCAGCAGTAATTTCAAAATATTATAGAAAAATCACCATGGCTTAAAAAATTCCAAAACATGTATAGAAATTCAATTATCCAGTTTTACATTAGCTGTTAATGGTTTGAGATTTATAAAGAAAACTCAGATCTGGATCAGAAACTGGTTCCGCCAGACCAATACTCACAAAAGTTGTAATATCTCCTGATCTGATTTAACAACTAATATTTTAAAATTCATATTTGGATTCTATACTTCAAAATAATTCAAAGAGGACTATTATTATATTTTTAATATTTGTTTTTATATTTTTGAAAATTCAGAAGAAAAGGAACAGTAGATCTGGACAGAAAGATAGAAAACAGAAATATCACAACCTTAGAAAATTAGTATCTCACAAATTATAGATCGGAATTGGCCAAAATGTGATTTGAAAATTATCTAATAAATGAGATATAAATTTTAAAAATATTTATTGTATTTTTCAGAATAGAATAGGATGCGAAATTAAGGGAAAAGGACTGAAAAAACAGAGAAAATACAGTAGCAAATAGAAACTGGATTAGGGTTTGATTATTGGTTTAAAAATAGGGATTTAAAGGAAATTTATGATGTGTAACAATCATTAATCACTTAGGATATAATTTTTCAGATTTAGATGATGGATTTGAGCGATCTAAGCTAAGATTCACTCAAGAAATTGATTCAACACTAGTTTAATTCAAAACAGCCATTTTAAACAAAACTTAAATTCAATCAATCACAACTCGAAATTAATCACACAAAATACTAAGCTAAATATTTCAGGTGATTAACAAGTCAATAAACTTCAGATTTAATAGATCATTTGATGAAAAATACCAAGCTAAGTAATTTTCCCCAATTTATTCAAAATTGTGTGTGTTCATGACTATTCATTCAAATTCAACAAAATTACACGAAATTAAAGCAAGATTTCATGCATACAAATCACAAATTCCTTTCCCTATCTAGATTTACAAGAACAATAATTTGACAAGATTTCATCATGATTATTACAAAATTGAGTTCTTGTGATCTAAAATTCAAATTGAGTAATTAAAAGAGAATTGGACTAAACCGAGAGTTGGAAGACTAGCCAGTAACTTCCTTGAGTCGATTTGAAGCTCCAATTGCACCTCATGCAAGCTAGAATCGACCGATTTGAATTTTCCCCAAATCAGCCCCAAATTGCACGATTTCACTCAAAAATGAAAATTCGAGCTCAAGAAAGCTTGAAACTCATTAATGGAGGTTCTAGAGATTAGAGAAGATGAGTGAAGAGTGGTGTCTCCATTGAAGAGGCTTGAGACATGTTTTGTAGACTGAATTGGACTTGAGAGTCCAATGATCTGTTTGAGATGGAGAGGAGAGTAGGGGACGAATCGAGAGCTGTGATTGGTTTAGGCGGATCAAGTGTTGTGTAATAAAGATCTGGACGAAATTTTGTTGAAATTCGTTGAGAAATGGCGGAGGATTTGGCGGTTGAAATTTCCTCTGTTTTCAATGGCGGAAAAAAATCTCAGATCGGATCTGAACTGAATCGCGAACGGTTAATTCGTTGAGTCACTGACAATGGTCCCCACTTCGATCGTATGTGGCGAAATGAGTCACGGATTGCGTGAAATGAGTCGCGCGCGGTGCTTCCTTCTGGTACTGAAGAATTTGAATATTCTTTGATCTTATGTGGCGAAACGGGTCGAAATACACATGAAATGAGTCGTCTTCTTCTGGTTGCATTCTGGATTTTCAAACTAATCTTTCGATCTTTTGTTGAGCGTGAGTTTGTAGTCTGTTCTGAAACAAAACTCTGACAAGCGATTCGGTTTAACAGTTTCGATTTGGATTCACTTTTCTAAACAGATTTTCAACCCGTTCCACCCTTCTTCTCACTCAGTGATCGACCCGAGCGTATGCTTCACTTTAGCTTAAATTCTCTCTTCCATTGTCTTTCTCTCGTCATCACGATTCCACAGGGTTTTGAAACGCAGAAAATGGTTGAGCATTCATCAAGTTTTCTTCATTTTTGACTCGGTTGAGTCCCTTTCCGCCATTGATGACTTTTCAAGCTCAAACCTTGTTCTTTAAGCCGCGGCAGCTCCGTTCAGTACTCAGGCTTCACCCCTTACTCCCTTACGATGCTCTTATGTGAGCTTTGATGCTTCAATTCTTCCCCTAATTAGTGGATTTCCGCCATTAACCGAACTCAACGACAATAACCAAACGGAACACAAAACCGTGAATCAAAACAAGATTTCCGAGTGATTTTTCCATTGAATTGAGGCTTCGGAATCCATTAAGAGACCTTTCTGAAGCTGTTCGAGTCGTCAAACATCATCACTTTGTGAGAAAAATGTGAGAAGACCGATCGAATTCATCTCACTGCTGAAATTTCGATTGTTGGATCATCAAGTTTGAAAAGTTAATTGAGGATTTCGTCGAACAAATTACACAAACACAGATTTCTCACTCGATATCACACCATTCGATGAGTTCTTCATACGGTTAGAAAAGGTAGACGATGGAGAAGAGAATGAGATAGGTTTTGGCTCGAATGGATGATTGTGTACGGCAAGGCATGTCAACCATGGTTTCGGCCCATTTTTTAGCACCTATTTTGGCCGAATTCCGGCGATCGCCGGACTTCCAAGATCAGAGAATGGTACCGGCACGTTCCTCTCGTCATGCTGAATCCATGGCTGACCGGTTTGTTCAATTTCGAGCAAAATTTTGAGATTTTGATGTTGAAGAAGACGGGAGGGGCTTGACCTGGTCAAACCGTTGACTTTGACCTGATATTCAATTGGTAATTCTGAGAGTTCTAGAAGGTTACTGATCACGAGGTTTGTACCATTGGATTCGTCTCGTTGAGCTCTTCGTTTTGATATACCGTTTGACCCATTTCGGAAAAGCTGACTTTTGGTCAATTCAGTGATTTTCGGCATTTGACTCGGTTTGGTTTGGTTGTAAAATGGTTTTTGACTTGTTGTAAAAGCATGAGGAATTTTTGTAGAGTGTTTGAGGTTTTTAGTTGGCCATTTTTTTGCCATATTTGCGTTTTGGTCCATTTCATTCTTTTATGGCCTTTTCGCCTATAAAATAACACGAAAAAATGTATTAAGAGGTTTCAAATTATGTTTTATGATTCATGAGTCTTTTTCATATTTTTAATGTGAAATTTGATTAAATTTGAGATGATAAAAACCATAAAAATGTGTATAAAAATACACATTACAAAAGTCAACTGTGTCAAAAGGGGACAAACTAGATACCAAATCGAAGAGCACGATGATGCGAATCCAATGGTATAAACGTTGCGAAAAATGACCTTCTAGAACTCCAAGAAAATGCAATACAAGATCTGATTAAACATGGTCAAAGTCAATCTTTGACCAGGTCAACCCTTCTCTGGACCAATAAATAGTTGACACATGTCCCTTGAATTACTTCCGAATTTAACCAGCACAGAAATCAAGGAAAATGAGGTTTATATTTGGCCAATCAAAAGTCTCCACGTGTATGGAAGAGTTTGAATTTGGCGAACCTAAATGTGACATGTGGCATAGAAGAGCAAAGATTTCCAGGAACGAAGAAGATTTCCTCTCCATTTCATAAGCAACGGGACCTCTCCGTTCTTTACATAACAAGCACTGTGTGCTAAACTGGACGGTCTGGTGCGTAGAAATGAAGGGAAGCTTTCACGAGTCTTCTGCGAAAGCTGATGAGGGTGAGTACAATGATTCCGTCTATCCAACCAGCCTTCGACACTTGGCTCATCTTGTCATCTCAAATCGTGAATTGAAAGTGCCCGATAAGATCATCTCGAATGTTAGGTTAAACGGGCATCTCTGTTTCATAATTAACGCATGATTCGGTATGAATTGGGCTGTCTAGTGGAATAAAATGGAGATGAGCAATTACGCGTCATCGGCAGAAATTCCTGGATTTGAAGCTGGCCAATCACAGTACGCCATGTGTGCGGAAGAGGAATTGATAGATTATACCAGGAGATTGCACCTAGACCGATTGAAACAAATTTTGAATAGGAAAATGCAGAGAGAAATGTTAATTAACCCCCAAATGACTACCCAAAACCAAATCTGGATCAAACTAAATTTTTAGTCCCACAATTCTATTTCCAAATATTTTCTAGGTCAAATATCTCTATAAAATGACCACTCTTTCTCTCTCTAAGACATCCATTCTTCCATTCATATCCATTCATTAATACACCTTCATTTTTCACCATTCTTCTTCTTCTTCTTCTTTTCTTTTCCACCATTAATGTCTACAAAGCTTCAAAATATAATTTCCTGAGAGTAAAAAAAGAGTGAGATTTTCAAGGAGAGAAGTACTTAATCTAAAAGGAGCAAGTGCTAGATCAACCAAGAAGGAGAAATAATCAAGAACGATTATCATTTCTAGGGTTCGATCTATTTTCTCTTTATTTTCTTTATTTCTTTCTTCTTTTTTTTGAATGAATAAAATGACTCAAGAACTTGTAAATATGGTTTTTGTGGACATGAGTGAGTAGTTTCATAGTAGGGAAAGACTTGACATATGTTAATGAACTCTTAAGTGAAACTTTGCAATTTATTATGATATTTAAAGATTAAATTTTGGCACTTCTTCATGAGAATTAAGATTGAGTTATTTGAAAGAATGATTTAAATTAAAATATTTGTGAGAAGTGTTGAGATTTATTTGAGTAATAATAACTTGGAAAAGTTGTTCTTTTATTCAAATAAGTTTTTAAATCGGGTATTTGTGAAACTTGAAAATAGAAATTTTTTAGTAGATTTAATTATCGATTATTTGTTGATTATCTTTTGGACAAAATATAGTCAAGCCTTTCTTTTAAATATTATTAGTAAATTGCTATTAAAGATTAAAATGTCGCACGAATCGTCAATATTTCCCTACTTTCCCTTTTGAACTTTTAGAACAAAATTTTATTTCTTTTATTTTCTCATGCATCTTTTCTTATTAAAACAACAAGAACAACAACATCTTGAACTACAACTTGCACTAAAAGAAATACGAGATTAAAAAGTTAATTATTTAAGGCATTTCCTCCTTGTGGAACGACACCTTAAACTCATATACCATATATACATTGAATTTAATTGGGGGACTTATAAATAACTTTGCTAAGATTATAAATCGCAAACGACACGATTTACAAATTCTTACAAATGGCGCCGTTGCCGGGGAGGCGGCTTGCATTAAATTTTTGACTAGCGATTTCATGTTTGTTCTAGTATTTTTGTTTTTGTTTGTTTAGAAGGTATATGAGATGGACTAGGTCGCAAGGCGAACGTCAAATACCTCTAAATTCGGAGATTAACAAGGAACTTCGGGAAATCAAGAGGAACAAGGGAAGAGGTGTGACTAGTTCTTCATCCTCTTCAAGACAAAATCCGAGCTTGGAGGCTTCTCCTTCCTTAGGGTCTCAAGATCCAAAGACGGAGCTACCACCACTGGAAGAGCTAGAAGAACAAACTCAAGATCTTCCGATCAATCTCTACATCTGATCTTCATCATCATCAGGACTTTTTAATCCATTTCATAACTTAGATTCATCATCATCATCATCATCATCATCATCATCATCATCATCATATCCGGATATAAAAGTTGAAAAAAAACCTTTAACAGATCAAGATAAAGTAAAAATGGCCTAAGAGAAAACATTAGGAGAACTATTAGCAAACAATCTTCAAGAAAATTCAGAAAATATTGTGATACCAACTGTGCCAAACTTTAAATTAAATACATCCATATTAGGTGTTTTACCTATTTTTGAAGGCCATAGAAATAAATAACCATACACATATTTGGTTGAATTAGATCGTAAATGCACAGCTCTTTTTGGTAAAACTAATAATTTGGATAATATTAAACTCACTCTTTTTTCTCACAATTTAGGAGGGTCGTTCCGAACTTTTGAGGAGGTGGCAAAGTGCTACCTCAAGCATTATTATCCTGAAACCCTTACCGCCAAGCTGCTGTCTGGAATAACAGGAATCCAACAAGAGAGTGGTGAAAATCTCCAAGAGTATTATGAGTGATTCGTAAGATTGTGTGCATCATGCCAAAATCACAATCTTACCGAGACCACCTTTCTCGCCCAATTCTTGTGTGGGATGAATGACCTCATCGTCCGTATTCTCCATTGTTCAGAGGGTGGAACTTTCAACTACATGACTCCCTCCCAATTGCGAACGCTCATCGAAATGAATGCGGAAGGAATGAGAGGGCGTGGTGGAATAAAAGGACAATTGAATGCCACCAATGCGGTAGATCACAGGGCAATGGAATCCCAAATTACCGCGAACTTCAAGATGATATTTAGCCAGATGCTTAATGCGGTTGGGGGAAAAATTAAATCTAAGAAATACAGGTTTTGTGCGAGTACGTCTCATTTGACTGACGAATGCGAGACTCTTCAATAGGATGTGAGTGCAATGGAGAGTTTTGGGGGAAATTAAGGGGGTTATGGTTGCCAAAAGTCTCAATATGCTTACGAGCCAGGAAGAAAATACCCAAATCTTCGTTGGGGAATGGAGGATAATCAACCTCAACACCAAAGGCAAGGCCTTTACACCCATCCGAATGCACAAGCCAAACATTCTCAAGCTCCACCTCAAATCACACAACAAAGTTTCTCAAATTCCGAACCTTCCTCTTCGAGCTCAAACATGGCAAAGATAATGGCTATGATGGAAGGCATAACATGACATTTATCGAGTTTAAAAAATCAGTTCTCAAGTGATATTTCAAGTTTGGAAAATAAGCTCTCTGGTGATATCTCGAGTATTTCACAAATTCAAGTGGTGCAAGGACGTCAAATACAAAACTTGAGATGCAAATGAAACAAATGGCAGATGAAATTAACGTCCCAAAAGGACAGGTTGATAACAACCTTCCATCTCAAGGGAGGGGACCAGACACCAAACCCATTCTTGCAATCCATTTGAGAAGCGAGAAGGTGATCGAGTTTCCTAGAAAGGAAAAAGAGATTGTTATGAAGCGGAGTGAGGAACAAAAGGATGAAGATGAGAAATTAGGTTTAGATGATGAAAATGTAATTGTGAATGAGAATGAGAATGAGAATATAAATATAAGTGAAAAAGGAAAAGAAAAAGAGGAAAAAGAGAAGGAAAAAGGGAAAAAAGGAAGAGAGAGTTTATGTGCCAAAGACACCATTCCGTCCCGTTTGGTGGTGAACAAAAAGGCAGAGGCCAAAAAGGACATGCTTGTGATTTTCAAAAGAGGTGGAGGTGAACATTCCCATCATTGACGCCATCAAAAAATTCTCCAATGTTGCCAAGTACTTGAAAGACTTGTGCACAAATAAAAGAAGGTTAAAAGGGGATGAAAAAGTAAACCTCTCGAGCCTAGACGCCAGACTTCCCCCAAAAGAAAAATATCCTAGAATCTTCACCATTCCCTCTACCATTGGGTACCATCAGTTGACAAGGTGCATGCTTGACTTAGGGGCTGCAATAAATGTAATTCTCAGTTTCGTTTACGAGACCCTTGTCCTGGATAGTTTGAAGAATACTCGAGTCGTGGTGACCCTTACAGACCGCTCTGTAATCCGACCTCTAGGCGTTGTTGAAGATGTGTTGGTCAAGGTAAACGGTCTAGACTTCCCAGCCGACTTTTTACATCATCGAACTGGGGAGCAGAGCGGATTCTTCTTCCATTCTCTTGGGGAGACCATTTCTCAGGACAGCGAAAACTCGAATCAACTGCCATTCGGGTACCTTGTCGATGGAGTTCAACAATGAGAAGATCTCCTTCAACATCTTAAATAATAAATTGTTGAGTTGAATTATTTGGAAGGATATATTTGATTCAAAACTTAAATAATAAATTAATTCTAATCGGAAGATTAGGCTTGGTTTAAATTGTGACGTGTTTAGAAGTTATTTGAACATTTGAACACCTGGAAGAGATTTTTGTGATTAAATTAGGTTTTAAATCGAGTTTATGAAAACTTGAAAGTGTAAGTTTTTGAGTTGAATTTAATCTTAGATTTATTAATTGATTCATTTTGGAAGGAAATTTAGCAAACCTTACTTTTTGAACCATTTAAATAAATTGTTATTTGTTATGGTTAATGATTTACATGTTATATGAATTGTCATAATTTTCCTCCGTGTAGTCAATTCCTTCTTTCTGTAGGAATCCCTTTACTACCAATCTCACCTTGTACCGCTTGCTGTCAGCTAGTTCATCATTTATCCAATAAACCCACTTGTTTTGTAGAGACTTCTTGCCATATGTTAACCAGGTCACGTTCGGAAACCCGTAGCCATGTTACATTACATGCGCAGCGAAACCTACGGGTTCAGCCCGCCCTAGGATCATCGTTAAGGAAATAAAAGTACAAGATTATGCTATTAAAATTTATACCTCGGATCTTCCTGATCCGGGAGAGAGAAGTGGATGTAGGTCTGAACGAATTTCCGTCTTGCTTTCTTCTCCTTCGTGCTCCTAAAGCTCGACGAACTCCTTGCTTCTCCTAGGGTATAGAAACTGATCGCTCGCTAGTCTTCAAAGAAGAAGACCTCTACTCGTATCCATGTCGATCTTCAAGAAGCACGGAATAACCGAACTCGGCTAGACGAGTCCGAAAATACTTTCCGAAAATAACTCAAAACTTTCTCTCTCTATTTCTGTGTATTAGACGGTCTCTAAGGCTTCTGAATTAGGTGTGGAATAGAGAAACTCTACCCTTCTATTTATACTAGAGAGAGAGACGGACGATTGCTCAGTTACCATAACTAAAAATCCTAATCTGCACCTATTCCGTTGCCAACGGAACAATTCCATTGACAATGGAATATGTATTTCTATAACGGAATACTTGGCAACTAAGGTTATTCCACTTACCATATCTATTCCGTTGGGAACGGAACTATTCCGTTACCAATGGAATGGTACAGTTTTGTTCAATCAATTATCCAATAATTGATTATTTCGTAAACCATTTTATACATCATATGTATAATTGTTTTGAGGTATTTTCATCCCGTATGAATGGAGTTCATTGTGTGACCGTGTAGGTTCCATTTAACGCTGGCAACGATCTTCTAAAGATCGTAAGTCATGAGTAACCTCTAGACTGATGTCATGACTACCCATGTTAAATGAAATGATCAGCAATCATAAACCTATCTGAATAGACATTTGATTATTCTTTTTGTTCTACGATATATGTCTTGATCACAAGGCACGATAATATGTCATCCTTTAGTTTGATCAAAGTCTCTTTCCTGATCGAGAATTAGACTGAATAAATACAAAATGATATTAACAACACATGTTAATACATTTTGAGCATGGCCAAGTATTTCCTTCAGTCCTAGTTCATCGGGGGTCCAGAGATATCTCCCTCTTAACGAGAGGAACAAATCCTATCTTGGTCACTCACATTCCTCGTCATGATTCAGTGCATACCTAATTATGGCCCGAATGATCATCCCGTTACGGATGACGTAAGATCATATTAAAGTATGTAGTTCCTCATACAGAAATCCATGATGACCTCAAGTCGTAGGAACAAGCATACTATTCATATGAGAATCACTAATGACATATACCATGCATACTCTCATAGTGTGGTCAGTCCAGTATGTGTTCTCTAACACATACCTATATTCCGTACTAGGCATCCCTATGTCCATGACCAGTAGAACATGATCATCCAGTCTGTGAATATACTAGTGTAGATATGTAGCTTCTTACCTAAAGTATGTTTATCTCTATAAACATCCCACATATCACTAGCGATGGTTTTAGAATGTCATTCGTTGGTTCACAGTTCGACTCTCAAAATCACGTATTCTGATGACGTGAACCCGAAGTGTCATTCATGGTCAATCTAATATAGTAAAATATATTATTCACCCATGCACTCATTCATATATGTACTGAATAAATGTGTTTCTCATAATCTAATCTTGAAAGTAATAATGCCCTAGGCCAAATTATTTTGCCGTGTGGGAAACAGATTCTGTATCAGACATTATATTTTCGTATTAGATGTTTTATCTCATACAATTTTTCATATAATAATTATGCGTAAAGGTTGTTAGATTATTAATTAACCATGAATATGTATGTCCATTATACGTCATCAGAATATGTGATTCTGATAGTGAAACTGTAAAGCAAAGTGAATACAATTCTAAATTATCCCGAGTCATATATTAGATGTTTGTAAGACAAACATATTCGAAAATCTCAAATCATACATATAGTTACTAGTATGTTATTTGGATGATGATCGTGTTTTACTAATCATGGATATTGATTATCAATTCATTAATATAAATATATGTTCGAGAACATATATTGGATCGACCCACTATGAGAATATACATGGTATATGTCATTAGTGTTTTCTTATCATCTAATGTATGATTAGTCCTTTGACTTGAGGTCATCATAGATTCCTGCATGTATATCTTTATAATTTGACATAGTCAAATGTTGTCTTTAACCAGATAATTATAAAAGCTATGATCAGGTATTTAGTAAACCATGAGTTGGAATGTGAATGATCAAGATAGAATTTGTTACTCTCGGATACGAGAGAGATATCTCAGGGTCCCCTGATAAATTCAGACTGAAGGAAAACACACGGCCGTGTATGAAAGAATTAGCATGTGTTGTTAATATCTTTTGATTTATTCAGTTTAATTATAATTCAGGAAAGAGAATTGATCATAATAAGGATGAAATAAAATCATGCCTTATGATCAATATAAATATCGTTTAACAAAGGGACTAAATACATAATTGATGTATAGGTTATGATCACGTGTCATTCATTTAATTTGGGTAACCATAACATCGTACTAGAGGCTAATTATGATTTATAAACTTGAAGATTATTGCCAATATTAAATGAGCCTACAGCGTCACACACAAACATAACTAACTCGGTTGGACACAGAAAATCAAAAGTAAGGTGAAGAGGTGTGAGAATTAGATGCTATAAATAGATGAAGGGTTCATCTGATTAGGTAAGAAAATTCAGTCCATTCCCTAGCCACCTATTGAACGAGAGAGAAAGAGAAACCGGATCTAGTAATCTCAGTTTCTCCTCCAACGAGTTAGTCGCGTGTGGACACGTGTAGAGGGCGGTACCGGAGTCGTAGCGCCTTTCATGATCATATCCGCAAGGAGACGTAGAGAGATCGTTTGGAGATGAATTGCGAAGCCCTACAAACCGGATTAGCCGAATCTGAGGTATAAATAAGATTTATTTTTCTTATTTGATTGATAATACACGGATCCTCGGTTAGGAAACGGGTAAAATTTTAATTCCGCTATGTTTCTGAGATTACGCATTTCCTTTCAGTGGTATCAGAGCCACGTGTATTGATCAATCGAATCGGTTTTAGTATAAAAGTTATAGACATTTTAATTAGGGTTAGGTCTGATGTGGGAAAGGGGTTTCCTATATAGTCGGTAAATTGGGATTAAGGTTTCGGTTGAGATCTCGAATTGGATTCGATGATTATCATGACTGGTGATTTGAGATTCGATCTCCAAATCAAATTTCAAATTTTGAATTCAGATCTGTTTTGATTATCAATTTCGGTTTGAAATTAATTTGATTAATTTAGCCCGATTTGATTTTCAGATTTGGATCTAATTAATGTGATTAATTATATCTGATATGATAATGGGTTTCGGATCTAATTAATATGATTAATTCTACCTGATATGATAATGGATTTCGGATCTAATTAATGTGATTAATTATACTCGAAATTATTATTGATTTTGGTCTCTGATTAGCGAATTGGGTAAAATTTTAAAGCAGCGACTCATCCAATGACTAAGGTATATTGTATACCTTTTCTGGGGCATTGCCCCGAAAGCCCCGTAAGGGGCGCTGTCCCTTTGAACCCCCGTTGGGGCTCCGCCCCAAACCCTGTCAGTCGCTCACCGGCGAGGGGATTGCCGTCAGTAAAACCCTAATTATTTATTAATGGTTTAATTAAATAAAATAAAAATAATATCATATGACTACATGGCCTTTAGATTCTGTCATATGAATGAATGTCTTGTAGGATTAGTGCCCTAGGCCAAATGTATTTGTGCTAGAAAATGGATTATGTATTAAGACATTATTATTTATTCAATAAAGCTTGTTTCTTATATATATCTGTGTGTATGGATTGTGAATCAACCAAGAATGACACTTCGGGTTCACGTCATCAGAATACGTGATTCTGATAGTAGAACTGTGCACCAATGAATGACATTCTAAATTGTCTCTGGTGATATGTAGGGTGTTTATAGAGATAGACATACTTCAGGTAAGAAGCTATATATCCACACTAGTATATTCGCAGGCTGGATGATCATGTTATGCTGATCATGGGCATAGAGATGTCAAGTCTGGATTATAGGTACGTATTAGAGAACACATACTGGACTAACCACATTATGAGAATATGCATGGTATATGTCATTAGTGACTCTCATATAAATAGTGTGCTTGTTCCTATGACCTGAGGTCACCATGGATTCCTGTATGTGGAACTGCATACTTTAATATGATCCTACGTCATCCGTAACGGGATGATTATTATGGTCATCATTAGATATGCACTGAATCATGACGAGGAATGTTAGTGACCAAGATGGGATTTGTTCCTCTCGTCATGAGGGAGATATCTCTGAGCCCCCTGATGAACTAGGACTGAGGAAATGCATGGCCATGCTCAAAATGGATTAAATGTGTTGTTAATTTCATTTTGTATTTACTCAGTCTAATTCCCGATCAGAAAAGAGATTTTGATCAAACTCAACGATGACATATTACCGTGCCTTATGATCAAGACGCATATCGTAGAACAAAAGGAATAAGCAAATGTGTATTCAGATAGGTTTATGATCGCTGATCATTTCATTTAACATGGGTAGTCATGACATCAGTCTAGAGGTTACTCATGACTTACGATCTTTAGAAGATCGTTGCCAGCGTTAAATGGAACCTACACGGTCACACAATGAACTCCATTCGTACGGGATGAATATGCCTCAAAACAGTTATACATATGATGTATAAATTGGTGAACGAAATAATCAATTATTGGATAATTGATTGAACAAAACAGTGTCATTCCGTTGGCAACGGAATAGTTTCGTTCCCAACGGAATATATATGGAAACTATAATAACCTTAGGTAACAAGTATTCTGTTATAGAAATACCTATTCCGTTGACAACGGAATAGTTCCGTTGGCAACGGAATAAGCGCAGATTAGAGTTTTTAGTTTTGGTAACTGAGCAATCGTTCGCCTTACATATACAACTCGGAAGCCTTAGAAGCTGTCTATTACACAGAAAATAGAGAGAAAGTCGTGAGAGATTGTAATGTGTATTTTTAAACACATTTTTAGGGTATTTATCATCTCAAATTGAATCGAATTTCACATAAAATGTATGAAAAATACTCATAACTCAAAAAACATAATTTGAAACCTCTTAATACATTTTTGTGTTATTTTACAGGCGAAAAGGCCATATAAAGAAGGATTGGAGGTCTTATTCGAAAGTCAACTCCAAAAGAAGCACCATAACGCAAATAATGGGCCAACGATGGCCAAATTATCCCTACAACTCTCACATTTCCCATACACATACTTCTCTAACCTTAAACGATAAACAACGTCGGTGGAAAAGACCAAACATTGGAACAAGTAAGAAACGACCACAAAACGTTATGAAAACGTCAACTGTCTCACGACGTTCTTCAGCCGAACCGATACGTAAACCGACCACGTTCGGTCCAAAAAAAGAGATGAAATGTCCATGTTTTTCATGACGTTTCGTATCGGAATGTAATGTTCCGATCAAATGGATCCTAACCATCATTGTACACCGCAAAATAAACCTAGCAGCAAAAGAATAGCGGGAAAAAAAAATGACGCATCAAAATTCTGGTCAACCGTCGCAGTCGCAATCAACTCTTTCTCTCTCAAAAGCGTTGATTTTCCGAAATGCTCGGAATTGAACAAACTCACCATCATTTGACTCGTCTTGACAAGACAAGCACAACCGAATCATTCATCATCGCTGGAATGGCCAGAGTTGGCCGCAACACGAGAAAAACCTCCTGTCAGCCCAAAAATAACCAATTTCGAGCTGCAGTTTTCTCAAGCTTGCTATTTCCTCTAAAGATCTTGTTTGTCATAATTCCAACGCCATTGTCTTCTACTCATTCCCCTCTTTCCAACATATAAAGAACTCAAAACATGATGAAGAATTGAGTGAGATAATCGAGTTTGAACTCGGTGTTCAATGAAATTGAATTCTGTTTTTGCTGAAATAACTCAATTCGAGCTGAAACTTCTCAAGTCCATAACTCACTCCACACACCTCCGTTTCACATAAAACTAATTCCATTCTCTTCTTCTCTCTTTCCTCTTTCCATGGATACCAAGAACACCAAAAATGATGAAGAAATGAGAGAGATATTTGAGTTTGAAATGATGCCACTAAACCGTTCGACGAAATTCCAGATTTCAAAATAACCGCCAAATACTAAAATTCGAAATTCTCCCTCATTTTTCAATGGAATACAACGAAATTCGGTTCAGACCTTCAGTACAGTTCCCTGATCCTCCTAAGCCAATCACAAGCCCCAAAATATCCCTCAACTCTCTATATAAAGAACCGTATTTCAATCCATCAAAAGACGCTCTTTCATCCATTCTCTAAAAAGACTCATTCTCCCACTCTCCTTAACTTATACACCACTCTCCATTCATCTTCTCTAACCTCTACAATCTCCATTAATGAGTTTCAAGCTTTCTTGAGCTCTAATTTTCGTTTTTGAGTGAAATCATGCAATTTGGGGCTAATTTGGGGAAAATTCGAATCGGTCGATTCTAGCTTGAATCGAGGTGCAATTGGAGCTTCAAATCAACTCAAGGAAGGTCCTAGCTTGGATTTCTCATTGTGGTTTGATTAAATCCATCTTAAATTCTTTCTTTTTCTCCTAATTTTTCAAATCTGAATTTTTTGTGTAAAATGATGAATTTGAGATCGAATCGTGTTTGTTTAATCACGATTGAGTAGATCTGTGTAGGGATAGATATTTGTGAAGGAATCACTTGAAATCTTGCTTTATTTTGAATCAATTTGACCGATTTGTGTAATTGTTCATATATCACTATAAAAAATGAAAATCATTGTTTTGATTGATTTGGCTGAATTTACTAGATCAATTAGACCTATAATTGCGTGTGTATTATGACCAATTAGTCATTCAAGGTCTTGGCTGAGAATTTCGTTTGATTAATTGAAGTTTTGGATTGAATTTTATGATTTGAACATGAGTTAGCTGATTTTTGTTTAGATCCAATTTTCGGTCCATTAATTGAGTTTTTCTAGCTTGAATTTACTTAAACTTGTTATACAAATCTTGAAGATTGAATATTCAGTGATTAAGGATGGTATTCTTGATCAAATACTCTTAAAAATCCCTACTTTTAAACCAAAAATCAAACCCTAATCAGTTTCTGTTTGCTGCTGTTTCATCTGTATTTTTTCAGTCGTTATCCCTTAATTTCGTGTCCAATTAAAATATTAAAAATTAAATAAATATTTTTAAAATTTAGATCTCATTTAGTAGATAATTTTCAAATCAAATTTTGCCCAATTCCGATTTATAATTTGTGAGATATTAATTTTCTAATTTTCTAATTTTTCTGTTCTTGATCTTTCTGTCCAGATTTACTGATTCTTTTCTTCTGAATTTTTAAAAATATAAAAAAAATACTAAAAATACTAAAATAGTTCTACTTAAAGAAATTTGAAGTATAGATTCCAAATATGAATTTTAAAATAGTAGTTGTTAAAACAGATCAGGAGATATTACAACTTTTGTGAGTACTGGTCTGTCAGAACCAGTTTCTGATCTAGATCTGAATTTTCATTATAAATCTCAAACTACAAAACATCATTATATGAAATTTTAACAGATAATCCAAAACGTGATAATTGAATTTCTGTATAAATTTTGGGATCTTTCAAGTTTTGATGATTTTTCTATAATTTTCTGAAGTTACTGCTGAACTGCTTTTGAATCTGAGATAAGTGCTAGACTGAATTGCAAATAACTCGAAAATATTTAATAAAATAATAGTAACAGTAAAGAACCACAATATAGATCTCTCTTTCTAGTTTCCAACGGTATCTCATGAGAGTTAGATTCGGAGTTTATTTGGTCTAGTTACGAATTAAAACACCAAAGGATGACGTGCTGAATTTTTCACGATAAGGCTGAAAAGAAAATTTAAAATTGGAAATTTACCTAATAAACCTTGAAATAAAAGATTTTACACTAAAGAATAATCATTGAAACTAGTTAATTCTTGAGGCCACACCTCCTTGTGTTCGACCCCTAAACTCATTACCACTCATACTCTTAATTGATTAATAGGGAAATATAAATTGTTTTGTTAAATTATGTGAAATTCAACGACGATTTTACCATGATTTACAGAGATATTAGGAAAGTATTTCCGGACTTGTCTAGCCAAGTCCGGTTATTCCGTACATCTGAAGTTCGCGTGGAAACAAGTAGAGGTTCTCTATCTTGAGAACTTGCGAGCGATCGATCTTCATCCCTAGGAGAAGGAAGGAGGTCGCGAGTCGAGCTTCAGGAAGGAGAAGGTTGCAAGTCAGAAAAGTTCAGACCTACATCCGTTCTTCGTCTCGCGGATCAAGAAGATCCGAGGTATAAATTTTAATAGCTAATCTCATACTTTTATTCCCTTAACGTAGATCCTAGGGCGGGTTAAATCCATAGGTTCCGCTGTGCATGTAACATACATGGCTATGGATTTCCCAACAGTTATCGAAGCATTCGTTAAGGAAAAAATCGTCGATTACATATTTAAAATTTAGTAAATTCTAGTATAATAAATTTTAGGGTTTTGGAAAATATTATTTGAAAACATCACGGAAATACTTTCTGGGAATATAATATTGGATATTATGATTTTCTAGAGTTTCAAGAATTAGTTTTTTGAAACCCGTTTTGGAAACGGAACTAAAACAAAAGAAAATACGAATTTTCAGCACGTCTCCGTTGAGAACGGAGTACTTCCATTGAGAACGGAATAGTTCCGTTTAGAACGGAACAGTTTCATTCCCAACGGAATAATGCTGATTTTGCGAGAAACCCTAATTTTTGTTATACATGGAATTTAAATATACAAATATGGTATGAGCTTTAGATCTGTGATTGTTCTGTGCTGTAATCTTGTGTGTGAATGCTTGTTATTTTATTTAATATCTATGGCAATCAGTGAGCTGTCCAAAGTTGTATTATGGCAACCTGTGAGTTGTCCAAATTTGTAAATTACCTTTTCTAACAATAGGATAGTTGTTAGGATAGATATTATTTCAAGACTTCAAGGCAAGAGATCTTGGCCCAATCTTCGGAAGATGGCATTGGATCTTCGCACACACAACGAAGGGTTCAAAAGCAGTTTGAAGAAATAGAGGCTTTTGCCATGGTCACGCAGTTCAAGAAAACATTCCATGTGCAGGCGCGTACAGAAAGGTACAATACGCATAATGCCTTTACTAATTGTAAGATGGCTCCAGATACATCAGTGGCCGTCCATGTTCTTCAGATGAAAGGTTATATTGATTACCTTGAGAAGCTTGGTGCAAAGGTAAACAAAGAGCTGGCTACCGATATAATTCTCGGGTCTTTAACCACGAATTTTAAACAGTTTGTTATGAATTATAATATGCACAACATGGACAAATCCATTACCGAGTTGCTCGGCATGCTTAAGCAATGCGAAACAAGTATGACGTCAAATGTTGGCAATGATTTACTCATGGTTCAAAAGGGAAGAATATGAAAAAGAAATTCAAGGGAAATGACAAGGGCAAAACCAATGGATAGTACAAGGGTAAGGGCAAGATGTTGCCTGAATCTAAGATTAAGAAACCAAAAGATGGTTTTTGTCTCTATTGCAACAAGCCGGGGCATTGGAATAGAAATTGCAAGGAGTACTTGGAAAGTCTTAAGAAGAATGGTAGTGTGACTACATCTTTAGGTATTTTTGTTATTGAAATTGTTGGGTTTCTACCGTTCATAACGCAGCGGAAAAACAAAAACGAAACAAAATCGAATTCGAAACCCAAAAGAAGGATCCGTGAATTACAATTAAATCAAAGAAAAGTTCCTAAATTTGTACCTTCGGATTACTCTTAATCCGTGATGATCAAAAGCGAATTTGGTTGATGCTTTTCTTTGTCCGATTTCAAACCGGTTTTCAAACCGATCCTTTGTATGTTTCGCCTAACCGGTCTCACAAACCGATCTCCAAGCGACCTCCAACATAACCGATTCTCCAAGCAAACTGATTCTCCAAACAAACCATGGTTTCAACCCAAATCACAAAGATGCCGCACTTCGCTTCGTCCTCTACCGGTATCCACACGAACAACCTCTTTGAACGGATAAAGAACAATATATGCTAGTATTCGTTCTTCATTTTTCTCACAGAAATAACAAGAGAATAATTTTCGGATTTTTCTCTCCTTTTGTCTCACAAAAGTTGGACGAAAATAATATGCCTTCATCTATCATTTTGGGGTATCTCTTGTGCCTATATAGTCCATAAGTTTCATATCCTATGTGCATGGTAACTATGTAACCATATATGCAACACACCTTATCATATAAGATGTAGGATTGGATGTGTCACTTGACTATGTAGCTCTTCATACAACTTATCAGATAAGTTATGATTTTTCTGTGTAAGTCTCAATAGTTGTTCTTGGTGTGTGACCCTGTAGGTTTACTTAATTTTGGCAATAATCACAACGGATTATAAATCATGAGCGGCCTCTAGCAAGACATCATGATTACCCAAATTAAGCAAGTATTGATGATTCGATCAAACCTAATTTATGTTCATGCATTATATCCTTTTGTTACACGATATCTATATCATCCATAAGGCATGGTATGTGTCAACCTTACATTGGTCGATAAATATTTCTTGACACCGAATTTGATTGAACATGAAATTACATTAATAACTCCTTATTAATTCACTCGAGCACGGCCGTGCGTTTCTTCAATCAAATCATCAAGAGGCCTAAAGATATCTCTCTCAATTTATGAGAGGAACAAATCATATCTTAATTAACCTCTTTCCTCCGTATAATTCATTATATACCTAATTATAATCTTTATGACCACCTGGTTAAAGACGATGTTAGATTATATTAAAGTATAAAATTTCTCATGTAGGAAACTGAGATAATCTCAAGTCTAAGTATTACAGATACATTCTTTACTGAGAATAACTAATGACACGAACCATGTGGTATTCTCACAGTGGGTCAATCAAGTATATGGTCTCCAACATATACTTACGTTAATGACTTAATAACTCTTATTGATGATCAGTAAAACGTGTCCATCAGTCAACTAACATACTAATGTACATTTATAGCTTATCATAAATTATATTTGTCTCACTAACATCCTATGAATGATCAGGGATGGTTTTAGAATATCATTCATAATACTTTATAGTTTTACTATCAAAGTCACATACTTTGATGATATAAAGGTGAATATCATATTCAAGGTTCCTTTTAGTAATAAGAGTAAAATAACCAATACGCATTTATTATATAAAATATCTTTAAATAAACACAATATTTGTTTACCACAATCCATACATCTAGGTCTCAAATATATTGGCCTAGGGCATTCTACTAACAATCTCCCACTTGCACTAGGCCGAATCTAATAAGTATCTAATACCCATTGACCTAGCATGACCCTCATGCTTTGCTTGAGAAAGTGGTTTAGTCAACGGATCGGCAACATTATCATCACCATAAACTCTTCATATTTTAATATCTCCTCTCGCAATGATCTCCCTGATCAATTGAAAACGTCGAAGTATGTGTTTGGTTCTCTAATGCGATCTTGGTTCCTTTGCCTGCGCGATTGCCCCATTGTTATCACAATAAAGATCCACAGGATTTGCGATACTAGAAACCACACCGAGTTCTTCAATGAACTTCTTCATCCAAACTACTTCCTTAGCTACTTCTGAAGCTGCTATGTACTCTGCTTCTGTCGTAGAATCCGCTACAGTTTGGAACTTTTCCAACTTATTGCACCTCCATTAAAAAAAAATAACCAGATTGTGATCTAAAATCATCATTGTCGGTTTGAAAGCTTGAGTCTGTGTAACCTATTACAACTAGCTCACATTCAAATCCTCCATAAACCAATAATTAATCGTTAGTTCTTCTCAAGTACTTCAGAATATTCTTGACTACTATCCAGTGACTTTCACCGGGATCAGATTGATATCTGCTAGTTGCACTTAATGCATATGATATATCTGGTATAGTACAAAGCATGGCATACATGATAGATCCAATAGCGAAGCGTACAGAATTTTATTCATGCGATTTCGTTCTTCCTGGTTAGCAGGACGTTGAGTCTTACTCAATTTTATGCCATGTGACATTGGTATGAAACATCTTTTCGAATCTTCCATTCGAAATCGTGTCAACACTCTGTCAATATAGGTACTTTGACTTAGACCTATGAGCCTTTTAGATCTATCTCTATAGATCTTAATGCCGAATATATAAGCGGCATCTCCTAGGTCCTTCATTGCAAAAGACTTTCCTAAAAATGTCTTAACATTTGTTAAAGTCGGAACGTCATTTCCAATGAGTAATATATCATCTACATAAAGTACTAGAAAAACTATTGCGCTCCCACTAACTCTCTTGTAAACACAAGGTTCATCTTCATTTTTGATAAAATCAAAATCTTTGATTACTTCATCAAAATGAAGATTCCAACTCCGAGATGCTTGCTTTAATTCGTAAGTAGATTGCTGCAATTCGCAAACCTTACCAGAATTGTTAGGATCAACAAAATCTTCGGGTTGTGTTATATACACATCCTCGAGTAAATTTCCATTAAGAAAAGTTATTTTGACTTCCATTTGCCATATCTCATAGTCCGTCCATGTCAGTTTTCCTTTTGAAAACCCATTTACACACAATGGTCTTAGAATCTTCAGTTGAATCAATTAGGTTCCAAACTTGATTATTGTACATGGACTGCATCTCAGTTTTTATGTCTTCTAACCATTTATGAGAATCAGGATCCTTCATAGCTTCTTGGTAAGATGAGGGTTCATCATCTATGAGCGCCACATTTTAATCATCAGTCATGAGATATCCATATCTCTCGGGCTCATGACGAACTCTACCAGATCAACGAGGAGCATCTTGTGTTTCAAGACCGGATCGTCAACTCTTGAAGAGACTAGTGGATCTTCCAATGACTGTTCATTGCCAATTAGTGGATCTTGAATTTCTTCAAGGTGTACTTTATTCCCACTAGTTACTTTAGAAATAAATTCTCTTTCCAAAAAGATACCATTTCGAGCAACAAACACTTTGTTCTCGGATGGGTTGTAAAAGTAATATCCTTTAGTTTCTTTAGGATATCCCACAAATAAGCATTTATCAGATTTCGGTGTTAACATGTCAGAAATTTGACGCTTCACATAAGCTTCACAACCCCAAATCTTTAGAAAAGATAATGCGGGACTCCTCCCAGTCCATATCTCATATGGAGCCTTTTGAACAGCTTTTGATGGAATTATGTTTAGTATGAACGCGACAGTCTCAATGGCATAACCCCAAAAGGATATCGGAAGATCTGTTTGACTCATCATAAACCGAACCATATCTAATAAAGTTTGGTTTCTCCTTTCCGAGACACCATTCCATTGAGGTGTTCCAGGAGGAGTAAGTTGTGAAACTATTCCACAATCTTTAAGATGATCGTCAAACTCTAGGCTTAAATATTCGCCACCTCGATCCGATTGAAGTGCTTTTATTTTCTTACCTAGCTGGTTTTCTACTTCACTCTTGAAAATTTTGAACAATTCAAAAGATTCAGATTTATGTTTCATTAAGTAAAAGTATCCATATCTACTTAAGTCATTAAAAGTAATGAAGTATCGAAAATCACCTCTAGCTGGTGTGCTCATTGGTCTGCATACATCTGTATGTATGAGATCCAATAACTCACTTGCCCTCTCACATCTCTTTATGAAAGGAGCCTTTGTCATCTTACCTAATAAACAAGATTCGCACGTCTCAAATGATTCTAAATCAAATGAGTCTAAAAGTCCATATTGGTGGAGTTTAGAAATGTGTTTCTTATTTATGTGTCATAAACGACAATGCCAGAAATATGTCGGATTCAAATCATTAGATTTAAATCTCTTTATATTAATGCTATAGATAGACTTGTAATGTTCATGATTAAGATTTAAAACATAAAGACCATTTTCTAATTGACCATTAGCATAGAAAAGGTTTTCTTTACTTATGGTAAAGTTATTATTCTCAATAATAAAATTACAACCATCCAAAACCAATCTCGACACAAATACAATATTCCTGTTCACAGCAGGTACATAGTAGCAATTATTTAAATTTATTACAAGTCCATAAGGTAAAGATAATAAATAAATGCCCACGGCTAATGCAGCAACTCTTGCTCCATTTCCCACCCGTAGGTCAACTTCAGCTTTCGCTAATCCTCTACTCCTTTGCAGCCCCTGCACATTATTACAAATGTGAGTACCGCATCCGGTATCTAATACCCAAGATGAGGAAGTAGATAAATTAATTTCAATAACATTAATACCTGAAGTAGTAGTCTCACTACTCTTCTTCTTCTTCTTCTTTCGGTCCTCCAAGTAGGCCTGACAATTTCTTTTTCAATGGCCTGGTTTGTTGCAGAAGAAACAAACACCCTCCTTGGGTTTTTTGCTCTTAGGTTCGGACAACACCTTGCCCTTACATTTTCCCTTGAATTTGCCCTTGATTTTTCTCTTCTGACCCTTGCCTTTCTGAACCAAGATAACATCGTGGACAACATTTGTCTTCATAGTCCCCTTGAAGTTCTTCAGCATATCATGCAACTCCGTGAGACTCTTGTCCATGTTATGCATATTATAGTTCATTATAAATGGCTTGAAATTTGGAGGAAGAGACCTAAGGATCAAATCGGTAGTCATCTCATTGCCAATCTTTGCCCCTAGTTTCTCAAGTTGATCAAGGTACCCCTTCATTTTCAGAATATGAGCACTCACCGAGGAGTTGGGAACCATCTCACAACTTGCTAATGCACAATGTGCTTTATACCTCTCATTTCTAGCTTGCTCTTGGAACATTTCCATTAGCTGCGCCAACATTGGAAATGCCTCTAAATTTTCAAACTGTTTTTGAAGATCGGCATCCATGGTGGCTAACATGAGACATGTCACATCATTAGAGTCGCTTGTATGCTTAGCATAAGTGTCTATTACTTCTTGATTAGCATCATTAGCGGGCTGGTTAGGAATGGGCCTTTCAAGGACATAGTTCCTCCTTTCTTGTTTGAGAACAATTCTCAAATTTCGATGCCAGTCGAGAAAGTTTTTCCCATTGAGCTTGTCCTTCTCAAGGACGGATCGCAATGTTAAAGTTGATGTGTTGTTTGTTGTCATTTTCTACACAGAATTAAATACATGTTTATATTAATATGTGATTTGAGATATTTTAATATAATTTTAGCTCCCACTATTTTATTCAAATCAATAACCCTCAAATGTATTGATTCGGAAATTTTAACTTTAAATTTCATAGTGGGCCAAGATCCATATTTCATCAAGTTCCAAGTGAGCTTTGGCTCATTGCCTAGAACCTAATTATTTAGGTAGGAACGTTTCCAATTGTATCTCATACAACTCTTGTTTAATCCATAGGATGAGCATCATATGCTCGGCGTATGCATCCTATCATATGCCCCGAACCCAAGTCTGACTTGATAGTTCAGTTGAATCTAACCATGTCTAAATATCAAGAATCACCATTTCTCGCTTCTTATCACCCTAAGATTATGCTAATTCACTATGCTTTGGAATACCCAAATTTTGCATGATTCAAGGGATGATAAGTATAGATACATGGGAGGCATTTCTATGATTCAATATTATATGAGGGATTGTTATGTTTAACCTTTTTTTATTTTAGTTGTTTTATTTTATCATGTATTTCATCACAGAACATCACATGCACAGATAAAATAAATATGATATGATATAACATGGCCTTGATGATCTAAATGAGTCAATCATTAAGATCATTTCCTAAGATACATTCAACCACAAGGCATTGATGAACTCCTTCATCCCCATAATGTGAATGAGGTGGATGGTGAACTCCATCTCCATGATGTGTATGAGGTGGACGGTAAACTCTTTCATCTCCATGATACGTATGAGGTGGACGGTGAACTCCTTCATCTCCATGATGTGTATGACCGTGGTAGTTATATTATATATAAAATGAACGGAATCATGCCCATCACAATTAACCATCAAAATAAATTACATCACATCAACCAAGAACGGAACCATGCCCATTATTACATACATACATATATTACATATATCACATTATCACACACAAATCAGAACCATTCATCACATATCTAATTGGCCATGTTATATGCATTATGTTGTACTTTAAACCATATTACGAAATATGGATAGGGAGTTACGAATATAAAATTCGGGGTCTACAATTAATCTATGCGTGAGTATGGGGTTCGGGGCGCGGCCCCGAAAAACGGGGGTCCCTGAAGAAATTTTATTTTATATAGTACCGAAACTCAAAATTTCTTTAAAACTTGATGTGTTGAATACATCTTTTCGAAGTTTATTTAGTGCATCATATACGTGTTTCGTACCTTTTCATAAAATTTAGACACCCATCTGAAGGTCAAGATACATCACATGCACCCTTTCATGTAGTTGCATCCTTTCATGAAATCATAACCATTCATGATCAAGATACATCACACGCACCCTTTCATGAAGTCGCATCCTTTCATGAAATCGCAACTGTTCATCACAAAAATTAAACAATTGAAAAATAACGCCTCAAAATCAAAAGAAATATTTTGAAAATGGTTTATCCGTCTTAATTTAATTGGAATTCACTTGGCTCTGATACCACTTGAATCAAACGAAACAAAATCGAATTCGAAACCCAAAAGAAGGATCCATGAATTACAATTAAATCAAAGAAAAGTTCATAACTTTGTACCTTCGGATTACGCTTAATCTGTGATGATCGAAAGCGAATTTTGTTGACGCTTTTCTTTGCCCGATTTCAAACCGGTTTTCAAACTGATCCTTTGTATGTTTCGCCTCACCGGTCTCACAAACCGATCTCCAAGCGATCTCCAAACGAACCGATTCTCCAAGCAAACCGATTCTCCAAACAAACCAAGGTTTCAACCCGAATCACAAAGACGCCGCACTTCTCTTCGTCCTCTACTGGTATCCACATGAACAACCCCTTTGAAAGGATAAAGAACAATATATGCTAGTATTCGTTCTTCATTTTTCTCACAGAAATAACAAGAGAATAATTTTCAAATTTTTCTCTCCTTTTGTCTCACAAAAGTTGGACGAAAATAATATGCCTTCATCTATCATTTTGGGGTGTCACTTGTGCCTATATAGTCCATAAGTTTCATATCCTATGTGCATGGTAACTATGCAACCATATATGCAACACACCTTATCATATAAGATGTAGGATTGGATGTGTCACTTGACTATGTAGCTCTTCATACAACTTATCACATAAGTTATGCTTTTCTGTGTACGTCTCAATAGTTGTTCTTTGTGTGTGACCCTATAGGTTTACTTTATTTTGGCAATAACCACAGCGGATTATAAATCATGAGCGGCCTCTAGCAAGACATCATGACTACCCAAATTAAGCAAGTATGGATGATTCGATCAAACCTAATTTATGTTCATGCATTGTATCCCTTTGTTAAACGATATCTATATCATCCATAAGGCATGGTATGTGTCAACCTTTCGTTGGTCGATAAATATTTCTTGACACCGAATTTGATTGAACATGAAATGACATTAATAACTCCTTATTAATTCACCCGAGCACGGCCGTGCGTTTCTTCAATCAAATCATCAAGAGGCCTAAAGATATCTCTCTCAATTTATGATAGGAACAAATCCTATCTTAATTAAACTCTTTCCTCCGCATAATTCATTATATACCTAATTATAATCTTTATGACCGCCTGGTTAAAGACGATGTTAGATTATATTAAAGTATAAAATTTCTCATGTTGGAAACTGAGATAATCTCAAGTCTAAGGATTACAGATACATTCTTTACTAAGAATAACTAATGACACGAACCATGTAGTATTCTCACAATGGGTCAATTCAGTATATAGTCTCCAACATATACTTACGTTAATGACTTAAAAACTCTTATTCTTGATTAGTAAATTGTGACCATGAGTCAACTAACATACTGATGTACATTTATAGCTTATCATAAATTATGTTTGTCTCACAAACATCCTATGAATGATCAGGGACGGTTTTAGAATATCATTCATAATACTTTATATTTTTACTATCAAATTCACATACTTTGATGATATAAAGCTGAATATCATATTCAAGGTTCATTTTAGTAATAAGAATAAAATAACCAATGCGCATTTATTATATAAAATATCTTTAAATAAATACAATATTTGTTTAACACAATCCATACATCTAGGTCTCAAATATATTGGCCTAGGGCATTCTACTAACAGAATTAATTTATCTACTTCTACATCTTGGGTATTAGATACTGGATGTACAACTCACATTTGTAATAATATGCAGGGACTGCAAAGGAGTAGGAAATTAGCAAAAGGCGAAGTGGACCAACAGGTGGGGAATGGAGCAAGAGTTGTCGCATTAGTCGTAGGAACTTATAATTTATCTTTACCTTCTGGACTTGTTTTAAAACTTAATAATTATTATTTTGTACCTGCAATAAATAGGAATTTGATTTCTATTTCGAGTTTGGCGAAAGATGGTTATGTATTTATTATTAACAAAAATGAATTTATAATTCGTAAAGGTAACCTTTTCTATAGGAATGTCCGCATAGAAAATGGTCTTTATATTCTTGATCTCGAAATAGAAAGTAATGAGTCCATTTATAACATTAATACAAAAAGATTAAAATCTAACGACTTGAATCCAACATACTTCTGGCAATGTCGCTCTTAGGTCACATAAATGAGAAATGCATTTCTAAACACCATCAAGATGGCCTTTTAGACTCATTCGATTTTGAATCGTTCGAGACATGCGAATCATGTTTATTGGGCAAAATAACAAGGACACCTTTTACTAAACAAGGTGAAAGAGTGAATGACTTATTAGAGCTCGTAAATTCAGATGTATGCAGTCCGATGAGTAAAGAAGCTAGAGTTGGTTTTCCATACTTCATTACATTTACAGATGATTTGAGCAGATATGGGTATATATACTTAATGAAGTATAAATCAGAATCTTTTGAAAAGTTCAAAATATTCAAGAATGAAGTGGAAAACCAACTTGGTAAGAAAATTAAAGCACTTCGATTAGATCGTGGTGGTGAATATTTAAGCCAAGAATTCGTAGATCATCTTAAGGATTGTGAAATTGTTTCACAATTATCTCCTCCTGGAACACCTCAATGGAATGGTGTATCGGAGAGGAGAAATCAAACCTTACTGAATATGGTTCGGTCTATGATGAGCCGAACGGATCTTCCAACTTTCTTTTGGGGTTATGCTCTTGAAACAGCTGCATTCATACTGAACAGAATTCCATCAAAATCAGTTCAAAAGACACCATATGAATTATGGACTGGGAAGAGTCCCAGATTATCTTTTCTAAAGATTTGGGAATGTGAAGTATATGTCAAGCGTCAGCTCTCTGATAAACATGCACCCAAATCTGACAAGTGTTTATTTGTGGCTTATCCTAAAGAAATTAAAGGATATTACTTTTACAACCCATCCGAAAATAAAGTATTTGTTGCTCGGAATGGAGTCTTCTTGGAGAAGGACTTTGTTTCCAAAAGAACAAGTGGGAGTGCAATCCAGCTCAAAGAAGTTCAGAACTCACAAATTAATGCAGAACCGATGGTGGAACAAGAATTAGATTCATCAACAGTTAATGAATCTGAAAATATAACACAAGTACCTCCTCGTATATCTGTTACGGATCGTTGAGAGCCACCAAGAGATGGATATCTCATGACTCATGACGATGATGTGATTCTCATAGATAATGAGCCCGCATCCTATCAAGAAGCTATGTCGAGTCCAGATTCTCACAAATGGGAAGAAGCAATGAAAGCTGAGATGCAATCCATGTACGATAATCAAGTTTGGAACTTGATTGATCCACCAGAAGGCTTGAAGACCATCGGGTGCAAATGGGTTTTCAAAAAGAAAACTGACATGGATGGAAATGTGCAAACTTATAAAGCTCGGCTCGTGGCGAAGGGTTTCAAACAAATCCATAATATTGACTATGATGAAACTTTTTCGCCAGTTGCCATGCTTAAATCAATCAGAATTTTACTTGCCACAGCTGCAAATTATGACTATGAAATATGGTAAATGGATGTCAAAATAGCGTTTCTAAATGGAAACATTACTGAGGATGTATACATGATACAACCCGAGGGTTTTGTCGAACCAAATATTTATGGAAAGGTTTGCAAGCTTAAGAAATCCATTTATGGATTAAAACAAGCATCTCGTAGCTGGAATCTTTATTTTGATGAAGTCATCAGAGATTTTGGTTTCATCAAAAGTGAAAAAGAACCTTGTGTTTGCAAAAAGGTCAGTGGGAGCGTAGTAGTTTTTCTTATGCTTTATATTGATGACATCCTACTCATTAGAAATGATATTCCCATGCTTTTAAGCGTCAAGACATATTTAGGGAATAGTTTCTCAATGAATGACCTAGGAGAAGCCGCCTATATATTAGGCATCAAGATTTATAGAGATAGTTCTAAAAGGCTAATAGGTCTGAGTCAAAGTACTTACATTGACAAGGTATTGAAACGGTTCAGTATGGAAGATTCCAAGAGAGGATTTCTTCCGATGTCACATAACATCTCACTTAGTAAATCTCAATGTTCAGCAACACGAGATGAACATAACCGGATGAGTAAGATTCCATATGCTTCGGCAATTGGATCTATCATGTATGCCATGGTAAGTACTCCACCGGATGTGGCACAAGCATTAAGCGTAACAAGTAGGTATCAGTCAGATCCCGGTGAAAGTCACTGGATGGCAGTTAAGAATATTCTCAAGTATTTGAGAAGGACAAAGGATTTATTCTTGGTCTATGGGGGATTGGATAGTGAGCTGGCTGTAAAAGGTTACACTAATGCGAGCTTCCAAACTAACATAGACAATTATAGTTCGCAAAGTGGCTATGTGTTTTGTCTAAATGGAGGAGCAGTAGTTTAGAAAAGTTCTAAACAGAAAACTGTGGCGGATTCTAGCACAGAGGCGGAGTACATAGCAGCTTCAGAAGCACCTAAGAAAGCTGCTTGGATAAAGAAGTTCGTGATGGAACTAGGAGTAGTCTCGAGTATCTTGGACCCTATGGTTATCTATTGTGACTGTAATGGAGCAATCGCACAATCAAAGGAACCAAGATCACATCACAAAACCAAGCATATACTTCGACGTTTTCATTTGATCCGAGAGATCATTGAGAGAGAAGACATTAAAGTGTGTAAAATACCGGGCGATGATAATGTGGTTGATCCATTTACTAAGCCACTTCCGCAAGTGAAACATGAGGGTCATGTTAGGTCAATGGGTCTGAGGTACCTAGAGGAACAATGAGTATGTATTACTTAGTTCGGCCTAGTGCAAGTGGGAGACTGAAAGTAATAATGCCCTAGGCCAAATTATTTTGCCGTGTAGTAAACGGATTATGTATCAGACATTATATTTTTGTATTAGATGTTTTATCTCATAAACTTTTTCATATAATAATTGTGCATAAAGGTTGTTAGATTATTAATTAACCATGAATATGTATGTCCATTATACGTCATCAGAATATGTGATTCTGATAGTAAAACCGTAAAGCAAAGTGAATACAATTCTAAAGTATCCCTAGTCATATATTAGATGTTTGTAAGACAAACATATTCGAAAATCTCAAATCATATATATAGTTACTAGTATGTTATTTGGATGATGATCACATTTTACTGATCATGGATATTGGATATCAATTCATTAATATAAATATATGTTGGAGAACATATATTGGATCGACCCACTATGAGAATATACATGGTATATGTCATTAGTATTTTCTCATCATATAATGTATGATTAGTCCTTTGACTTGAGGTCATAATAGATTTCTGCAAGTATATCTTTATACTTTGACATAGTCAAATGTTGTCCTTAACTGGATAATTATAAAAGCTATGATCGAGTATTTAGTAAACCATGAGTTGGAATGTGAATGATCAAGATAGAATTTGTTACTCTCGGATACGAGAGAGATATCTCCGGGCCCCCTGATAAATTGTGACTGAAGGAAAATACACGGCCGTGTATGAAAGAATTAGCATGTGTTATTAATATCTTTTAATTTATTCAGTCTAATTATAATTCAGTAAAGAGAATTGATCATAATAAGGATGACATAAAATCATACCTTATGATCAATATAAATATCGTTTAACAAAGGAACTAAATACATAATTAATGTACAGGTTATGATCACGTGTCATTTATTTAATTTGGGTAATCATAACGTCGTACTAAAGACTACTTATGATTTATAAACTTTAAGTTTATTTTCAATACTAAATGAGCCTACAGGGTCGCACACAAACATTGTTGGGTCTCAGACGTGCATAACGCAGCGGAAAACAAAAATATTTGTCCAAAACACATTCCGAGGATCCATGCATATCGGTTAAATCAAAGAAATAAATCTTAAAAATACCTTTCGGATTACGCTTAATTCGTGACGCTCAAACCATGCGTGTTGTCCATGCGCCTCTAAACCGGGTACCGTCCTAACCGATTTTTCGTCCATCTAGGCCATCTAGGTCGGATCGTGCGGAAGTCATCTATCGCACACACAATCGGTCTCCACTAAAACTCTCAACAAATCGTTCTCATCTTCTTAGGCCGAAAAGATCACAAGCGCCGAAAGTACAAACGCCTCTACCGGTATCCACACGAAAAACTTCTTAAAACGGGAAGAAGAACAGTATATATGCTAGTAACTTATTCTCCTCTTGCATAAGAAAACTCTTCTTATTTTATCTCACAAAAGATGTATATAATTCCTCTCATATAATCGCACTCTTTCGTTTTTGTCATACAAAAAGAAAGCACCCTTTCATAATTTTGTCATACAAATTAGAAAGTATATTTTCTCTCTTTTGTCTCACAAAAGAGAATGAGAAATAATGAGAGAGAGAATGATGTGTTGTATATGAATTTGGAGCCATCTATGTCCTTATATAAAGGTGAAGAGTCATGTCTTTTCACACTAAAAGATGTGTATGACATCACTCATCATTATCCATATGCCATCATCTAGACTCTTCTAGATTACTTGATCTTTCGTGCTCATAGTCTTTATATACATATATATCACATCTTATCACAAAAGATGACAATATATTTCGTGACATTCTTATGCAACTCAGGTCAAAGGACTATAAATAATTTATGTTACAAGAATCGCTAATGACGTAAAACATGTAGCATTTTTATGGCGGGTCAATCCAGTATATGGTCTCTAACATATACCTATGTTAATAACTTAATAACTATTTATCCATGATCAGTAAAACATAATCATCAGTCAACTAATATACTGGTATACATTTATAGCTTGTATATAAATATATATTTATATGTATCTGCAAGTATATCTGTCTCCACAAATATCCTATAAATGACCAGGGACGATTTAGAATAGCATTCATAACAGTTTATAGTTTTACTATCAAAGTCACGCACTTTGATGACATAAAGCTGAATTGCATACTCATGGTCTATTTTAATTATATTAAAATAACCTATACACACATATTATATGAAATTAATATTATGTTTGTTATTACAATCCATCATTTAGATCACAAACACTTTGGCTTAGGGCATAACACCATCAATCTCCCACTTGCACTAGGCCAAACCAACCAAGTATCTCATACTCATTTATCTATGTGGTATCACATACCAGTTGACCTAACATGATCACCATCATTTAAGAGATTGGGTTCTTAAATAGATTATCAAACATTGTGATATGCAAATACTTTGCATATTTTATGTCCACCATAATCTAAGAAGAATACTTTATCCTTCTCAAGTATATAATCATTCTCTTGATTATTATTTAGTGACTTTCACTAAGATTAAACTTATGTGTGCTTGTTACACTTAATTCACATCATATGTAATTAAGCTCCCACTGAATTTCTTGTCAACATAAGATTTATCTTTAGTTTTTGATAAAACCAAACTGTTTGGTTATTTCATCAAATAATAAATATTCACCTAGAGATGTTTGCTTTAATTCATAAATGAATTTATACAACTTGCAAACTCTTTTCAAAAAAAATTTAGGATAGACAAAACTATCAAGTTGTATCATATACATATTTTCATATGTTTCTATTAAGAAACAACGTCTTGACATCCACTTGGCATCATTTATAGTCATATTATGAACATATGCCCAAGAAAATTCTGAAATACATAAGCATGATGACTTGGAAAAATACTATCATAGTCTATACTATGAGTTTAACTTAACCACAAATCATGCATTATATGTTTGCACATTATCCATGCCGGTCTTTCTTTTAAAACCGTATTTCCATCTGATGGATCAATCAAATTCAAAACTTGATTGTCTGACATGGATTACATCTCAACTTTCATAGTCTCTAACCATTAGAGCCTTGACTCATCATAGTCTATTAGCAGAATTTGGACTCATCATCTATGAGTATGAAATTTTTATCATTAGACACGAAAAATCTATATTTTTCGGGCCTGCGATAAATTCTAATAGATATACATGAATACACTTATGTTATATACTCAGACTCTTCAACATCTAGAGAGTCTCGTTGGTTAATTGCAGACTCAATCACTAGTTGAAATCTGAATTAATTTCCATCCGAACATTACTGTCAGTATGTGGAATTTGAACTTTTTAAATTTACTCCCACTAATTCTTTTGGAAACACTTCTTCCAAAGAGATATAATTTTCGAGTAACAAACACTTTGTTCTCATATTAATTATAGAAGTAATATCCTTTACTTTTCTTAGGATATTCCACAATAAACACTAATCCGATTAGATGCATGATGCTTTAATTAAGTATCATATCCTCAAATCTTGATAAAAGATAATCTGATACACCTACCAGTCCATATCGCATATGGAGTCTTTTACAACTACTTTAGATGGAATTATATTCAGTATGAACGCAATAAGAGGGTAATCCCGAAAAAAATCGAAGATATATTTGACTCATCATAATTGAACTATATCTAATAAAGTTCGATATCATTATCATGAACATCAAACACTTGGTTCTCGACTCCTTGATCTCATCAAAGAAATTTGATTTTTCAAAGCCAAGTTTATTGTCTACTTCATTATTTGAAAGTTTTGAACTTTTCAAAATATTCAAATTTATTGTTTGAATAAAGTGATGAAGTAGTTTTTTCTAGCACCTTCACTCATTGATGAACATACATCACTATGTATGAGATCCAATAAGTAACTTGCTTTCACCTTACTTTGTGAAAGACGTATATGTCATCTTGTCTAATAAATAAGTTACACATGTTTCAAATGATTCAAAATCAAATGAATTTGAAAATCCATCTTAATGGATTTAATACATGTTCATCTTATTTAAGTAGACCAATCGACAATGCTAGATTTAAATTCTTAATATTAAAGTTATAGATAGACTTATAATTATCTTGTTCGATATAACACATAAGGTAATTTTTCTATTGGAACATTTTCAAAGAAAATTGACATTTGTGAATGGTGAAATTATTATTCTCAATAATAAATTAATAACCATTCATAGATAAACTCGAACTATAGATAATACAAAATTTATTGTCGACATTAAATAATAATTATTTATGTCGGTGATAAGTCCAAAGAGACTATAAATAAATGAGTTACTTGAGAAAATGCAACAACTTTTGCTACATTTCTCACTCATATGTTAACATCATATTTACTCAATAGTCTACAACTTTGTCAGTACATTTTCACAAATGTGTGATTCACATCGTGTATCTAATACACGTGATGTGAAATAGACAAATTAATTTCTATAACAAAAATACTTGAAGCGATAGTCACACTATCCTTTCATTCCCTTTTTCATATCTTCTTGAGAAATTATGGTTTCTTTCAATGAACCGATTCACTGCAAAAGATACTAATTTCTTACCTAAGGCCGAAGCCTCGGCAACATCTTGCCGTTATCTTTGGGAGTACTTTTTACGTTCCTTTTAATCACGAGAACATTATTGACAACACTTGACCAAGTTCATGTTAACGATTATTAGCATCTTATGTTATCTGTCCTTCTCAAGGACCTATTGTGAGACATAAATAGATATACTATTCGATTTGAATAATATGCAAAGACTATTATTCTTTAAATATTTCATATAATTGCTCCCACTATTTTTTAATCAAATCAATATCCCTCAATCGCATTGATTCGGAAACTTTCAATGCATGAAGTTTCATAGTGAGACAAGATCCATATTTCAATTAAGTCCTAGGTGAGCTTTGGCTCATCACCCAGAAGTTAACTTATTTAGGTAGGAATAATTCCAATTGTATCTCATACAACTCTTGAAAAACATAGGATAAGCATCATATGCCCGACATATATATCCTATCGTATGCCCCGAGCCCAAGTCCGACTTGATAGCCCAATTAAATCAAACCATGTCTAATCATCGGCAAAATAGTACCCAACACACTCAGCTTTGGCATGACGTATGTTGGCTATCATTTCCCGCATTCTCTCCTCCTAAGATTGTCCCTACATATCCAGCTTTGGCATGACCTATGCAAGGTCGATCAGAGTATCGAGAGATTTAGACTTATGGAAGGCACTTCATGACTTAATATTATTTTGAGGGATTTTATTTAATATTATATATTATTATGCAATATTCAAAGAACATCACATGTACTAACAGAATAAAGATAATAACAATGACATATCATGGCCTTGATCTTTATGAACTAACATAAAGATTTCCTAATATATGTTTCATCTCCATGAAATTTTTCTTAGATTGTATTTGGAAATCTTATCTCCATGTATAAAAATCGATGAACTCTTTCATTGCCATGATGTGTGGTTTAAAATAAACTCGTCATCTTAATGATGTATTCATGATGGACGATGAACTCCATCTCAATGATATATGTGTTATGTCTAATGAACTCTCTCATTATATCAACACATATCAACAAATATATCAAATATAAACATAATCATATTATGTTTCGATTATTTACCCATTTATAAAATATATATATATATATATATATATATATATATATATATATATATATATATATATATATATATATATATATATATATATATATATATAAGGCTTACGAATGCGAATACGGGGCACGGTCATCATTGTCAACATTTGGCAGGTCAAAACTCAATGTTTAATTTGGTCAACATTTGACTCGGTCAACGATCAATATTTGACAAGGTCAATAGTCAATGGTCAATATTTTGACCAGGTCATGATCAACTTTTAACCAATTTAATGGTCAACAGTCAAGGGGGAAATTAATGTAGTCAACTGTCAACAATTAACAGTCAATACAATCAATAGTCAACATAGTCCACAATCAACACAGTGGGTCAACAATCAACTGTCAACATGATCAACATGGTCAACACCTGGTCAACTTTGTCAACACACATTTTTCTACACATTAATACATCATAGGCATCTTTTCATGAATTCAATACATCAAATGCAACTTTTCATGAAATAATGCATCACATGCACCATTTCAAAAAGGCAATTCATGGTATGCATCCGTTGGTCACACCCTTTAGTCGCACCCTTTGGTCGCACCCATTCGTCGCAACCTTATGGACGTGATATTTGGATCGCATCCGTTGGTCGCACCCTTTGGTCGCAACCTTATGGACGTGACATTTGGATCGCATCCGTTGGTCACGCCCTTTGGTCGCAACCTTTGGTCGCTTCTTTTGGATGTGACATTTGAATCGCTTCCCTTGGTCACACCCGTTAGTCGCACCCTTTGGTCGCACCCTTTGTCGCATCCGTTGGTCTTTTGATCGCACCCTTTGGTCGCATCCGTTGGTCGCAACCTTTCGTCGCGTCTTTTGGATGTGACATTTGATTCGCATCCCTTGGTCGCACCCATTCGTCACAACCTTATGGACGTGACATTTGGATCGCATCCGTTAGTCACACCCTTTAGTCACACCCTTTGGTCGCAACTCTTGGACTCAACTTTTGGATCGCTTTCCTTGGTCGCACCTTTTAGACGCAATCCTTGGTCATGACCTTCGGATCATATTTCTTGGTCGCAACTCTTGGATGCAACACTTGGACGCAACCTTTGGATCATATCCCTTGGTAGCATCTTTTGGACACAACTTCTGGATCACATCTATTCATCGCATCTTTTGATCACATCTCTTGGATATAACTTTTGGATCACATCCTTTGGTCATATCCTTTGGTCGCATTCTTTGGATGCAACTCCTGGATCATATCCATTAATCGCATCTTTTCTATTAAGAATATTCAACACTTGAATACTCTATATGCAAGCCTTATAATTATAAATAAAAACTATAAATGGTATATAAATAGTATATATCACATATATACCAACTCAATTTAACCGAAACACGAACGTCGCGCTGATACCACTGTTAGGTCTCAGACGTGCATAACGCAGCGGAAAACAAAAATATTTGTCCAAAACCCATTCCGAGGATCCGTGCGTATCGGTTAAATCAAAGAAATAAATCTTAAAGATACCTTTCGGATTACGCTTAATCCGTGACGCTCAAACCATGCGTGTTGTCCATACGCCTCTAAACCAGTTACCGTCCTAACCAATTTTCCGTCCGTCTAGGCCATCTAGGTCGGATCGTGCGGAAGTCATCTATTGCACACACAATCGGTCTCCACTAAAACTCTCAACAAACTGTTCTCATCTTCTTAGGCCGAATATATCACAAGCGCCGAAAGTACAAACGCCTCTACCGGTATCCACATGAACAAACTTCTTAAAATGGGAAGAAGAACAGTATATATGCTAGTAACTTATTCTCCTCTTGCATAAGAAAACTCTTCTTATTTTATCTCACAAAAGATGTATATAATTCCTCTCATATAATCACACTCTTTCGTTTTTGTCATACAAAAAGAAAGCACCCTTTCATAATTTTGTCATACAAATTAGAAAGTATATTTTCTCTCTTTTGTCTCACAAAAGAGAATGAGAAATAATGAGAGAGAGAATGATGTGTTGTATATGAATTTGGAGCCATCTATGTCCTTATATAGAGGTGAAGAGTCATGTCTTTTCACACTAAAAGATGTGTATGACATCACTCATCATTATCCATATGCCATCATCTAGACTCTTCTAGATTACATGATCTTTCGTGCTCATAGTCTTTATATACATATATATCACATCTTATCACATAAGATGACAATATATTTTGTGACATTCTTATGCAACTCATCATATAAGTCGCTAGGATTTTCTGCGCCCGTTTCAGTTTGTTCTTTGTGTGTAACCCTGTAGTTTCACTTAATGTTGGCAATAGACTTGACAGTCTATAAATCATGAGCGGACTCTAGCAAGCCATCATGACTACCCAATTTAAGTGAATATCGGTGATCCGATTTACATAATCAACAATCACGTATTTAGTCCCTTTGCCACGCGATATCTATATCGATCATAAGGGGGCATGTAATATGTCATCCTTATATAAATCGATTAATATCTTTTGATCCCAAATTAAACTGAACAAGAACAAATGACATTAATAACTCTTATTAATTCATTTGAGTATGGCCATACATTTCTTCAGTTCAATTCATCAAGAGGCCTAAAGATATCTCTCTCATTTATGAGAGGAACAAATCCCGTCTTGATTGCACTCATCCCTCTACATGATTCATTGTGTACCTAATCATAACTGTTATGACCACCCGGTTAAAGGCAGTGTTAGATTATATTAAAGTATAAAATTACTCATGTTGGGAACCGAGACAATCTCGGTCAAAGGACTATAAATACTTTTCTGTACAAGAATCGCTAATGACGTAAAACATGTAGCATTCTTATGGCGGGTAAGTGCAGTATATGGTCTCTAACATATACCTATGTTAATAACTTAATAACTATTTAGCCATGATCAGTAAAACATAATCATCAGTCAACTAATATACTGGTATACATTTATAGCTTGTATATAAATATATATTTATATGTATCTCGCAAGTATATTTGTCTCCACAAATATCCTATAAATGACCAGGGACGATTTAGAATAGCATTCATAACAGTTTATAGTTTTACTATCAAAGTCACGCACTTTGATGACATAAAGCTAAATTGCATATTCATGGTCTATTTTAATTATATTAAAATAACCTATACGCACATATTATATGAAATATCTTAGAATAAATATTATGTTTGTTATTTCAATCCATCATCTAGGTCACAAACATTTTGGCCTAGGGCATAACACCATCAAACATAACTAACTCGGTTGGACACAGAAAATCAAAAGGAAGGTAAAGAGGTGTGAGAATTAGATGCTATAAATAGAT
Organism: Juncus inflexus; assembly: GCA_024447665.1. NCBI lineage: Eukaryota > Viridiplantae > Streptophyta > Magnoliopsida > Poales > Juncaceae > Juncus > Juncus inflexus. The sequence continues at coordinate 11,701,531 of JAJHPC010000010.1, forward strand.
GAAGGTTTCATCTAATTAGGTAAGAAAATTCAGTCCATACCCTAGCCACCAATTGACAAAGAGAGAAAGAAAAACCGGATCTAGTATTCTCGGTTTCTCCTCCAATGAGTTAGTCGCGTGTGGATACGTGTAGAGGGCGGTGCCGGTGTCATAGCGCCTTTCGTGATCAGATCCGCAAGGAGACGTAGGGAGATCATTTGGAGATGAATCGTGAAGCCCTACAAACCGGATTAGCCGAATCCGAGGTATAAATAAGATTTATTTTTCTGATTTGATTGATAATACACGGATCCTCAGTTAGAAAACGGGTAAAATTTTAATTCCACTTTGTTTCTGAGATTACGTGTTTCCTTTCAAATCTCTAGTCCAACACTTTGTCGTAGGGCATAATTCCTTCAGGTCAATACCCAAGTCATGTTCTTTCCGAGAGGCTCAATCCCATCTCTCATTGCACGCTCCCACTTGATAGAATCTCCCGTCTCTACCGCCTCATGGTAGTCCTCTGATTCGTCATTTGACCTATGCTTGTAGTAGTGTGATCCGCTTTGGACCGGAGCTAGTCCCCACAAATCACTCTGCACCAAGTCTAGCTTCCCTGTCTTGAGTTCTCACGTGACATTCGAAAAACTAACCCATATTTCCTTGCCGAGCAAGCGGTTCTCACAGAAACCGATTTCTACCGATTTTACCTTAGGTAACAAATCCTTTGAAGCCAGCACTTGCAGTCCTTTGTGACTGACATGACTAAGCCGATTATGACACAACATCTTTGGGTAACAAATTCTTTGTCGCTTCCGGAACTGCCAACAAATCCCCCTTGTTGTCCGTCGGAAAAAGAGTTCTCATTTTTGTACCCTTCACCACAACCATGGCGCCCTTCACAATCTTCCACAACTTGTTCCAAAATAGGATTTTGTACCCCTCACTATCCATCTACCCAATGGATATCAAGTTCTTCTTTAATCTCGGAATATATCGAACTCCCCGCAAAGTCCATCTAAATCCGTTGCTCGATTTTATTTGAACATCGCCCATGCCCGATATGCATATCGGTTTCCCATCCGCTAAGTAAACTTTTCCAAATAATCCAGATTTAAAATTTAAAATCTTATCTTTCTGTGAGGTAGAGTGGAAGGATGCACCTGAATCCAGAACCCATGAATTGCTAGGGCTGTCGATGCATAGAATTAGGACATCATCTTAATTCTCCTCAGTGAAGGCATTTTCGGAACTTGTTTCCGCCCTTTTTTCCTTTTTCGGGGATTTGGAGTCCCGTTTCATGTGGCCCTTTCTGCCACAGTTCCAATACTACAACTCGGTGCGACCTCTCAACTTGGATCGTCCGTAGTTGTTGTTTCTCTGACCTCCACGACCCTGACTCTCTACATTCAAGGCTAAATTCGTGGAATCCGAAGATTCGCTCCGCTCCCTTCGTCAAATATCTCCGTTTAGGATGCGGTCTCGTACCTCCACAAAAGTCAAATCCTTCTTGCCGCCGATAACGTCTACTGTCGTCGAACAGCTTTCCGGCAATGACCATAACAACATAAGAGATTTTGTCTCTTCAGTCAGGTTCAATTTAAACGAGTCTAACTGGTTTGAAATAACCTGAAAAGAGTTCAGATGCTCGGCCACATATCCACCTTCCGCTATCTTCAGATAGAAAGGACGATGCATCAGGTGCAGCTTTCCAGAGTTCATCCTAGTTTCGCTCCGTGGCATCGAGTACGCACACAGATACAAGTCTTTCCGAGCTCGTCCTGATTTCGCTCTACTAAGTACGGCCTATCACCTTTCGTAAATGAGCGGCCTTAGTTTCGCTCTACCAAGTACGGCTGTATCCACTTTAATTATTCTCACTTTCTTTTAACACATCAAATCATATCCCACAAAAATATTTATTTCTCAAAAATATATTGTATTATTCTCAAATATTATACTTAGTATTACCAAAATAATTTAAAAACAGTAAACGTATATGAGAGCAAAATCTCTTACTTCAAAATGAATGTGATATAACTAATCCGGCGCTTCAAAATTGCAATGCATCTTACATACCCAAAAGAAAATGGCTAAAGAAGAACAACTAATTCTTGTATGATGTATTGTGATAAAATGGTTGAATGAATTTTTATTAGCCTTGATTTATGAGTATTTATAAATCAGAAACTTTGTGTGGTAGGTTACAAATGTGAGAGTATCTCATATTTGTTTTATTACCCACATGCAGGAAGTTAATGACCGTGAAATGAAATGATCTGTTTTTTTTTTTTTTTTTTTTTTTTTGAATGCAATGAAATGGTCTATTTAATTCGACTTTTAATTACCAAATTACAAACGCATTATCTGAATCAGTAAAGGAACCTTTAACCCGTTAAAGATTCAATTGTTAATATATTTTCATGGTTATGACTCTTAGGAAGCTCATAGCTAAAATGAAACTTTGCATTAACTATATTAATGTGCTAATATTTACTTCATTGACCCGGTCAATGAAATGGACAAAATAATTAGGTATGCAAGATTAGAAAAATATAATTATGCACCTACAAAGTTATCATAGCACTTGAAATCATTATTTTTCTTATAAATTTTTTGTTCTGAAATACAAATTAAAAGAAAGCTAAAAGTTTTTAGGATAGTGAAGATAGAAAGTTACTAAAATATCTTTAGTAAATTTTCAAAAATACCATTAAATATTTGTAAAATTATGAAAATACCCGTGGAGTCAATTTTCAAAAATTCGGGTTATAACAAATTTTATTAAGGAAAACATGCACAAAAGACATGTTTTTACTTAGCGAATTTTGGAACTCACGAATTGTGTACCATATAAATCCAAACTGGTAAACAATACTATCTAAGTTGAATAATGTAAGATAAATTTATGAGATTAATATGGATAAATCTTTGTTCAAAAATACTTTACAGCAAAAACAAAATAATCGTGATCACAAAATTTAATATGTATATACTTTGTGCTGATGGAGAAGATGATATGAAAATTTTAAATTATATGAAATGAATAAACTAAGGTTGATTTGACAAAATAAATTGATTAAGAAATGAAAAGATGTCACTAGATCATTAATGATAATATAGTAATTAATATAAGTTGACTTCTCTATGGGCCCCACCGTAAATCTGGGGATTTGTTATAAAAAAAAATTGCAATTATGTGTGTATGTACTGATTAGTATCAATACAATCAGTATGACTACTGAATACCAGCAATAACCTGTAAGAAATATTCTTTAAGATAGTTTGACAAAAACAATAATATTTTTTAGATAAAAAGATAATTAAATTCACTCCAAAGATACTTTGTGAATTATACAAAACTATTAATATATGCTGATGAAGAAGATGATAAACGTAGTTAATCTTGGAAATATTAAATGTATGGCTAAAGTTGATTTGACAAAACAAAAGAATATATGTCATTGTAATTAATAAGCATGCATCTCTTAATTTGAATAGACTTTTGTGTAGGACCCATTGTATAAAAGGTGATTTCATTTATGAAAAAAATCTTTGTAATTATTAATATATGAAATGAATGCACCTGATTTGAAATACAAAACCATCTAGAAAATCATAACCACTATAAACTAATTATCAGTAGCAAGTAAAATATAAAAATCAGAATAAAAAGTGGTAATGACGTGAGCATGACATCACGGCCACAACTTTTGGGCATCTGTGGGGCTAAACATAATTTTCCTTATTATTGGGTGTCCTGATCTGAGGGTACAGGGAATGCGACAAATAATCAATGAGATCCGACGCACCGATTCATTATGCACTCTTCTTTTTTAATATAATGGTTTTTTAAATAGAAAAATCTGAAAGCGCGATAGGCTAGAGCAAGCTCAAAACGCTCAAAACGTGAAGATTGTATGTACTATTTTTTCCGCTTTTTAATATATTATCTTTTTTCTATATACTCTTTTCACTGTATTACGTATATACTGTTTATTGTCTATATATATTGTTTACAAAAAATAAATATTATATATTGTTTTGTCAATTTTATATATTGTTTATTGTCTTTATATATTATTTTTTCGTGAAAAAATGAGGGTCGTGCATCAGCTCCCTTTTACAAAAATAGTTAGGCTATCTATGGGCATTTTTTTTTTGTTTGGTGAATTGAGAGAATTGTATTTGTAAACAAAGAATGATTCATTATATTTCAATAAACTATCATAAAAGAAACAGACAAAACATTAAAAAACTCAAAAAAATAGTTCACTAATTTTGTAGTTTCCTTCAAAATAATTTTTTTTAGTTTCAATATAGTATAATTAACTTAATAGAAATTTAAATCCGAGTAAAAATTGAATCTATAAACAGGTACATGTATTTGACAATTTGGGTCATAAAACAGGTGTGGGTATACGTTTTTCCAAAATTATCTGTCGCCATAGTTGACACTGAAATTCAACACCGAATCAGGATTCCAACAGATCTGAATCTTTCTAGAATCCGGTTCGAGCATGATCCACACCATTCAAAATACACATCTTGGATACCACAACATTTAGAAATTCCATCCCATTCCACAAACAAAGTTAAAGGTACAAGTCAATAAATCTAAAATCCAAAGCATAAAATAATAATACACAACAAAACTCCACTAGGCTCCAGCTAAATAAACTACATTAAGAAACAACAGAAGTCCCATCACGCATGTAACGAATATGTAGGAATTACAAAGCAGGAATTTTAGGAGGTTGATCCGATCCGAAATCATCATCATCATGATAAATATTCTCGGCCATCTGCCAGATCTGAAGGATGTTATCCTCCGCCACGCTGGCAATCACCCAGTCCTCACACGGATTCCAAGAGAAGTCTGAGATTTTACTTGTGTGCCCTCCGTGAATGAATAACAGCTCAGGTGGACCGTCTTCTGAATCCTCTGCTGTCTGTTCCTGATCAATCCTGCAAATATTTCATAAACTAATTAAATATATATGCACTTTTCTTTCGTAGACTCTTTCAGCCATATATGCTTTATAAAAAGTATCAGTTATATAACATAGAACTCAAGTACACAAGGTTTCATGCTGGCCATAGCTTAAAGCAATTTATGTTGAACGGCTTGTAAGAAATAACTAATTGAATTTTTGGAAACAATAAAATCAAACTAATAAAATTGATAAAAAAAAAGAAATAGATTAATTAATTAATTAACCTGCTAAGGTCCCAGACCATAAGTCTTCTGCCAAGACAGCACGATGCAAGTATAGTCTCATTCTTGGGACTCCATCCAACTTGAAAAACATCCTCCCTACAGAAAGAGAGAAAGTTAAATAAAGAGCCAAATTAAAATTATCCATTTGTAATATAAACAATTTGAAAAGAAAATAACAGACTTGTGAGAATCAAAGGTGTGAAGAGGAGTATTGATCTTCCTTAAGTCGAACAACTTAACAGTCTTATCAGTAGAACCAGTGGCCACAATCCACTCATTAAATGGATTGAAGGCCAAACAATTGACTTCGCCTTGATGCGCGATTACTTTCTGAACTGGTTGCAAGTCTCTGGATCGGAAATCCCAGATCAGCAAGTGGTGATCGTCTCCTACTGATCCGAATAAATACTCGTGCCTCAAATGCCACGCCACGTCCTCCACCACCCCATCATGATACTAAAAATTCAATTAAATAGAAATTCAATTAACATTGAAAAAGTCTGAATGGAAAATTAATCTGCAAAACATGGAAGAAACTAACCTTGAAAGTCTGGAAGGCATCGAGAGTCTTATTCTTACTATTGCCCTTAATATCCCAAAGACAGATCTGGGCATCATCTGAACCGCTCAATAAATGGCCATCTTTGAAAATGCTCCAGGAGAGTCCGTAGCCTTCGGAACTGTGGCCCCTCAGTCTCAAATCAGGGTTGCACGTTCCATCCAAGGGTGGTTTAGACGGGTGTTTACTGTAGTCAAACACATACACTTCCGCGCTTATGGTTTTGGTGGCAATTATGAACTGGTTTTGAGGCATGTACCGCGCCCTGTTCACCTCCCCCTCGTGATTTATTTGCTGGATTATTTGCACCTGTCCCCGAAAAAATTATTAAAAAAAAAAGAATTAAACCAAGCTGGATTATTTGGTGGCGACAATCTGAGGCCTAATTGAACAACTGACGCTGAATTGGTGATTTATTAGTAAGCTGACTTTTTAGGGTTATTTAGGAAAGGATTTTGGTACTCTTTCACAAACTTGGAATCAGCCTCTTTAACTCCAATACTATCTCATCTGCTTAGTCTCTGGTGATCTAACTCCAGTACTCATGTGCTTAGTCTCTAATGAACTGATTCCATATATATTGAACAAATTAGATAATTTCCAACTTAACCACACAAAAAAACCCAAAATAAAAAACTTTAACCCTAAATTTGCAGTACCTTTCCAGTAGCACAGCCAAATCCGCCAATCTCACCCTGTTCGTCCTCATACTGCCTCGCATCCCCCTCCGCATCCTCTACTGGCAGCTGAACCTGAGCGAGCATCAGATAATTCGGCTCATTATCTGACGTGTGGGTCCCAAGAACCATCTTCTGCACCGTGTGGTCCCTGCCCGCTGGTTCTTCACGATCCGGCAACCATTGCACGGTCAGAGACGGCCATTCTAGGGCGTGTGTCACCACCAGATCGTACAGAAAAGGCGTATTCTTCTTCCAGATCTTGTATTCTTCGTTTATTAGCCGCTCTTCGATCTCGGCTCGCATTTCCTCTTCGTCCTTCGGCATGGCGGCTTCTTCGAGGGCTGGCTACGTTTAGGGTTTACAGAGAGAGAGAGAGAGAGAGAGAGAGATTTGCTTAGGGTTTTTGGAGGGAAGAAATGGCGCGGGGCAGGGAAAGGGGGAAGAGAAGATATGATGTCCAGTTATAATTCTGAGGGTTTTCAGGGGTGAGATGCATATATATATATAAGTTAAAAGAATGTTTGATCATTTATCATTTATCAACGACCGTCAAGTTTTTCACCTCATCTATTTTTTACCATACGATTTGATCGGATGGACCAAAAAAAGTGCACGGTCCACCTAATACGATCTTGGACCACTTGAATTCGTACGGTCCATAGATGTATTGTATGAACCGGACGAACATACGCCTCTAATAATCCAATTTCTCTCCCCTTGCTTTTAATTCAGGTAGAAAACAATACTCCTGTAAATATTTAAATTTTATTATTTATTTCAATCTATAATAATCTCTAATATGTAAATTATAATTATGAAAATTCAAAATAATTATGAGAGAATAAAAGAAAAAATTATAGTCATTTAACAGGTTGGATTTGAATACTTTTTTGTGCAAATTTATGTAAATGGAAAAAAAAATGGTAAAAAATTAAACCCATCAGGGTTTGAACTTCCAACCCTAAAGTTGGAGTTTTAACTCAACTACCACCTGCGCTAGACACACAATCCAAAATTTACGTGGCAAGTAAAAAAAAATTCTGATTGAACACGGGGAGGCAAGAATTGAACCTGAGTCTCTTCAGTGGAGCGCTAGAGAAGGCCAACACACTACTACTACACATGTGATTTCCGTTCTCAAATATAGTATAAATAGAATGAACCCGAAGGGGACATGTGTCAAAACCTGATCAACATATTGAGCTTTTATTATAACTATTATAATTCCAATACTCTAATTTTTTTTTTCATATAATAGTTCTTATGTAATTGGAGATATAACACGAAACATTAATCTAACTGATCATGTGGTATTGTGGTAATAATTTATATGAAAAACTAAGATTTGAGAAAAAAATTCATCCGATGGCCGAGAGAAAAATTATGATAGACCTCCTGAGAACGCTCAAAAAGATGTAAAAAATACAGTAAAAGTTAATTATCATATCATTTTTATTATTTGTTCTTATTATAGGATTAGTACCATATGCCAAATGATTTATGCTAGGAAATTGATTATGTATTAAGACACTATTATTTTTACAATAAAGATTGTTTCTTATATATCTGTGTATATGGGTTGTGAATGTATACTTACATAACTTCTATCAACCATGAATGACACTTCGGATTTACATAACAAGAATATGTGATTCTTATATTAGAGTTGTGAACTAACAAATATCATTATAAACTGTCCCTAGTAATATATAGGATGTTTATAGAGATAAACATACTTCAAGTAAGAAGCTAGATATCCACACTAGTATATTCGCATGCTCGATTATCATGTTCTGCTGATTATGGACATACGGATGTCAAGTCTAGAATATAGGTATGTGTTAGTGGTGTGGTGTAAGGGTATATAGTAAAATAGCTTTCCAAATTATCCTAAATTACTTTGTTTCGGTCGCAAGAGCACGATCTACGCGTAGTACTTTGGATGTCAAATCCACATGGAAGAGTAGATATTTTTTTAGTTTGTTTTGATACATTTCGGATTAAATCATTAATTGATTTTAGTGTTTGAAACAAAAATAAAAGTAAAGTAAAGTAAGGTGGTCACTTATCACACCACAGACTAGGTTGTCACAATCCTCATCCGCGGTAGTAGGTAGCCTTAAGTTGATAAAAGAGGATTATAGGGATCAAGCTCTTTCTGAGATCTCTGTCTAATTTATGTTGTCTTTGTCGGTGTTGTTCTTGTTTCTACTTAGTAGGGGCGTCCTTCCCTGTGCGATGGGTTTGACATGCGCCTTGGTCCAATTCTCCATCAACTAGAGGTCCGTCAATTATCCTCAAACAATTCTGGAGTCGAGATTAGAGGTGGCCAACGGGCGGGTACGGCCAATTCGGGTTTGGGACAATTCGGGCTTCGGTGTTAGGTTTCAGACATGCAGAACGCAACGGAAAACAAAAATATTCGTCCAAAACCCATTCCGAGGATCCGTGCATATCGGTTAAATCAAAGAAATAATCTTAAAGATACCTTTCGGATTACGCTTAATCCGTGACGCTCAAACCATGCGTGATGTCCATGCGTCTCTAAACCGGTTACCGTCCTAACCGATTTTACGTCCAATCCATCATCTAGGTCACAAACACTTTGGCCTAGGGCATAAAACCATCATTCGGGTCATTCGGGTCACGGGTCGTTCTGGTTTCGGATCAATCAGGTTGCGGGTCATTCGGGTCTCGGGCCATTCGGGTTTCGTGTCATTCGGGTTGTGCGTCATTCAGGTTTCGGGTCGTTCGGGTTCAGGTCACGGGTCAGTTGACTTCAAGATCAATGTTAGGTTCTGATCAAATTTCACTTAGATTACGGGGCGTATGTCACCGAATTGACATTTCAGGTCCTTTGATCCTTTTGGTGTTCGAAAAAAGTATAAATTCTCGATTTCGAGATACTTTGGGAAATAAGATTAAAAAATTGAATTTTTTTTGGGGGTCAGATCGGACGGGTCATTCGGGTCATTCGTGTCTCGGGTCATTCGAGTTTTGAGGCGTTCGGGTTGCGGATCATTCGGGTTTCGGATCATTCAGGTTTCGGTTCGTTCGGGTTTCGGGTCACTTCGGGTTCGGGTCATTTCGGGTTTCAGGTCACTCGGGTTTGGGTAGGCTCGGGCGGGTTTTTCGGGTCGAGTCGGGTTTTTCCAGCTCTAGCCGTGATGTGTTCTAAGAAAGTTCTTTCTATGCCAACTCTTCACGATTACCGAACTTCGTGCTTGTAAGGCAAGGATCTTTCACTTATTCTTGCACAGAGGTGCTCTCACTTAATCCTCCTCAAGCAAGCCTTACAGTCCTCCTAACTCCTTGACTCAGTCCCCAAAGTAGAACGACACACCCGTACTCACTCTACCAAGTTCTGTTTTGTTGTTTGAATCGGCAAGTTCCACCTCCATGGTCTCAGTCTGACGGGATAAGTAATTTGACACCTGTCCGCCAGTCTTTACCACGTGGTCTAACACCAAGGCGCTAGATCTAGGCCTAGAGACTTGGTTTCTCCCAACTTAGTTTCTTACTGACCTGTATAACCGAGATATGTCTTGGGTTGGATTGAAAAAATACAAAACAAAATACTAAGTTGAAAACGTAAACAACACAAACAAATATGAGATTAAAAAGACATTGATACTATTACTCGAAATCTACCCTAGAGTACATAACTAAATACAAAAGATAAATAAATTGATACATAAAACAATACAAGCTTGTTTGTCTTTCTCTTACATTGAAGCTTCGCTCCTACTACAAACTAAAAAAATGATTTAAGGTGGCATTGTCGACGGAGAAACCACTCGGCCCTTGGACTTGACACTGCTTTCCCCAGAGCATTCTCATCTCGGCAGCAAAAGGTGTGTGGATTCCCCGTCTCCTCACAGGAATATTATCGCGACCAGCGTTCACAGAACCAACTTGAATGCTAAGTTCCACACCTTCCATAATTGGTGTGTGTTGACATTTCCTTGATTGTTGGAGATCATTTTCCAAAAACTATCCCTTATTCCTAATGTATCCTTGTGAGATTGTGTAGGATTAGTGGCCTAGGCCAAATGTATTTGTACTATGAAATGGATTATATATTAAGACATTATTATTTATTCAATAAATTTTGTTTCTTATATATCTGTGTGTATGAGTTATGAATATATATTTACATAACTTAAATTAACCATGAATGACACTTCGAGTTCACGTCATCATAATACATGATTCTGATAGTATAATTATAAACCAATGAATATGAATGATATTCTCTTAACCCTAATTCAAGACCTTTGAGTTTGAGACGCGGAAGTGCGCACACACATGCATAGGCAAATTGCTCGGGATTTCTCTAATTGATCTTACAGGTTGGATTATTCTTTAACAATTTCATTGTTTCGTATTCTCCTAAAATTTCTTGGGGCAGGGATTTTGTTTGAGATATCGGTCCATGTTTTCAATTGAGTCTATTTCTAACAAGTCAATTGCTTTATAATTACAAGTTTTAGAAAGTAGTGAGGATTTGGACTTTGTTGAATTATTTGCAGGATTAAGCATGTGGAGTGATTTTGAGCTGATAATTTAACAGTTGAGCATTTATTTGGCCGGCTTGGCACTATAATTTTTGTTTCTTTTTTTTTTTCAATTATGGAAATTTCAATATTCTTTACTTAGTTCTCAATTGCATAATTAGCATTTACTTAATTGGAATAGAAACATTTCTTCTGGCTAGACACCCCATTGAGCAATGAGCATTAAAATATTGTTGCTTCTGAACCAGCTTGGTACGATGTATCAGTCAAGTCTGATGTTAGACAAATATGTTATCATGTTTTTGCCAACAAGGACTGAATTTTGTAGCTTGTTATGTCCCCCTCAAAGTGCTTGCATGATGTTATATCTTACAATTTTTAATTTCTTTTAATTTCATTCATATTTTAATTGACTCTCATCTTAAAAACATGTCTTTTCTATAATAAAGCAGGTATTTTATTGTAAAATTTTCATTAGAGAAAATATGGAGATCTGTCCAACAAGTTTGCAGTTTAGTCATGCTAAATTGCAATTTTTTTGTTATTTTCAATGAAATGTTTATTTATTTATTTTTATCTTGGCAGAAAAGACAAATTGTAAATTGGAGGGATACAAGAAGTATAGGTATATGATTTAAAACAGAGAATCGGTGAACGGAGTGGAGAGTTAGTTTCATTTGGAGCTGCTGACAGGATCAGCGAGTCGAGATGGTTAAAACTTAAGTCCCATGATTTAATATTCTGTTTAACAATCTTGGAGGCAAATGATATAAATTCTAGAGTGAGCAATTTGTCGGAAAGAGATGAAAGATGTCACAGGTATCAACTGAATTTGAACCTTAAAGAGCAGGGATCAAATCAAAATGAATTTTCTTATTGTTCAAAATATTTCCCTTACAAATATCAGGATCATGAGCTATTGGATGCTGAGGAATTGCTTTGTGAATTTTGAAAGATACAAAATTGTCTCGGGGAATAGTTGTAACTGGACCGAGAGAAAAAGGCAATCTTTAAAAAGCATACAAATTGATGATAAATACATGTTTGTACTCATGTGTAATTCAAGATGTAAACTAGACCATAAAATAATTAAGAGATATTAGATAATATAGGTGAAAAATGTGAGATGGAAGATTTGAAATGTTAATTGGTTTGCTGAGTATTTCTAGGCCTATAGATATATACAAGTATTAGCTTTTAATAATGAGTCCTGTTAAAGTGGATAGTGTGATGGTTCTTATATATGTTTCTTTTGTATATTTTATTACAAAATTCTATGTTCATGTTTTCAATCTTTGGCTCTACTGTAGGTTCAATCATCTACAATAATAATCAGTATATACTTGTTCATGCAGATTTCATGTGAATTGTCTTACACTCTTTAGAAAATTACTTATTTGTAAACTTTGAATGAAATAGTGTCAGGTTGGCAATTTGGCATATAAATATATTGCTTATATGTCTAATAAATTATTTCCATACGAATCAACAGTACTTTATCATCCTTGGTTGCTTAGTTTTAGCCTACAGTTTCGCAAAATATACTCTCATCCTTCCTATTGTGTTTTACAATAGATGCCATACATACTGATACATGCTTAGTTCTGACCTTTTTATTTTTCTTTTCTATTTGATGTTCGATATCCGAAAAGACTATGAATTTATCACGCAACGCGCGCGAGTTTCCCTTGTAATATATATAATCCTAAATGTAATTTTCTACAATACTTTTACAAAAATTAGCCACGCCATTAGATCATGATCATACAGCTGCACATTTCTTAGGTTCATAAGGTGCATTATAAATTTGTAAGACAACTTTTGAGAATCTTCCATGGATCTTTCTGGGCCCAACTTGATGGTTTATAATATTGTACAAATGTGGAACATTTTATACTAGCTTTTTAGCTTTTTGGATAGAAAATTTCTCTCTCATCCGTTCTTTTCTCTTTTATAAAATTTTTCTCAATCTAAGTAAATTTTATGGTTCAGACAACAAAACATACAAAATAAGAAAAATATTATTTGGCTTTATCTATTTCACAAAAAGTTTGTATTGAGTTTTTTGTGAGAAATTGATTCAGAAAAAATTAAAGAGTTGATGTTGTTCGTAGCATAACAGTGGAAAAGAAATCCTCCATTTTAAGCTGGAGATATTTCTTCCTTTCATTTCTCGATTTTTTTTTTTAATTTCGATAGTTGACTTGAATTAGATAAAATGGGAAAATAAAAGGTTTCATTTGTATTTTATTGCAATTTTGAAAAGAGAAATTATTCTCAGTGCTCAGAGTTTGGAGCACCAATTAGCGTCAACAAGAGGTCTGTCCCATTTAATCAACCCGCCCGTTCATTAAGACCCAGAGCCCGTGGGTTCAACTTAAGCCGCAAGAATAACTTACCCGCAAATCATCACCTAGTCCGTCGAGGGCAAATCATCACTTTCCTTAATTTCCTTTCGCTCCTCATCTCTCCCCCTTTCTCACAAATTTTGATTATTCTCATGAATTTCCTTTAAGTTTCGAGAGATTTCTTTACTGAATTTTTATCGATCTAATTCTGATTTTGAACACCGATACAAGTTTTTGTTGAGATCGGAAACTGTCGACGATTTGAAATTTTACGTTTAAGTTTCAGTCAGACGATTTGAAATTCTACGTTTAAGCTTCAATCAGAGGTAAATCATTTATTTTACAATTTTTATTCTTATTTATTACGGATCTATTACTTTCATGTTGTTATTTTTTCATCCTGGTCTGAAATTGTTTATATCTGTGTTGTATGATTTCAATTTTGATAAATCAACTAGTTCAATCCTTATTTTTAGAATCAATTTTTTAAATGATTTTGATATGTAATTATCTTAACTGTGATCTAACTTGGTCAATTTAGCGCCTCTTTAATTTATCTTTGTTTTCAGATTTCTAACATATATCTTTAATTATTAACAGCATATCTTTTTATGAACGTTCTCAGCATTATGATGTATCAAGTAGCTTTTTCTATTCTTACATTATCAATTTTGTACATCATCCATTTTGAAATTATGTAATTATAATTTTTGATTCCCTCTCCTGTAATATGTATTTTATAACGTATTATATACCTTTTTTATTTGTAATTTTCATCTAGATTGGATTAAGAATTGATTCTCCTTGCTACGCGGTCTTTTTTTCTCCAACATTATACTATGAATCAGGTTATCATTTATGTATTCTTTTTCTTATATAATATATGCTTTTTATTTTTTTATAAACTTTTACCACGTTACTGCATACCTTTTTATTCTATTTTTATTACTTTGCACACATAATTTTTATGTGATATATATTTTATATCTTTTCATATACCTTTTATTTTCTAAAATAACGGGAGATTTCTGGAAATGCTGAAAATGAGACAGACGATGAGATCGATTCAAGTACCGAAAAAGAAAATCCTAACAGTGAAACAGAGGATGAGAGCATTTCCGATGATGATGATGATGATGATGATGATGATGATGATGATGACGAAACTACCGAAAATGCAGCCTCATTCGCGATCCCCCCTGCTGTAGCCACGGAATTCGAAACAATTGATCAGGCTTTGGATTACTACACAGACTATGATGTTTTAAACGGGTTTGAAGTTGTCAAAGGCATCTCCCATAACAAGTTCGGTAAAAAAAACTCGTCAAAATCTTACTTGCAATAAAGCAAGGACATATAAATCCAAGAAAGCTAAACCCTTACATAATAAACTGATTTTAAAAACTGATTGCAAGGCGCGTATGGATTTAAAACGCAATGAAAATGACAAATGGTACATTGCTGAGATTATTTTCGAGCATAACCATGAGCTTATTCCTGGAAGAATTAGGGTTGAACGTCAAAACAGAGAAATTCCGTTAGACATGAAGAAATAATTGGAAATGCATGATCAAGCGAATGTACCATTGCGAAATTCAATAAATAATGCGATTGTCCAAGGCGGCGGATATGAGAATTGCAAATATACTAACAAACAGCTCCGCAATTTTCTAGCTTGCGAACGTAAACTGAAGATTAAAGGTGGTGACGCTGAAGCTCTCATGTCCTTTCTCGATAGAAAGCAAGCAGAATGTCCCAATTTTTTCTGCACCATTGCAATTAACGAGAATTGCAATCTGCTAAATATGTTTTGGTCTGATGCGCGCTCCATGGCAGACTACCAGCTCTTGGGCGATGTTGTTACGTTCGATACGACGTATCTAACAAACAAATATAAAATGCCATTCTCCCCAATTGTGGGTGTAAAAAATTTTGGTCAGTCCATCTTGTAGGGTTTTGCCCTTCTGGCAGATGAAACCATGGACATATATGAATGGTTGTTCAACAAATGGCTGGTTTGTTTTGCTGGGAAAGTTCTGAATGCAATAATCGCTGATCAATGTCAATCGATCTATGGCGCCATTGAAAAAAAATTTCCCAAAAGTCACCACAGGTTGTGCGCATGGCATATATGGGGAAGGTGACTAAAAAGCTGGGCGGCGTTTCTAGCAAACATGCAATATCAACCAACTTGTCAAATGTTGTTTACGAGTCTGACATAGAGTATGAATTTGAGGTCGGCGGTCCTTTTTTTTTAGTATTCAAGACATTTAAGTTTTGTACATTCTTTGTACCTTTAATTTTATGTAACATACCTTTTTTATAACTTATTAGGTTAGGGTATAGGATTAGTATGTCTGATATACCTTTTTCATCTTTCAATATACCTTTTGTTTATCAGTATCATGTATTGAATTATCCGTAAACCGGAAAAGGATCTATGTAAAAACCCTAATTATCCCTAATTCATGCGATTTTATGTACTGAATTGACTGACTGACGGAAAAGGCACCTCCTCTTCCCAAATCCGACGACGGCCGTCGCGAAACGGAGGTGGTATTGCAACATTTTGTGAGCTCTGCCACTTAGCTGCTTCTTGTTGTCTTGCTTCGCCACTTTAGGCGTCTGGCGAAGACTTCGTGCAGCTCAAGTGTCGCGGATTTGTGAGATATGGGGAGAGAGACCTCGTTCGAGTGCGAGAGGCGGAGATCGTTCAGGAGTGGCCGGAGGTCAGAGAGAGTACTGGGCGGAGGTGTGTGGAGAGAGAATGAGAGAGAAATCCATTTCTCGTGCCATAGAGAAGATGAAGAAAAAGAAACCGGTAGGAAAGATAGAGAGAAGGGTAGGCTTGTCAATGGATCAGGTTCAACCCGAATCCAGTAGGTATCCGACTCGAACGGAACGGGTCAAACCCGAAAAAAACTCACGGATCGGGTTCGGGTTTGACACTATCCGATCCGTGGAAAACCCGAACCCGAATCCAAAACTTAAATTATAATTGATTTTATATCCTATGTAACCGATGGTGTTGGCGATCAAGCGTAGAAAGATCGTGAATCGTGATTTTGTAGCTTGTTGAATTTGGGATATTACTATTTTGCGTTTATTGGACTATTCGAACTATTTGTTATATTTGAACTATCAAAATATTTGATGTTTTGTATGGACAATTTGATGTTTTATTAATTTTATGCAATTTGAACTATTTTATATTTTAAATATTTTAATTGTTATTTGTTTATGAATTATATTGTAGTTTTAATTTTGTATAAATTAGGTCAAAATTTGCAAAAAAATGAACTTATTCCGGGTTTCGGGTTAACCCACGGATTTCGGGTTATCTGCGAGTTCGGGTTCGGGTTTGAAATAAAACCCGTAAAGTTTTCGGGTTCGGATTCGGATTCGGGTCAAACCCGAAATTTTCGGATCGGGTTTTGGTATGACCCAACCCAAACCCGATCCGGCCCGTTGACAAGCCTAGGGAAGGGGAAACAGACGTAGAATAGAAGGGGATGGAAGGGGAAGATAAAGGCTCAGTTTAATCCTCTTATTTTGCACGGATCTTAGAGTAAATCGAAGGGTCCAAAACTTGTAAGCAAAAGTTTACTTACATATGTATTTTAGCTGCACTATATATACAAACATACATGAGATAATAAGATTTTTAGGGACAACGCAATATTAGAGATTTTTTCGGGTATACATGAAAAAGTCCAATGTTGTATTTAATTACTATTTTGAATATAATTATAGTTATTTTGAACATGTTGCATTTAATTGGAATATGTCAATTATGTATGTGTTTTTCATAAAAAAAATTTCATACTAACATATGATTGATTATCAAGTTATATTTTATAATTTCACTGTTAAAAAAAAATTCTAAGACTATAAGTAGTTTGCATGTAACTGAAATGTATTATATTTTATGGGTAATGAACACTTATTATATATCGGTATTACAACAAAATATAATGATCAATATTGAATAGGCAAATTACAATTGTAAATGTTTTATTATACATATATATAATTAAATATATGTACTTCATTAGAATTATAAATTTATCATGCCAAAGTTAAATAGTATTTCAAACATTGATTCAACACTCATATTATGTTGTTTACTAATTTAATAACAACACATCAAAGGGTAATGATTGGTCTTCAGAATTGAATTTGAATGTTACTTACTTTGGACTGTCTAAATGTTGGAACCTTTGCTTGTCAAAATTTATTTTTGAGATATTTGCAAAAAAGCCCCTGCATTATTGAAAAATATAAAAAAATCATTAATTTTAATAGTTTAATCACTTGAAAATTATTTTTAAAATATTAATTGATATTTCTGTTTTAGAAAAATATTTTTATTTCAGATCATTACTGAAAATTTTTTAAAGAATATTTTTTTCAAAAAAATAATTTTAAAGAATTCTTAAGAAATAAGTTTCATAAAAATATTTTTCTTAAAAAAAAATTTAATTACAATTTTTTTCTAGGAAAATATAATGAATGAAGTATTTTTCTTAAATTTTACATAAACAAAAATAACTTTTTGAAAAAATATCTTTCTTAAGAAAAATTTCGATTTCTTCCCAAAATAATAATTGTAATATTTTTCTTAAAAGTAGTTTTTAAAAATACATTTCTGAAATAGAAAAAATTAATTAATAATTTAGTAATATTAATTTCAATTTAGGGGATTTTTTTCCAATTTTACTAATATTTTAGTGTTTTTTGCAATTTCCAATGATATAGGGTTCCTTGCAATTTAGGCATTAATTAGTCTTTAAAAATATTTTTCTGAAGAAAATGTTAATTAATATTTAAAAGATACTTTTCAACAAGGCAAGGTCGTGAGCGCGATTGCGTAAGTAACAGAGGTTTATAAATTTGATCGGGGCTTGTTTTAATCTCGTATGGACATTAGGGAGAGTTTGTTATAATCCGGAATGAAATTAGAGGGAAGACTAGTTAATTAGTTTCATAACGAAAATTAGAATTACATAAATAATCTAGCTTATCAATCAAAATTAAATTTTTTCAAGACAATATATGATTTAAATTTTTTTAAGACATACAATGTGAGCACGATTAATTAACTGAACTAGTAAATACTCTGGACCTTTTTTAAGACATACAATGTGAGCACGATTAATTAACTGAACTAGTAAATACTCTGGACCATAACATATTTGGTTTAGCCTCCAATACCGGCTCCAAACGTACACATAGCTAGACTTCAAGAAACACAAGAACATTCCAGAACAAAACAAACTCCACGTTCTGCATCTGTACTAACGGTCTATGGTACTCTTCAAAGTAAGTACACAATTGCTATATTGGACCGGACTTTTAGTTCGAATGTCACCGGCCTGTTTTTTTCCCTGGTCTTCTAATATATATATTTTTTTATATTCGTCTTCTAATATATATTGCTTTTCTCCAGCTCGGTTGTAAAGCTTACTCCTGCAAACGAGTCTTTGTTTAATATTAAATATTATAGTTAAGTTATTCATGATACGCAAATAATACGGCATATAATACGTTTATGTATAATTCGTATTGAACATTTTTCAAGTCGGTCAAATATTCGACCAAATAAAATGAAAACGATAATAATTTGTAAATTTAGCTCATAGTTCGGAATAATTCAGTACACAAAACTATATAAATATAAACTTTTTATTTAAAATAATTGAAAAAATATTATTATTTAATAAAAAATTGTAAAATACAAGCTAAATTTTTATCTTGTCAATTTGTAAATGAATGCGAATTAAACTTTGCATTTTTTCAAAAATTCAAAAAAATACGCGTTTAATACATGAATTATTCATAAATTGAACAACTATGTTAAATATAAGTAGGTTATTTGGCTACGTACTTTAAAAAAAGAGAAATTAAAACTAAAATAAAAATAAAAATACCGGCAAAGTATTATCCTAGTTGTTGGTTAATTCCTTGGAACATGTAAGATCATGTTGGGATTTGGAATCAAAATATGCATTCTCGTCCGTACTCGTCATGGATATTCCTAAATAAATATTTGACCGGGTTATTAAATTTGATATTTAAGATATGTCATATGTGGGTCCAAGCACAAATTCTCTAGCCATTCCTGGCCTCAGGCAAACAGCTTGCATGACTCTATCCTATCTCATATCAAGATCCGATATCAATATTCTGTATTAATAATGATACCCCGTGACATGTTATCACAGTAAGCTGTTAATTATGGACTACGTTGCTTCAAAAATTGAGTTGTATCTGTGTTGAATCTATGCCGGACATGACACTAACATGACTCAGGCACACCACATGGCGTGTCGGAGTTTTCGGATACGATCTAGACACGGTTGGACACATAAAGAAACGGCTTATACACATTTCGGACACAGGAGGGACACGGTTCAAACACAGATGAATAATACGATTACACAATATATATATATATATATATATATATATATATATATATATATATATATATATAATGCGTCGTGTCCTATGCTTTTTTTAGAAACGTCATATCATTGTTTTCGTATTGTATCGGACACGATATCTGTATCCGTATTTGTACAACATAGACTATGAATAATATGTGATACAAATACAAGATATCATAACTTTTTTATATTTAGAAATTATAAATTCAATAAGAAATGCAAAAAAATGTTATATAAGATATATGATGTTGCAGACTAAATATTCTCTATCAGATATACTGAAATATGCCGTCATTCTTGTTATGATGATTTTGTTATTTGATACTTTATGTTCCGGGCCCATAGGTATCCAAAAAGTATTATGTCCTTATTTTAAAAGAAAATATTTAGACAAGCCAAGTAGTGTATCCGAATCTGAATATAAGTATAATACGAGTATTGGAATCCAATGAGTAAAAGGAATAATAATACAAGTATTGTGTTTTGTGTGGACACTTCTGGAAAACTCTAAATACCGTATAACATGAAACACTACATGAGATAGGAAAGTTCTCTATATTTGATTGCTATAATTTAATTTCTTAATTGATAATTAAAATTGAAAATATACTTTATATATGTTTCTATGAATTAGACGTTAAATGGGGCAGCAAATCTTTGATTTATTTCTTTGTATTAGATATGACTCTCACTATAAATAGAGGCGTAGGGGTAACACTTTATTCATTCCAACAACTACAAATAATTATATTGTATTTCTCTTTCCTCAAAGTATAAGAAAGTGTTGAGTGCTGACGACCGTGATTTTTACCCTCTTTAGGATTTTCACGTAAAAATCTTTTTGTTCTTGTGTCTTGCTTTCTGTAATTGTTGTTGAGTCTCGATTCCTAACAAGTGGTACCAGGAAAAATATAAAATTACAAAACAATATAATGATATATAAAAAGATAGAATGAACATATAAAAATATAAGTTGATATATAAATTTATTTTCTTCAATAATTCTATACAAAGATATAATATGGATAGCTAAAATAATATAAAAATATAATCTGGTGATATTTAAGCAAGTGATATGAATATTTTTTATAAATGTTTTAGTGCAATTCATATACCCAACAAAACATCAAAATTTCACATACTAATATTTCTATCATTCTCTACGAAAAATCTATATGTGGTTTTTTTCATTGGTAACCGATCTATATAACTAGACAAAAGAGTCAGCTAATTGAGCCTCATGAAAGTTGTTTCTGATCAAACCCACCTCTGTTCTACAAACCCACATTGACCAGCAAGATGCTCAGTTGATTCTAGCTCTCTGTAGCAGCGATAACATCTATTTACGAGCTGAAACACTTTTTTTAACACATTATCTTGAGTAAGAACTATGGTTTGGTTAAATAGCGATAGTGTTACTGATCAAATTGTTTTTAATTTGTTTTGACTTAGCCATTCTAGCAACTCTTATAACAAACTTTATTTTATTAATACAAAGGCTTAAGTAGGCAACCGGATTCTAAAAAAAAATAAAAATTATATACCACGCTGACATGATCTGGGCGGGAGGGTGCGAAACAAGATCTATTGAATATGTTCATTCTCATGCATGGTCACCCAACAAACAGACATTAAATTAAAGTCGAGTCAATAATGGAGACCACTGTGTTATTTATTTTTGCAACAGCTTCATTTGTAAACAGAGGGGAAAAAAGTAAAACTAGAGGTCACTTCAGATACAATTTACAAGGTTTAGTTACTAATTTACGCAATTTTGTTAGTATTATTAAAATATTCAAATTATCACCGTTGGAAACAATATGATCTCGATAAAGAAAAAGTAAACCAACATATACATTCTGCAAAAATTATAACACAACCCAATGAAAACAATTATTAATAATAAGAATTATGATGATACTATGTCTTCAGTTAAACTAAATTAGCAATATAAAAAAACAGAGATGTTAATTGTTAACCATCTTCTCAGCTAGAACAAAAAAATAAATGAAAAAGAAACATTTGGAATAGAAGCACAATTAATACACTTGAGAAGTACTCCTCCCAAAACTACAAATTCTCTCGTGTCAAATCTGTCAAATCAACAAAAACAAGAAAATAAATAAATAAATAAGTGGATGTATCAGGATTCTGTTCTGCCAAAAAATTAATTATATACCTTATCACTAGATCGCGAATTGACATGACAAAATGAAAGAATAAGAAATTATCAAATCCTACAGCTTGGGTTTGACTGTGATGAGTATTACAAAGTCCAAAAAGATCTACAAAATTAGCCTTAGGACACGGATATTGATCAAATCTACATGGATATTGGGTATGTTACCGGTTGGTGTTTACATAAGATGGAGCATATTTTTATTTGTTTTTTTTCCTAGATAGCGGACAAATTGCCTACTAAATTTTTTTAATAATTAGAATAAAAAGCTACAAAAATATGGAGCATATGTTGGTATCCATTCCTCAAAGATTTATGTTATTATCTATAACGTTATAGAACTTTACCAAAAAATTGATAAAAAAACAATTAAAAAACCTGATATGCTAGTTTGTTCACATTCTGGAGGAATCACAACATTTGGTAGCGGTACAATATTATTAGGCGCAACTGTTGTTTGGCTATGATGCATCATTTGCGCTCCATAGGGATTAAAATTCAAACCCTACATGTAACATTACGACAGTCTAAAACATCATGCGAGTTCAATATAAGTTATTCAGATTAACTAACAGTCTAAAATATTTATTGAGAGAGTTGACCTGAGAATTAGGAGGAAGTTGCATGTGATTGAGTCCAACTACACTTGGCATTTGATTTGCAAAAGGCATTGCAGAATATAGTAAATTTTGATTGGTTGGACAGGTGGCTGTCACAGGTTGGTTCATAAATGGTAGTCTTGCCATTGGTACAGGTGGCACGCCGAGACCTATGCGTGACATGTATTGATGCAAAGATGGCATCATCATGGGCCCCATTCCTCCACTCATCCACATCATCTGAAATAAATGTTTTAATTTTTTTGCATATAAGTAATACTGTTAATGTATCAAGTTTATGATAGAATGCAAGAAAATAAAATGATATTTATAAAGAATAGAATTAGGGTTTGGAATGAAATAAGACCTGAACTTGAAGCTGAAGTGTCTTTAAATACTCTATCGCCTCATCCAACATTGATGCTTTGTCAGCCTGAAAATTTTACAATATTAATTAACCTATCATTCATAAATAATAAATGACACATGTCTGTTTAAAGACAATTTCTTGGTCCAAAGTGTAATTTCCGAATGCATTTATTATTTCTAACAATGTCAAAAATAAGGTACTTTAATAAAATATGATATATTAATAATTAAATGCCAACTTTATTGCAATGAGGTATGAGTTCTTGCAATGCCTTCATTTTCTCGTTGATCCTATCTCTTCTTCTCTACACAAATCAAGAAAAAAGAATCAATTATATAACCGTGAATAAATAACTTGAATAAAATTCTTCTTACTGGAATTTAAAACAAATCTCACCCGCTCTGAGAGATTATGCACTTCAGCAGCACGACTGCTTCTGGTCGAATTGGGTTTATCTGGCTTACTAACTCCAATAGATTCATTCTCTATGTCCTATAGTTCCCATAAAGTTAAATTCAATTATTACTTTTAAGTTTCTATATCAAGTTTAAAATTGCAATGGTTCTTAAGCCTAATAGTTGAGTATTTTCGTTAATATAAATGTTTCAAATCCTATATGCAACTAATTGACGTAGAGTACTTTTTTATTTCTTTACAATACATTCCACTGGATGACTTAAAAAAATCAAGTTTAAAACATGATGCTCAAGTAGGCCAATAAACCCATAAAAAAACCTTTATTATAAAAACAAATTTTATTAGATAGAACAAATTAATTGAGTCCCATTATCACCAACACAATAAAACATTGAATCAAATAATAATAAAAAAAAACAAAGCATACATTTTTTTTGAAAGATTTTCTACACTCACCGCAACAAACTTAGCACGAAAGGTGTGGTGTAAATACCGTATTGGGTGAATTTCTGTATGCCCCATCTAATTTTATCAATTTGTTGCTAAGTTTGTGATGCAATCCGTGATGCAATTCGGTGTTTGTAGACTTAATCCCTTTTTTTAGTTTCAATTTTAAATTTACCTCGCTACGGCTAGCTGTTTCTTCCAAATCCATTATTTTTCTCTTATTTCCATTTCCTATACTTCCATTTTCAACTCTACCAAAACCACACCCAGATCTACCTGATAATAAAAGAAACAGGACACAGTAAAAAAACAGAACAAACAAAACTGCCCATTTCTTTCCTTTTAAAACGCATTCAAATTTCCCAAAAATGGCCTTTTTCATAGTCTAAAAAGAGCATCAATGCCATAAAAAAGTAGAAAAAAAAATGAAAAAAATTTAGCAATTCTTACCTGATGAACAACTTAAATTACCATCTTTTCCATTTAACTGCAATTTTTCACCCTGCAAATCCATATCTTTCTTTAAATATTGTGGGTTACTTCTAAAAATTCTCGATCCGACTGTAACGCTGGACCCCTCCATTGCTCGTTCAATCATGTCCGTTCTAGGCTGCTTTGAGATTCGTGTAGCTTCATCATAACTTGATTTAGGCGGCGGCATTAAAATTTCCTTGCTTGACTTGTCTTGAGTATTTATTGGTATTTCGGAGAAGAATTCAGAGAAGAAATCCTTTTCTAGTGAATCTTCAAATGGGTATTGAAACCATGATGGAGCTTCATCCTCTTGCACAGAATTTGTTGATTTTGGATAATTTTCAGTTTTATTTGTAATTTGTGCTTTTCGGCTTGTTTGGCTTTGCATTATGACATGGCCGTTCTTCCACAATAGCTCCACTAGATTATCATCCCCACTATATTTAAAGTCGAAATATGAAATTTCTTGGCGTAAGTTGACTAAACATGAGAAAAGAAAATGAGAGAAAATGGGAACTTGAAAAAAATTTGACCTAATCGGCATCTTTTGAGTGGAATTGGAAGAATCCACGTTCCAACTTGGTACGAAATGATTCATGGCCTTGCTGTATCTCAGTATTTATCTTTTTAGTTTTTGCATAAGCCTGAATAAAGAGAAAAGTTAGAAGTACTGATAAGATATTATCTTTTATATATTTGGTTATGTCAAACAATAAAAGAAGAAACAGTAACATGATGAGTCCATCTGAACTTTTAGTTCCTCCTTATATTAAACTTAAATTTTGGATTTCGTTTAATAGTGTTCGTTTCAACATTCAATACGAAAATACATTTCAAACAATGACGGAAAAACCTCAAAAAGTTCATTACTAATTGGTGCAGAATAAAGAAATAAATCTTAAGAAGAGTACCTCAACTCCAAAACAAAAGAGAGTATCAAAAGAGGAAAAAACACATGAAAATCTAGCTAAGAACATACATCTTCAGATTATCAGAGATGAAAATAAAATAATAATAATAAAAGTAGCTACCCTTTTTTCTTTTTTATTTCTCTCTATTATTTGTTATCTCATTCTTGAGCTCCAAAGAGGAAAAAACAGAGAATTTGGTTATGCTAAATGTTGACAAGAAACGCCGGATATAACCACAGTAGCATCCGATAGAATCCTCTAAAATTCAGTAATTGCAGAAGGTGCATTTATTATTTTGAGTATATTAACATGAGATAAATTGGAGTTATGCATTATGAAAACCTATTATGCTATTTTAGCCTTTTGTTATGAATTTTTTTTCAATACTTCAATTTTTTCTTGTAAATCATATTCCACAGTGTGCCAAATTTTCATGGTATTACAATTTGAAAATTCTAGAGGATTAAAATACTAGTATAAGCTTTCTTTATAACTTCGTATAGCGAGTTGTATATGCAACAAATAATGACTGCTACAAAAGTTACCGCAGATACATGTATGAAAAATGTATAAATAGAGGATAAGGGTATGAAAGAATGACATCATTGTCGTATCTTTCAAGAATTATATGCTTTTTATATCCCGAAACGTATTTGCAGTTCCAATTATTGCTAATTTGGGTAAGTGGATCATTTTTTTTTCATAATAGCTCTTGAAACGTGTGTTTATATGTATTTTATGGGATTTCTAAACTTGATCTTTGTTCTAGAATTCTATAATCTATATAAATATGATTATAATTGAATCAACGTAATCATCTTTTTGTTAAAGATGACAACGAGTGATATTTAGAGGCATCTTGTTTATTTTTCTCTCACTTATCCTGTTCCTTTCACTTATTATTATTTTTGCAGTTTTGTTAAAAAAAAATGCTCGTATTTTGGCCTAAAAAAAGATCCTATAATCTTATAGCGGATATATTGTGGAGTAGAGTTCAAGTCCCGAAAAGCTGGCAAAATCTGACTCAAAAATTATAGAAGACCACTTCAAATTTTAAGGGTCCCTTGTGCCACGTTGACAGTACGGTGATTTTTATATTTTGTGAATTTTTGTAGCATGACCGAATCTTCAATTTTTCTGGGAAAGAATGAATACCGTTTTACAAACTATTGTTCTTTTGCGAGTGCAGAGCATTAATTGAGGGAAAAAGTGGCGTACTCTTCCAATCATTTTAACAAATTAGTATAGATTAATATATTTTACCGATTTTTTTTTTAATTATATATCTTTACATGTATTTGCCCTATGAAATCAATTTCAAGTTTCCTTACCCCATTTTCCATTCCCATACATGTACTCGTGTCTATGACATAATTGTTCAATTCGCGAATAATTCACGTATTATACTCGTATTTTCCGAATTTTAAAAATTCGTGAAATTCGTGTCTCCAATTCAATAATTCGAGTATTTTATATTTATATCATGAATGAACCGAATTAATGAATTATTATCGTCTCTAATTTATTTGACCGACTTAGAAAACGTTCAATATGAATTATACACAAACGTATCGCGAACCGTATTATTCGCGTATCATGAGTGACTAACTATACTCTATGATATGTGGAAACCCATGTTAAATAAAACGGGTTTGATCAAATCAAATAGTCCACGTTAATCATGTGTCTATGACAAGTGAGAAACGAGAGATTTTTTTTTTACTAGTGTTAAAAGAGAATATTTTCTTTGTATCTATAATTTTTTTGAATTTGGATAATCCATATTTGGATCCAGATAGTCTCGGATACGAAGACAGTTCATATATTAAATGTATATCAATTGCTTATGTGATACTATTAATTCAAATACAAAATTACATACTGTACATCATTTTAAAAACTAAACAAAAATCAACAATAAGAAAATTAATAGTGAGAAATACCTATGAAGTTCGGTCCTATTAATTTCTCCTATATTTTACCATAATCTTTTTCTTACAAAATTTATTTTGTTCTTCAAATATCATGTTAGTATTATTAATTTTTTTCTCTTCTCTTTTTTTTTTATATTTTTTTCTCTAACTATGATGTAAAAAGATTACCCTATAGAAGTAAAGAGACTTTATATACTAATTTTAAGATAAAGACGCAAACTTGGATTCAGATCACGAATTATTATTCAGCAGATCATAGACAAAAATTTCTTATCATTTCGAAATAAAATAGTGACTTTTGAATAAAAGCATGGCCAACTGATATTATAATACTAATAAAACTGCTCAAGAGATTATCAGTTTCAGACCAAATGCATCTTTTCTATAGAGATAAAAATTCGAAGTTGTGAGAGTTATATGCAAATTCCTATTTATAATGTGGTAAATTTTCAGATTTTATATGGAGTATTTTTTATATTTATTTTAAAATTTTATAATTGGGTATTTATTTGCTTAGGTGTTATTCATTGCTAAGGATATCAATTGATTCTCATTGGGCCCGCCATGTTCATTGACTGCCATATCGCCATTTATGTAGAGATACATGTGTCAAATTCCTACACGCTTTAGGAGAACAATGGGAGCTTTCAGGAGTTTCGGACATTTTATAGGATTAAAAGAGCTGCTTTTCGAGTTTGTACGAATAATGTT
Source organism: Juncus inflexus (assembly GCA_024447665.1). NCBI lineage: Eukaryota > Viridiplantae > Streptophyta > Magnoliopsida > Poales > Juncaceae > Juncus > Juncus inflexus. The sequence continues at coordinate 11,729,326 of JAJHPC010000010.1, forward strand.
TCCAATCCTATAATGTTTCCAATCTTAGAAGGTCAAAACAACTTTGCTTTACTATTTGAATTATGATAGTTAGAATTTTGAAATAGCTTTTTTAATAACAAATTAACGGAAATATTAGAAAAGTTAATTTTAAATTTTGAGAGTGACCACCTCTGGAATGATTTAGTGGTATGGTACTTATTCCATCATTCCATAAATGAGGAATTCGAATTCTAGATCTAGTATAATTAATTTAAAATTTAGAGAGAGCATATGAGCTATGCCAAAGAGACCGAAGCATGTGATTGCATGTAGTTTTCCCTCAATTTTCGGGTTCGAAATATAAAAGTAAAAGTAAATAACTTTGAACTCTCGTTGTTTGAAATACTATTTAGTATTTATATAAACTCAAATATTCAAGTATTATATTTGTAAATTCTTTTATTTAAGGTTATTTTAAGAAAAAAATAACTTGAAACTTTTTAGTTGATCAAAGTTTGACTTTTGTGGGATTTGAGACATTTTAGTTGAAATAATAGCTAGTTTTTTTATATATCATTATTTTTTAGATTGTTGGCATTTTTTTATTTCTTTATGTTGAACTATTCAACATGATAAATCTGGAGAAATCAACATATTTTGTGGTATTTCAGATTTACTTTTTCTATGAAAAATTATAATCACATTTAAAGTCATAATCAGAAATTTATCTCTGTTGCAACAAGAAGTACTTAGAATCTCATACTATATCTTAAGCATAAATTATAAGCTAACAGTATCCAAATCCGAAACTAAAGTATTTTATAATATGGTTCAAACATCAGCACAATCTTATATAAGCTAATATTATCCAAACAAAAAACAGAAAAATACTCTTATAATATAACCGTATCAATTATGTTCCTCGCCGATTTGAGCCCAATTATAACCACCAATTGTCAATTTGGGTTTAGGCACTTCCACCCAACCAATTAATTGTTTCAGCCCATTCAGTGGTCCAACAGGTTCCGATGGAACTGGAAATAGTGGAGCGGGAAGTTCAGTTCCAGGAAACCATTTCCCACTTTTGGTTGTCTCTGAGTTCCAAAGTTCAGGAAGCGGGGGCAGAGCATATAAGCTTGAAGAGACCGGTATTTCAGTTTCTGTTTCAGTAAGGGGACGCCCAGCGTCAGAAAGGTTCAAAGAGAGGAAAAAGAGACCAAAAAGGATTGTTAAGATGAATTTGGAATCCATTATGGTTCTAAAATGATGGATGTTTCTTTCTTTTACTTAAATTGAATTGCCAGTTTGAGTTATCTACAAGGGGAATGAAGGGGTATTTAATAGAGAAGATTAAGGTTATGGTTGGGTTTTTGTTATATTAAGTTGGGAATTAGGTATCGATTATTGTTGAGTCATGAATCATGCATGATTGTCTTGTGCATTATATGTTACTAGATATGTGTGGGCAATGCACATACATTTCAACAATGGAGAATATGAAAGCACAATTATGATATTCTATCTCTATGGTTATGTTCAATTAAATAAATTGGGAAATCTCTCCCTCCATCTCACACAATCAAAATCATATAATATAGAACTTGGATTGGAAACATATATGATTTGAGAAGAAGATTACATGAACAAAACTGTTACAATTACTAAACCTTCCTTATTTGAGGTTAAAACACTGAAACAGCACGTACAAATATCATTCTATTTTCTTTGATTTGAAATTTGATTTGGGCATTTTCTTCTGGAAAGATTCATCAAATTTACAATACTGATTTTGGAGCAGACCAGTCAGATTAGAGAAAGAGTCGTCTACTCTATCCTCATATTTTTCATACAGCACTGGAATTACATGTGCACACACAAATCCTACAAAAATAATAGTTTAGTTCAGCACACACAAATCCTACAAAAATAATAGTTTAGTTCAAGAAACTAATAAATCTGTCAAGGGTTTATAGAGAAATATTATCACCAATGTAAAGAACTGTAAGAAAATTGCACCAGCTTCCAATCACAGAAGCAGCCCACAAGCCAATCACAACCTAAATATATTTCATTTTGATTTTAAATTATTATTATAAAAATATAAAAATGCCATGTTTGTATTGTAAAATAATTTTTCTCGTGCAACTAAAGCAATAATTAGACCCATGTTTGCCTCACTTAACCCTCATAATTTAGGGTCTAGGCATAATAAAGGGGCTTTCTCGCAAATTTACGATGCTTGTATAGAACATGACCAAAACTAATAAATCTCCTTTAATGCATGGTTTTGAGAATCACCTATTTGAGTCGGAATCAGCAAACTCCGATCTGATTAATACCCGATTATCACGATTATATAAAATTAATATTTTTATATAAACTAGTCTGGTTTTTCATATGATTCGACTAATTCTGATTCGGCCGATTCTAAATCGCTATCCTAAGGGACCGACTCAGGTTCCGATTCCGATTTTAATGGAGAGAAGAAAAAGAAAGAATAAGAAAAAGTACCACTAGAAAGTGTTTCAAGTTGGTTCCACAGGAAATATCCTGAATAAACCCTAAAATCTGATTTATTTGCGTCCCAAGCGAAACTGCCATCTCCACAAAAAACTTGTCTGGCAATCTTACTCTAGGCACTTCACTTGAACTAAAAAAAGATTAAAAAAAAATAATAAAAATAGCAATAACAATAATAACAACGATAGAAACAACAAATATTAACAACCATAATGATGACAAGTAAGAATACATAAAAAAGATCAAACTGTCCCCAATTAATTATTTAATCATAATTACCTTTTGAAAGTTCTTGCTGCGTTTGACCAGGCGAACTGAAGGAGCATTACAAAGACTAGAGAGAGAGAGAGAAGAGTGAGAAAGTGGTAATTGAGCCACTCAAAGAGGGCCCACACGCCAGTCGCACCAGCAAGCACACTCGAAGAGATTTTCTTGTTCCTCCATAGTAACACGTCCGCAGCTGCAGGGGCAACTTCGTAATTTTACTTTCAAATATTATAATTATATGTAAAAAAGTTCTATTTGGCCTCAAAGGAAATCTAAGCTCTTAGGGAGGTATAAACTAATTAATTCTTTGTAATATGGGCTAAAACCTAATTTTCTACAATATAAGGATTTTTATATTTTCAAGATTTTTTAAGAATGCACGTATGTGATTGGAGATATCTTTTCCATTTTTCTAATTGTCAAATACGTATATCTATTAATGCATGAATTTGATGCAGGTCTGGTGAGAAGAAAGATAACAATACGAATAGACTTGATGCAGTAAAGGGTTTAGGGTTTAAAAAAAGGGAGAGAGAGAGAACAAACATTTGCCTCCGCCTAAGAACTGATGAATGGTTTTCTGGCGAGTGAAAAGTTTGTTCGTTTGAGCAGAAACTGAATTTGAATTTTTTTCTTCGAAAAATTTATTCAACGATTTTTGTCTGGAGGGTTTAGTGTCAGATAAGGTGTCCACAATGGCATTTATGATGTTTTCAGCCGCACTTTCCACCCGTTCTATTTCCCCTTTTAGTTTAAACGACATTTTGCGATCTGTTAATCAATCATTTTCACAGAATTATTAGTCAAATCTAATTAAATGATAATAATTGGGGTGAATTCAGTATGTACTGCCAAATTGGGGATAAATTGAAACTCAATTGAATCCTCAAGTGATGCATGATTATAGACATTCGCAGGATAAGCCCTAATTTGGGTCAATTTAAGGGTTAATCACAAAATTGAAAGCTTGATTAAACAGATTCTAATAGGTATTCCTAATCATAGTGCAAATTCAATAAAATAACTTGAGATGAATTTCCGGTAAAATTTTAACATTGTCCAAGTATAAACTAACATAATCCAACAAATAAATTGGCAGCAACTCCAATTTAAACTCAAATCGGAATCTAAATCACGTATTCAATATCTGCCTAGAAAAAGGGATAAAATCAACAATCCTGTAAATAACTTATTAAAGAAAACCAAAAGATACGAGAGAAGCAATACTTACGGCAAGACAGCACCAGAGCACAGTTTTAGGAACAAGAGGGCGGATTTGTATAAAGCAGTAAGAATCTTTCTCTTTATTCTCAGGGTTTTAGATTTGTAAAGAGCGAATAAATTCAGAGAGAGAGAGAGAGAGAGAGTGTACAGCAACGGTCATGTGCAGTGAAGAAGACGACAGGAGGCACGAGCATCACATCATTTCAGGTCAGTATTATCTTCATAAACCCGGTGTACAAACTGTGTGCCCTGTGGACAGTGTTTTGGAAATTTTGACCAGTGATTATGGTGTTATTCCGGGTGTTTGTAATATGGGGGATTTCATGTATATCCTTACTAAACTTCAAAATATCAAATATATCCCTATTAAATGTGAAATATCAAATTTATTTCTCTTAAACTCAATTAGTATCAAATTTATCCCTTTAAAACTAAAATTATCTCAAATTTATCCCTCTTTAAGGTAATATGATATCAAATATACCCATACGGCTCTCCATCCAATTAAATATTATTTAAAATTATTAATTTTATTTAAATTATTAAATACCAATTTATATGACTAAAATACCCTTATAACTCTAGAAAGCATTTCTCATGTTCTTTCTTCTGTCCCGACCAGCAACAGCCAAAATTGTATGAAATCCTTGTGGCCTCAATCTACGGAAACTTTTTAGTTAGTTTATTTATCAATTTTTCAGTAAATTATGAGCTCCAATGATGGATAATTTTAGGTGACCAAAGACGACAAGAAAACTTGGTCAAGCCCTTGTTATTTCGTCTCTTATCTATTTGTTTTTTTATTAATCAGATGAATTGAGAGCTTGTATTTTATCCTATTGTTTGATGTGCTGTCTGTAATGTAGCTATGAGATATGAGGGATCTTTTAAAGAAAAATGTTTTTAAAATAAAATATGAATCATTGAGACTCATATTAACACAGCATTGTCAGTATCCTTTGGTAATTGGTACTGTCATTTTGCATTAACAGAGTTCTTTTAATCAGAATATGATTTAACCTAAAGTATGAGATGAAATATAACAGAGATGAAACTAGAATTATAATATAACAAAGTTCGTATATTTATGACAGGATTTGTAATTTTCATGCATCACGCTATGTTTGAGATGGAATTAGAAATCAAGAGAGAAGAATTCAGCAACACAGAATATCACAACCTACTCGAGTTATTAATTCAAAGTAACACAACACAAATGACCAAGCCAAGACATAATCATCACAGAAACTCAGTCTCTTTGAAATTAAAGTATGAAATCATAAAGGTGATCCAAACTCAAATTAAAACTAATTCAATATCCATTATGTATTTTTATAAGCATCTCATCAAACATTAGTACATTCATTTATATTTGATAAAATATGAAACCAAACAAATCACATGAAATCAAATGGGCGACGCTCTGAGAATGGACCCGGATCATATAACCTCAGTATATTCATTCATCACCTTGTCAAAAGTATAATTGTATAACCCTGATCCATCTTTCACCATCATCTAGTCCCCGCACCCTTAATCAGTCTAGCAAAGAATGCCGATGCTCACCTGAAATGTTACAAATTATCTCATTAAAAGCAATAAAAATACAAAACACAAAAAATAGTCCAAAATAAATATCAAGTGAAGGAAGGCGATTTGCAGCCAATTTGCAACACAATGGATCTGCTACAAAGAAGCTTTTTTCCCTTAATAATCTTCAATTATTCTCTGTGAGTCTATAACAAAATATTAAATTGATTAGCCTGAGTAGCATTAAACTTCAATTATTCATCAAAGATTTATTTATTTAAATTGCTGTACACAGTGAACTAACTAATAGTTAACATAACTAATAAGGTGTAAAAAACTCAATCAGATGCAAGCCTACTTCAACCAATCAACCCGAAACAGTACCATACCTCCATTTTTTCTCTTTTTGAATTGTGGTAGCCTCCAATTTTGATAAATGTACTATTCTATCCTCAATTAATCCAAATTATGCATAGTTAAACCCTAAAACATCCATAATTAACACAATTCATAGTAATTCATCCTCAATTAATCAAATAATCAATCAATAAGATATGATCAATCAAATTCAGAAAGAAATAAGAAACCTTCAATAGCTCCAATAATGGCGTAAATATGGCTACGAAGTAAGAAACCTTCAATAGCTCCAAAGCAGATGACGTCTTTTGTCTCATCAAGATCGCGACAATAAAGTGGAGATTATCTGGATTGTGCTTCTCTCATGTGAATTTGGGCGAACTTGGTTTGTTAGTGAGATTATCCGATTCGTGCTTCTCTCATCTGGATCTCCAGAGAGAGAGCTTGATTTGGGCGAAAGAGGAACGTTTTTGTGTGGACCAGCAGAGATAAAAGAATGTTGTGTGGATGTGGACGGAGGAGGGAGTCAGATCGATTAAAGAGGAGGGTAAAAGAGTCATTATGCACATTTTCTGTTAAATTTCACAGAACCGTCAAATTTGGGCAAATTTGATACTAATTGGGTTTAACAGGAATAAATTTGATATTTTACGATTAACAGGGATATATTTGATATTTTAGGATTTAGCAAGGATATACATGAAATTCCCCCATGTAATATTGTCAGATATATGTGGGTATTTTTTCCATGCTACTTGGTGTTTTTCGTGAACGTGATAATCTTCTTGCTGCCACTGGAGAGTGAGTCGACAATGGGTCCGGGGACCCTCCTTCTAGTGAAGCAGGATGCTGCCTGCTTTGTCATTAAGAACCTTTTGATCTAGGCCCATGATATAGCCCAATTTACTTCTAATTAAAAAAAAACGTTGATTTAACATTGTTAAATATTATTTGGAATAATTCTGTTTTGTAACTTTAACAATACAAAATCAAACATATAAAATCAAATAATTCAATACAGAATATATAATTATATGACTCAATAAATTCCAATCAATTTGTAAATTTGAACTATTATTTTATTTATCATGATAATATATACAATAATCAAATTATTCAAGTAATAGTCAAATTTCTAAGGTTAGTAGAAGTCAGAACTAAATAAAATATAAATATTTCCTTAAAATATAACATAAAGTATACATTTTCAAAGAAAAATTTAGAAGTCATAAACGCAATATAGCTATTCAAAAAAATATTTCTTCTCATGATAGAGTAAATTGGGCCACACGTTAAAAAAAATTTCCTTCAAATGTTAACCACACGTTTATTGCTTGATTAGAAGTAAATTGGGCCAAATCACGGGCCTACATCAAACGGTTCTTAATGACAAAGCAGGCATCCTGCGTGTTCATTTGGTTCGGTTTATTCAGTTTCCGAACCGAACCGGTCAATTTCGATTAATTTGGTTCGGTTTTAAAATTGAGTTGTTTGGTTAAACCGGTTCGGTTCGATTTTGGTTATCAAAAACTGAATAAACCGAACCGACCGAACTAATAGGTTTTGTTGCTAATTTATAATACTTTAAACTTAAATATATACTATTATTAATTAATATAATCATTATTTTGTTTAAAATTTGTTAATTTTGATTTAAAATTATTCATATATCACTCTAATTCGGTTAAACTCTAATTCGGTTTAACCGAATAAACCGAAATAAATCCGGTTTTGTTTGGTTCGGTTTAAAATTCGGTTTTGACTTAGTTCGGTTCGGTTTAGTTCGGTTTGGTCTTATTCGGTTCGGTTTGAACTGAACCGACCGAATGAACACCCCTAATCCTGCTTCTAGTGAAGCAGGGTCCTCGGACCCGTCAAAAAATTATGTAATAGTCTCTTGATTGGGAGCGTTCCTGTTTGGTATAATGGTATTTGTAAGTTGTAACTTGTAAGGGCATGTTTGGATGTGCAAAATTTTCTAGGATATGATTAGTATATTTTTAGGGATTAGGATTTACAAATTCCAATTCCTAAAAGCTTAGGGAAATGTAGGGTTTAGAAAAGATGATTGTTTGGATGTAACTTCAGGAAATCATTGGAATTGAATATTCTTGTTATTATTGTTCATGGAATTAATGACTTTCTTCATGTATTTGTTAGAAAAAGTACATGATAATTTATGTTACTTACTAAGACTACAGGCAAAAAAAACTATATTGGTTATTTAGATATATTATTTATGAAATATGAAATTTATCATATAACTTAGATATGTTTTTCTCAGTCAGAAATTAATTAAATAAAACTCAAACTCGAAAAGGCTCTCACTAGACAGAAGGATAGCTGCACATTATACGTATGATATAAATTAGCAGCATGTTTTTTTTTCTCAATTTAATTAGCACAATATCAAAATGTTTTTTTCTCAGTACCTTACATTTATCATTTCAAAAGATCACCTCTTTTTTAGTTCAACAAAGTAATTTTAGCGTGAATTTACTCAAACAAAAAATTAGTGTGTGAGAAAAATACATTGTTATAAATCATGTACCAGATAATTAGCACATGAAATTTTCAATAACCAATAACTTCCATTACTTAATCTTAATTCGAACAAAAAGTAAAAATAAAATAAAATTCAGACAAAAAATCAAATGCACCCCCATCCTCAATTATCGTTTCCTATTTTCCTTTCCACATGCACAAATTTGCAAAACCTTTCAATTAAGCCAGGATCTATCAACTCAAATCACAATTAAGCCCTTAATTTTATTTATCTGGGCTAAAAATCTACCAAATCAAGAAAGCAAAAAATTAATTTTTACACTATACCAAAACTCAAATTGAGATTGAAAATGAATTAACAAGAGATTAAAAATTAATTTTCTATTTACTCATAAATTTGTGAACAAGAAAGGCAGAAAGAAATAGGAGAGACTGCCATTAATAAAGATGAAATCAGTGAAGAAGACGGGAGAGAGAGAGAGAGAGAGTATGAGAGAGAGAGAGAGAGAGAGAGAATGCGGGAGAGAGTGAGAGAGAAGGACGCGAGAGAGAGAGAGAGAATGCAGAGAGGGAGAAAAGGCAGAAAGAGAGAGAGGAGTTGCCATTACCGAATGAAATCAGTGAAGAGAGAGAGAGAATGGAGAGAGGGAGAGAAGCACGCGAGTTTCCTTTTGGGAAAAAAAAAATTGACCAAATTGCTCGGTTTTTTTTTTCCGCCGAGTTTGTATACAAAACAAGCAAAGGCACGCCAGTTCCGCGAATTATTTTAAATGTTATGTAAAAAAAATGTTGTAAATTTTTCAATTAATTCAAAAAGACTTCTTTCCCTAGGTTGTGACAATTATAGTTATGAATATAAACAATTGTGTTTGTATAGTGGGAAATGTACATTTTTAGAAAATTTTTTATTGTTTGAATGTGAGATTTTCACTACATATATTTTTTTAGTTGTAAAGATTAACAAACATACCATTATTTCAACAGATAATGAATACTACATAAGTTCTGTTTCATTAACACATGGACAATTTAATAAAATCAAACTAACCTATTACAACATAAGTTAGTTGATTAGTTTTACCAGTTCCTTTCAATTAAGTTACCATACGTTTTAAGACAAATTACGAAACATATATATTAAACATAAGGAGAGGTAAGATTTGCTCTTCTTGAGGACTTTAGCTGTAATAGAAAAACACAAAGTGACTAAACATAATTTATCTGTTACAAAAGTGTCTTTTACTATCGGATATTTCATGGAAGTTTTTAATTCAGCTTTGTCTCTTTTTTATTCTTCAGAGTGTGACCAGTTAAAATGATTTAATTGTTAATAGATGTTTGAGATTCTGAATTTATGAAAAAAGTTTTTGATAAAATAATAGTAAATATATGGTAGAAATTGACTGACTAATAAATTGTACAAACCTCTTCTTAGTGATGGTTAATTTGTACTCACCTTTTTTCCTTGCCGCTTGATCTTTGATGATTGTTTTGCTAGCAGAATATGAACTGTAAAAAATGAATCAGATTTTTGTTATTAATAGGAAATTTATTGTAATGAACAAATACTTGAGTTTTTTATGGATGGAGCTGATTAGGTTTCATAATTTGTTACAGTGTTTATGAATTGTTACAAAATTAACCTGTTGCCTTTTTTTGTGTTTTCTGGGAGTTCGGCGGGTGTGTTTGGAGCCGATCTTGTTAGCAGTTCGGGAGGTTTCATTTGGAGTGTTTTTGTTGGTGAATTGTCGATGACTGGTACAGTGAAGTTGTTGAAGAAGGGTCCAGTAATGGAACAGTATTTGGTACTGGAACAATGTCAGACACATTAAAATTTGGACGCCTCTTCTTTTCAATACCGGAATTGAACATGACATCGAAATAGAATTGGTGACCAATCAAAGTTTGAAAAGCACTTGGGATAACTGTTTTTTTTATACTGGGCTGTGTTGATAGTTGGGTTGCTGTACATCCTGATATGAGTTGAGCTTCTCTGTCGAACAATGTAAAATCAACTTCAGTACCAGTTTCATCAGTCACGAAAGCACATAACCTGAAACTGGGGAAAAAAAAGAATTAGATAAGGTGTGATGTTTTCTTTAGGTTTTACATAATGATTAAGATTAAAGGATTAGTTTGTATAGTTTAGGGTGTGGATTTTAGGATTTGGATTAATTTTCAGTGATAAGGATTAAGGAATTGGTATTTAAAATTTGGAGTCTAGGTTTTAGGGTTTACACTAATTTTTTAAGGTTTGTGGGTTTAAGAGATTTTCTTTCTGAGTATAGTGTTTCGAGGTTGTATGTTGTATTGGATTTTGGAAAACGTAGGGTCTATGTTTTAGGGTTTGGACTAATTTTTTATTTTTTCAGGATTAATATTTCTTTTTTTGTCAAGGGTTTAGCTTTTGTTGACCATATTAGATTTTGAGAAAATGTGTAGAATTGGATTTTTAAGACCAATGTATTATTGTTTTTAGTTGTTAAATTTTTTTACAGTATTTAACTTGAAATAAGTACCAAAGTGTAGGCTCATCTACAATTGAATTGCATTTCTCGCAACGGTATCCATTTACAGTAACTTTCAGTTTAGTTAAATGAGTTCTGCATCCAATGTAGTACCAGCCTTCAGGATCATCAAAACCCGCCAATGTTGCAAGACATATAACTTCATTTGCCTGTAAGATTTTGTTTTAACATATTATGTTAATGGTATAATATATATATTTTTCAGTGTATATAATTGATAATATACTGTTGCAACAGAGCCATATTTGTTGAGAAGTTCGCTTAAGTTCACAATTTCAAGTTGTTTATTGCTGTTTCTTGCTCTTTTCTCTTGTTTTGTTGGTGTCAGCATGAGGGGACATGGTTGACAACTGCATATTTTTTTTATAAATTGAAGTTAGGGTTTGTAACATTTCTGAGATTATAAATTGTTATTGAAGTAGATTACTTTGATTTGAACTCAGCTATTTGTGGGATATTTTCATCAAAGAAAATCTTTGTCCCTGAATAAGTCTTGAGGCTGAAAGCATCTGGTAAAAGTTGTTAATTGTTTTTATTATGTTCTAGTAATTATTTTTTAGGTCAATTTTATAAAGATAGGTAATTGTAATTATGCATACCATTGTATTTGTGAACCTGAAGTGAACTGAATGCAATTATGACTGGTTCATTAGCAGTTGAAGGGAGGACTCGGTCTTCATTGAAAAGTTCAATATTGCTGCCCCATAAGGTAACCTTTATACATTTTCCTCTGGAAATAAATAGAATTTATGATGTATTAGTATTTTGGTAATGGTTAGTTAGGTTCGTTTGATTTTTTTTGTTGTTGTTCTGTTAATGTATACCTTTCATTTTTCAGTTCAATTTCGCGTAAACGAATTGTTCCATGTGGTTTCTCATAGGTTTGTACATTGTTCAAAATGTTTAGCTGTCCAATGACATCTGCATAAAAAAAGTTTTTTTTTTCCCAAATATAGCTGCATTATTGACAATTTAAATTTTATGAAAATAAAATGAGGGTAACATAAATGAAAATGTACCAACTATACTTGTCGGGTTCTTTAATTGTTGTCCCAATATTTTCGAACATTTGGAAATTGAAGTAAACTTTTGGTATTGGAACAGTTTCATCTTTAAGCTGTTATAATAGTTGAGTCGATAAACTTCAGCATGTAATCGTGGTTCACGGATCGATAAGCTCTCCTTGCTTCATTCACTTGAAATCTGCTAAATTCATATATTCTACCCTCAATCATTTGGGAAAGAATTTGTTCGAGTCGTCTACGTCAATCGGCCTTCAATTGCGGTTCCCTGAAATTGATAAAAAGTGTACATTGAATGAGATTTTTTTCTGGAACTTATTTATTATTATAGAAAACAGAGTTGTAAAGAATTTTTGTTAATAATAATCAACTTGAATACTGTAGTTCAGAAAACTTAATCAATTTATCTGTTTTTCATTGAAATTTACCTCTATATCAACCAAAACAAAATCAACACTGAATACAGTGCCTTCGCGAGGATTTGATGCTTCCCAAATTTTGAAAACCCTTGCTGTAATAATTGGTCGACGAACCATTTTGCTAATGTTTGAGAGAGCTATTGGAGTTAATTTTAGAGCCATCTCTAGAAGAATTTGAAATATGAAAAAATTGTTAAATATATTTCAGGACTGTGATATGAAAATCATGCAGAGACAATGAATTTGTCTTAATAAATATATTTAGTAATCTGTATTGTTATTGGAATGAAATTTTGAGTTAGTTAATAATTTAGCAGTATAAAAAAAATTGAACTAAAATTTGTTTTTTAAGATATTGGTCAGTCATTAAATTCAGTATAAAAATAACAATTTTGCAATTTCAAAGTAAAAGGAAATGTCTTCTGTAAATGGAATCCTTTACCAAAATTGTTTATAAATACAAAACAGTACATTGTAGGAAATTTCACAATTTCATGATCTGAAAAAGTATAGAAGACTGTTTTATGTTTTAGGTGTCCATAAAAATGGAAATTGGTGTAGGTATATTTTTGAAAACAATTGGAATTTTATGTGAATGAAGTTTCAGATTTTAGGGGTTTATGAGAATGCAAATAGGTTTAGGTCTTTTTCAGGAAAAAAAATGAAATTATGTATTGTTACAAACATGCAAGTAAATCAAATTATCAGAAAGGCCATTAGATGATTTGTTACCAAAATTTGGTCAATTGAATCAAATTGATTAAAATTGTTAAATTAATAGAGTTGAAGTGGTGTAATTAAGAATAAAGTAGAAATTATTAATTTTGAACGAAATAAGGTGCTGTAATCGGAAATTGCCAATTCAATCCAGATTGTGCACTGGCACAAATATTTTATGAGAAAGTAAATAGGTTTAGGTTTTTTTCAGAAAAAATTGGAACTGTACACTGGTACAAACATGCAATTAAATCAAATTGTGAAAAATGCCATTAGATGATCTGCAACAAAAATTTCATGAATTAAATGAAATTTATTAAAATTGTGAAATTAACAGAGTTAAAACAATGTAATTAAGAATAAAGTAGAAATTATTAGCTTTGACTGAAATAAGCTGCTGTAATTAGAAATTATCAATTCAACCCAAATTGTGCACTGGCACAAATATGGATTGAATTAATATTTGTTGGATTTGGAAACTATGTAAAGTAGAAATAACATAATTTTCTAAAAATATATGGTGAATTGAATCAAATTGATTAAAATTATCAAATCAATACATTGGAAATGTTGATTATATGAGTAAGGCAGGAATTACGAATTTTGATTTAAATAAGATGTCACAATAAGTAGTGACGGATTCTATTTACCTCTCGGTGTAGCTCTTTTCTTCCAAACTCTATTTGTTGGTGAGTTTCGTGAACTGAACTGAAACAGTTTGTTCAACTGAATGGAAGTATATATGGACAATTAAAACTGATCGATATAATGAAGGAAAGTCATTGACAGATGGCGATAGTGAATTCTGTAAATATTACAGGAATCTGATCATGAGAAATTGAAAGCTGAAAAGTGTTGAACGAATGAAGACAATAGTGAAGAATATAAGCTGCTATCATTTCACTGAAAAGTGAAATCTTTTTGAGTATTTGTTGGAGAAAGACATCCTTGTAGTTATCAATGGTACTGAAGTGGAAAACTTTGCCACGTGTTTGATTTGTTACATGTATTTTTGTATTTATAGAATAAATGAAATGAAAGAGATAATGTGTGGCGTAGGATTTGTAATACTGAGTTTGGTGAGTTTTGTTAATAACCAGTATTTTGTTTCTTTGATTTAGATTGGTTTTCCTGATTTTTTTAATACCAGAATTTGGTTCAATTTCTTACTACAAAATAGAGTTTCAATTTTGGAAATTTATTGGCATTGACATTTTTATATTACTTGTCATTTTTTTTGTAAAAAAATATGTACAGTAAATAGAGCAATATTTTTGCCATTTTATGTATTTTTTATCTTTCAATAAATGGTTATTGTTTATATATTAGAAATATATGGTTCCAAACTTTTTTATGGATTCACAGTTTGGTTTCTTACATTATTGAGGGAAATATCTGCAAAATAAAAATAGTATTAGTAGTTAATAATCTTATATATGTAAAAGAATAGAAAAATAAAAAACGTACTAAGATCAGTGTAGACTTCGCTGAATACAATATTTTGAGTGTAATCAGGAAATTGATTATCAGGATTCTCAATTAAAATTTTTACACCCTCACGTGATGATGATCTTGATAAAGCAACATAGAGTTGACCATGTGAAAATACGGGTTGTGGTAGATATATACCAATTTTATTTATTGTTTGGCCCTGACTTTTATTTATTGTCATTGCATAACATAAGCGAACAAGAAATTGTTTACGTTTTAAGGTAAATGGTAATTTATTATCTTTTACATTAAATATAATACGTGGTATGTATACGGATGTACCTGTATTGTTTCCTGTTATGATTTGAGCTTCAATAACGTGATCCGATAAGCGTGTAACTATAAGTCTAATACCATTACATAAACCGTTTGATTGATCTATATTATGCATAAGCATTATTGGACATCCTACTTTTAGCTGTAATTCATGAGCAGGAATACCGTTTAATTTCAAAGAACGCAAAAAATCTATAGGATACATAGCTTCAAGTTCATCATTAGACAGTGCTGAATTGCACATTTCATCACAACTAAGATAATATCTAGAAATACCAGGAACTAAATTTAATGCAATTTTATTCAATTCATCGACATAATCATTTTTAGGAGTCACTATTGCTCGCTCTTGTAAATAAAATGTATTATTATACATTGTGGGTAAATTGTCATAAATAGCATGAATAATTGCATCTTTTCCATTTCCTTGAAAGGTCAAGAGTAAGTCATCTGGTATCTTTATCCAGTTAGGTTCATCTGATTGAAATAATGATTTTCCCTTAACCTGACCATTTCCAACTGAAAGTAACCATTTGTTAAATTCTTGTGCTGATTTTTTTTGGTTTTCTGATAGAGCTGAATGAGATAATCTCATGTTAATAGTTAATTCTAGTAGTGTAAAATAGTGCCATATACTTGATCTTGTTATTGATGCACTTAGTGTATCATATCATGAACCTCCTTTAATAACTGGTAAAGTTTGTCTAAAATCTCCTCCCAAAAGAATTGTTTTACCTCCAAAAGGTTTTTGTCTACTATATTTGCCATGAGTACCTAATAAATCTCTTAATGTTCTGTCAAGTGCTTCGAAACAATTTCGATGATTCATTGGTGCTTCATCCCAAATAATTCATGAAGTTTCACGTAAAAGTTCTTCTAATTGTGTTCCTTTTTTAATATCACATGTTGATTCATTTGTCAGTTCGAGTGGTATTTTAAATCTTGAATGTACAGTACGACCTCGGGGAATAAGTAATGTTGCTAAAGCAGATGATGCAACAGGTAAAACAATTTTATGATGTGAACGGAGCATTGTAACAATTGTACGCCATAAAAATATTTTTCCAGTACCACCATATCCGTATATGAAAAAACATTTACCTTCATTAAAAGTGATAGATTTCATAACATCATCATAAATACGTTTTTGTTCAATATTTAAGCAAGAATGCATCTCAGATGCTTCAATCATTAAAGTTTGACTGTCGCGAGCCAATTCATCTATTACTAATTTGTTTTTAAGATTGTGGACAATATCAATATTTGGAGATGGTAATGAAAATGATGCAAGATTAGATCCATTATTAATGAGCATTTTCTGAATCTCACTTAAAATATAATTTTTAATTTGGTTATCTGTTAATCTTATGAGAGGTGAATTGAAATTTTTTTGCGTATTTTAAGTGATATCATCACCAAAAAATTGCCAACAATCATTGAAAAATTTTACCGGATCAGTAATTTCATAATATATTAGCATACTAACAAACATTTTACGTAATTGTAGAGATGTAGCCCAATGAGAAGATTCTTGTATTGCAAATAACCATTCATTATCATTTTTTAATAATCCAAGAGCATTACAAGTATCTCTAAAAGAATTGTATAATTTACCATTTACTGTACATATATCTTGAAAACGTGTTGATCCTTTCACATAATTTAACAAAAGCCTTAGAAAATATAGTTCACCTGAACTTGGATGTACATAATAAAGACGACCAAGAGATTTTCCTCTTTTTCGAGGTAACCAATTTTTATTATCTTGATGCCATGTAAAATGCTGAGGAATTTCTATATATTTTAATGATTTTGTTGATGGGTCTTTCTTATTTAATTCCATCCATTCTGTAAACATTGTTCGTTCAACATTTTCATTATTGAATATATCACGCATATTTTGACCATCATTAAAAACAACATTATTCATTAAAGGTAAATGAAATGGTAACCGTTCAATACTAACATTTCTATAATGTATATCGTACTGGAAAGTTCTCCATATAGCTTCATGAGGAGTAATATGATGGTGTTATGCCCTAGGCCAAAATATTTGTGACCTAGATGATGGATTGTAATAACAAACATAATATTTATTCTAAGATATTTCATATAATATATGCGTATAGGTTATTTTAATATAATTAAAATAGACCATGAATATGCAATTCAGCTTTATGTCATCAAAGTGCGTGACTTTGATAGTAAAACTATAAAGTGTTATGAATGCTATTCTAAATCGTCCCTGGTCATTTATAGGATATTTGTGGAGACAAATATACTTGCGGATACATATAAATATATATTTATATACAAGCTATAAATGTACACCAGTATATTAGTTGACTAATGATTATGTTTTACTGATCATGGATAGAAATGTACTAGGCTCTAAAACTGGCCCAGCCCAACCTTCAGACCCACACCATATTGTCCTGAAAAAGGCTTAAGCTTGGTTGGTGCTAGTAGTTAATGCACTAGTCTATTTAAGTAACTCCAATTTTCATTCACTACTCAAGGTGGGACTAATCAACTAGCCCCCCTTTTCCATTATTTAGTTCCGGGGTGTAACAAACTCCCCCACTTAAATTTCTGACGTCCCCGTCAGAACTGACATATGGTTCCTAGTCTCGTCCTAGTACACATCCGTGCGAGCCGTCACCCCATACATGTATCCCCACTGAGGCATATAAGATCCTCAGGTTCTCTGGGCATGATAATAGTATGGTACGTTTCCGGCCGCACGATAGTACCCCCAGGATCGAACTGCTCTGAATACCATTTGTTAGAGCCTAGTACATTAACTGCCCACCAACCTTCGAGCCCACACCATATTGTCCTGAAAAAGGCTTAAGCTTGGTTGGTGCTAGTAGTTAATGCACTAACCTATTTAAGTAACTCCAATTTTCATTCACTACTCAAGGTGGGACTAATCAACTAGCCCCATTGTTCCACTATTTGGTTCCGGGGTGTAACAGCGTCATTCATGGGAACCAAAATGGAAGTAAAAGCATGCGGTGCCTGTACTCAGACAGGACACACCACTGATGCGTGCCCAACACTCCATGATGAGGAGAAAGTCACGTCCACAGCTTGCGGCATCTTCAAGCTAAACCAACACGGAAATTCAAATGGGGGTCAAAACCGTAATTATGATCCCTATTCCAAAACGTACAACCCTGGATGGCGTGATCACCCAAACTTCAGATGGCGTGACCCAGGAAACCAACAACAACCTCCTCAAATCCATAATCAAAATTCTTCTTCTTCTTCACCTCCAATTGACCCTGCTTTGAAAAGTCTTTCTGACATTGTGACCTCCTTGGCCACATCAACTACGCTTTTCCAGAAGGATACAGAAAGTGCCCTAACACATCTGGGCACCCAAATTGCTCAAATATCCTCTGAATTAAACCAGTTAAAAACTCAGGGGTCCTCACAACTTCCTTCTCAAACTCTCAACCCCCGTGAGAATGCATGTGCTATCACCTTAAGGAGTGGTAAAGAAATAGAAGGGAGTAAGGAAAACATGAAAGGTGAAGGAGAGATTGAAGTAATTAAGCCGGAATCCGAGAAGATGAACGAAAAGCCCAAGGAAATACCACCTTATAAACCTAGAGCCCTTTTTCCTAGACGTCTAGCGGTTAACACTAAAAAGGATGAGGCAGAGAGAGATATCCTAGAGGTTTTCAAGAAAGTGGAAATAAACATTCCACTACTCGATTACATTCGTAGATTCCCTCGCTATGCGAAATTTCTCAAGGATTTGTGTACGAATACGAGAAAGCTAAATGGTCATGAGAGAGTAACAATGAGTGAGAATGTCTCTGCGGTTATTCGCAAGAAGCTTCCAGAGAAGCAAAAAGACCCTGGCATGTTTGCCATTCCTTGCAGCATTGGGCACCTTGAATTTGCTCGGTGCATGCTTGATCTTGGGGCATCTATCAATGTCATGCCCTTTTCTATCTATTCTTCCCTCGGTTTAGGACCTTTGAAAAAGACCGGGGTGATCCTTCAACTAGCTGATCGTTCTACTGCTGTGCCAGAGGGAGTTATAGAGGATGTCCTGGTTAAGGTCAATGGCCTTATCTTGTCCTCGGATTTCTATATTCTGCGTATGGATGAGTCTGATAGCTCACCGAGTTTCGACTCCCATTCTTCTGGGAAGACCCTTCCTTAAAACTGCCCGAACCAAGATTGATGTGCACAATGGCACTCTTTCTATGGAATTTGGCGGAGAGAACATCTCTTTCAACATCTTTGATGCTATCAAGCATCCTTCTTGACGGGAATGTATCCGCTATTTGCACCATCGACCCAATTGATGAGTGTGTCGACAACTTCTCCTCTTTTGAGTTCATAGATCTGCTCGAGACCATTCTTGATCTCTCTCCAGATGAGCAGGACCTTCTTCAAAGTCTATCTGCCTTGGCCATTGAAGAGGCTTCTTCCTCTT
The DNA here is from genome assembly GCA_024447665.1 of Juncus inflexus. Taxonomy (NCBI): domain Eukaryota; kingdom Viridiplantae; phylum Streptophyta; class Magnoliopsida; order Poales; family Juncaceae; genus Juncus; species Juncus inflexus. The sequence goes on from JAJHPC010000010.1 coordinate 11,748,599, forward strand.
CTTCTTCTCCTCCCTTGATAGACTTGAAACCCTCTCTTGAGCCCACCAAACCTTCCATTGTGAATCCCCCCTCTCTTGACCTAAAACCTCTACCAGCTCATCTCAAGTACGCATACTTGGGTAAAGGAGACACTCTTCCAGTGATCATCTTTAGTAGCCTCACTGCTACTCAGGAAGAGAAGTTAGTTAATGTCTTGAGGGACCACAAGACTGCGATTGGATGGACTCTGGCTGATATTAAGGGAATCAGCCCTTCTACGTGTATGCATCGTATATTATTGGAGGATGGATCTAAACCATCCCGTGAGCCTCAACGTAGGCTAAATCCTCCAATGATGGAAGTGGTCAAGAAGGAAATCATCAAACTCCTTGATGCAGGAATCATATACCCTATCTCTGATTCACAATGGGTGTCACCAATCCATGTGGTGCCCAAGAAAACTGGTATTACGATAATTGAGAATCAGGATGGTGAAAAAGTTCCTACGAGAGCACAAAATGGATGGCGAGTATGCATTGATTATCGCAAATTAAACACTGCCACCCGGAAAGACCATTTCCCCCTTCCCTTCATTGACGAGATGCTCGAGCGCCTTGCTGGGCGCCACCATTACTGCTTCTTAGATGGCTTCTCTGGTTACTTTCAAATAGCCATCGCCCCCGAGGATCAAGAAAAGACCACCTTCATGTGCCCTTTTGGCACCTTTGCCTATAGGCGGATGCCCTTTGGGTTGTGTAACGCACCCGGTACATTTCAGAGATGTATGATGTCCATCTTCTCTGATTATGTCACCCGAATTATTGAGGTTTTCATGGATGATTTCACCGTCTATGGTGTTTCATTCGATGACTGCCTGGGAAACCTAAAGAAGATTCTTCAAAGGTGCGTAGAGACTGATCTGGTGCTGAATTATGAGAAATGTCATTTCATGGTAGATCAGGGCATAGTCCTAGGCCATGTGGTTTCCTCTCGGGGTCTTGAAGTGGATAAAGCCAAGATCGATGTCATTAGATCCCTTCCGTACCCAGCCAATGTGAAGGATATTCGATCATTTCTCGGTCATGCCGGATTTTACAGGCGTTTCATTAAAGATTTCTCAAAAATCGCTCAACCTCTTTGTCTTCTTCTCCAAAAAGAGGCTTCTTTTGAGTTCAATGAGAAATGCAAAGCGGCGTTCGACCTTCTCAAGGAGAAACTATGTTCTGCCCCCATCATTAAAGCTCCCGACTGGAATCTACCTTTCGAGATTATGTGCGATGCGAGTGATAGGGCAGTTGGAGATGTTCTTGGGCAGCGGGATGGGCGAGAACCCCATGTTATCTCTTATGCCTCCAGGACCTTAGACGATGCTCAGTGCAACTATACAACTACAGAAAAAGAGTTGCTAGCCATTGTTTTTGCATTGGAAAAATTTAGGTCCTATCTCTTAGGGGTTAAGGTGATTATATACTCTTGACCATGCCGCATTGAGGCATCTTTTCAAGAAGAAGGAATCCAAGCCGAGACTTCTTCGTTGGATATTGTTGCTCCAGGAGTTCGACTTGGAGATTAGAGATAAACGAGGATCAGAGAATCTAGTTGCAGATCACCTTAGCCGCCTTCCTATGAGTATTGAGGAGGGTACCCCAATATCGGAGTTTTTCCCTGAGGAATATCTCTATGCCGTGCAAGGCTTTACACCATGGTATGATTCCCGATTTTATATTTGGGATGAGCCTTACCTCTTTCGGATTTGCGCGGATCAGATTATTCGGAGATGTATACCCGATAATGAGGTTAGATCCGTTCTTGAGTTTTGTCACTCTCTTGAGTGTGGAGGACACTTTGGCACCAAGCGGACAGCTCATAAGGTCCTTGAGTGTGGTTTCTTCTGGCCCACTCTACATAAGGATGCTTACTTCTTCGTGAAGTCATGTGAGCGATGCCAGAGAACGGGAGGACTAACCAAGAGAGACGAGATGCCGATGAAGTATATTCTTGCATGTGAGGTTTTTGAAGTGTGGGGTATCGACTTTATGGGACCTTTTCCTCCCTCATATGGCTTTGAGTATATCCTCCTAGCAGTCGATTATGTCTCCAAGTGGGTTGAGGCCAAGGCCACAAAATGGGCAGATGCAAAAACAGTCGTGGATTTTGTCAAGGACCAGATCTTAAGTAGGTTTGGGGTCCCGAGAGTCATCATCAGTGATAGAGGAACCCATTTCTGCAACCGGAGTTTCGAGGCATTAATGAAGCAATACCATGTCACACATAAAACCTCGAAAGCTTACCACCCTCAAACCAATGGCCAAGCAGAGCTTTCGAATAGGGAGATCAAGGGCGTTTTGGAGAAAGTGGTGAACCCCACCAGGAAAGACTGAAGTCTTCGGCTCAATGACGCACTCTGGGCTTACAGGACTGTGTTCAAGTCCCTTGTAGGCATGTCCCCTTATCGGCTAGTCTATGGAAAGGCTTGCCATCTTCCGGTTGAACTCGAGCATAAAGCCTATTGGGCCATCAAGAAGTGCCATCTAGATTACCCAAACGATGCACTCAACCGGAAGTTGCAAATCCAAGAGTTAAAGGAGATCCGAAATGACGCGTATGAGAACTCCCGAATCTTCAAGGAGAAGACCAAGATGTATCATGACAGGAAGCTTGCCCACAAGGATTTCAAAGTGGGTGACAAGGTGTTGCTGTTTAACTCAAGACTCAAACTACACCCGGGCAAGCTACAGAGTAGGTGGATAGGGCCCTTTCTTGTGACCAAATTGTTCGATTATGGTGTAGCAGAAATTCAGGGTCTGGATTCAGGAAAAGTCTTCAAGGTCAACGGGCACCGGCTTAAGCGGTTTCATGAGAGTTTCGATGCGAGCTGGATTGACATTCACGAGCTAGGAGAGCCAGCATCCACTGCTTGAGGAGATGGAAACGTCGGGCCAACGACGTTAAAAAGAGGCGCTACTGGGAGGCAACCTGCGAATAAAGGTTGTGTTTTTCTTTGTTTATTTTCTTTTTCTTGCATTGCATCACTACTTTGTGCTTAACTTTACTCGAGGACGAGTAAAAGTTTAAGTGTGGGGTGGAGTCTTTATTGCATGTTAGGTAGTTAAAAAAAAAAAAAAATAATAATAATAAAAACCCATTTTTAAGCCTCAAATTAAAAAAAAATGCCCAATTAAAAATCAAAAAGATTGAGAGAGAACTGTAACTTGTATTGAATAATGTGGTGGAACTTGTTTGGACTCAAAAGGATCATATAGACCAGTTCAAGAAGAATTGAGGTCGTTGGTTTAGGGATCTTTTGTCACTGGTGAACTCGATTTGTTGTTTGAGTGCCAATAATTTAGGGATTTGCGCGAGAAATTATGTGAGGACTTACCATTGGACCGTGACCCGGAACTCAAGTTGTTTATAGTATAATATCCATAATAACCCACTATATCATCTCGTATATATATAAATAATATCCAAGTCTATTAGCTTCTAAAGTCACTTTGTTGCTTGGTTTTGGAGAAGGAGGGTTAGGCATTATATAAGAAGATACGGGACGGGAAGTAGATGTTAGTGTCAGAAGTTGAGGGCTTATATGTAGTAGATGAGCTTTGTGCACCGAGTGTATTCGTGAGGAGATGCATCTTAGAGACAAACTTATGAGAGTAGATTCTCGGGTAAACTCTATTTTTGACACAAAGGCAAGTTAGGCTCCTATAATTCTAATAGATTTGAGTCACAATCTTTAAAAAAAAAAAAAAAAAAAAAAAAAAAACAAACAAAATAAATAAATAAAATAAAAAAAAAGATTGCATGACTCAAACTTGTCCCCTTGTACATGGCCTAAACCTTAGTTTATCCGATTTGTGAGAAAGAGTGGATCCCAGTCATACATCTCAGGCCAGCAGTTAGGTTGACACATTTTGGGCCAGATGACTGAAGGTGCTAGGAGTTATGCACATTAGGAGGTTCATTATTCCAAGAAGATAGAGGTATAGGCGATATCTATTCGGAGGGTAGAGGCATGAGTTTAGAAAACCAAGTGACAATTTGACCGAAAGTGGCGAAGTAGACAAGCAAATCAATTACGTAGTATATATATATATATATGTATTATCCACCAAATTCCATCATATTCCACCAAACATAACTTGAGAATTCCCCTCACGACCAAGGTAGGAAATCATGATTCATCTGAGAACTGAGAGTTATTATGAGAGACACTCCACATATTCCATATTCATATTCCACTATACAAAAAGAGAGTGAGTGCGAGTTTCACCAAGGTGCATGGAATCTTACACAAGGGACCAAAGATCATTATTGGCTGGTATATAAGTGAAGAGCGAGTTAAAAACATGGGACCCATCTACCAATACAAGCTATAATCTTTGCTCGAGGACGATCAAATGTTTAAGTGTGGGGTAATTTGATAAGTCATTAATTATACACATTTTATACCCTATACATATGTAATATTGCACCATTATATGTGTTTAAATGGATAATAATAATAACTTGAATGTTGATACTACTAATAAGATATTTATGTGATTTCAGGTGCAATTTAGATGGAGCATAACTTGGGGAAAAGAAGTTGGAGCACAAGAGAGAGATAATAATCAAAACTCGGGCCTGCCGATACAGTCTCAGTATTTCGGCCATAACTCATAATCTGGGCCTCCTCTATATATATACTATATACCGTTGGAAAGAAGAGAACAAAGCCCACAATTCATTCTATATCACCAGAGCCCAATTCCGAAGTCTACAAGACCCAAATTGACCATCTTCTGGACAGATCTTTCATGCACTTTGCATGCACTCTTCATGCCTTTGCCATGCTTCCTTCACACTCTTTGCATGGATCTTCATTCATCCCTCATGATCACCTTTTGAGAGGGTTATATAACCAGGTGCAAGGCATCCATTCTAATCACTTTTGAACTTCATCATTCTCTCTCTTGGAGTTGGGCAAGTCAAGCAAGCTTCATTCTTCCATCCGCGCTTCATTAATGGGTTCTATCATTATTTTATTTTCTTAATTTTCCATGTATTTCGAGTAAGCCCTTCGAGGCATAGTTAGTGTTTATGTTTTTGTGTTGTAACTTTTGAGACCATTAATAATGAATTTCATTTGAATGGTTATATTCTGTTTTATTTACTTATTATCTTGCATGCTCAATGAATTGTTTTAAGTTTATTTTGGTCAATTCTATGTTCAGTAGTAATTAACAAGGGCCACAAAATTCCTTTGGTTGCTTTGCTCAATAGCTTCCATTAGAATTTGAATAATAGCCAAGTGCAAATAACTCATAACGAACTAAACAGTTCTGAACAAGCTCATTGTTTAGGAGGTTTTGATTTGTTTAAATAACCAATGATTCCTCTTGAATTGGTTATGATATTCAAGTAGGTTAGTGTTTTTATTTACGAGCTCATCTAAACTAAAATTCAATCTTTTCGTTTGAGTTATTTATCGGTTAGAGCTCATCTTACTGCACTTAAGATATTAATTCCAAATTCATTATTATAATCAAGGATAAAGTTACACACAAATTCACTACACGAAACTATGCCTCATTTCACAAAACCACCACATCTTTTAGTATTTACTTTAAGTTTTCTCTTTATTTGTTACTTTCATTTTGTTGCAATCAACCAATCAACAACCCCCCCAATTGTGTGTCTTGTTTTAGGTCTTGTGTTTGGTTTTATTTACGGTCTTGGTTTCTCTTTCTTTTAGTTTTCTATTTTTGTTGAGTCCATTTTCATTAGAGAAGTAATCTTTTTACCTGGTTTAGTCTAAATAGCTATCTGTGGTTCGACCCCTACTTCCATTGTCTACTTTATTGTAGTTAAGTCTAGGGTTACAAATTTCTTTTGGTAAGCGTTAAACGACTGCAAAAATACTTCTTATCATGGTTCACTATTTCTTTTTATAAGAATTAGTAAAAGCATTTATTCTATTTACAATTTCATTTGCAGTATCATACATATACAATTGAGCGAACATTGGAACTGATCCTTCAACAGGAAGTACAGATCATACTCTATGATAAATTTAACCCGAAACTTTGAATACATATGGTCCGTTACCATCATTAATTTTTTCATCCACTTTTACACCCATTGACGTAAACGCAAACATTGAGTTGTACATACGGATATTATCTCTGAAATGCAGTGATTGTAATCCAGCAATAGGATTAAGCAACATGTTAAGAAATTCTGGTGGTTCTTTCGAAATAGGTAACAAAATACTTCCATCCCAACAACACAAATTATATTTTGGATTATTTTTTTTTTGAATATTTTTTACATCTTTCACGATACCAGAAAAAGGCACCACATTTTTGGCATCAGTATTCAGGTGCACCGCGGTAAGTTATTTGCTACCAAAATTGATCATTAGAAATTGAAGGAAAAAATGAAACTGTAAAAATTAAGCATATAGGAACCAAAAAACATACTTTCTCCAGATTCTTTTAAATTGTCTATTGACATTTGAACATTAACCGATTAGGGTTCCCCTCTTTCGAGTCTAGGTCGTTTGTTACGTGATAACAATAACCTTCTCCGTCTATTTGATGTTGGATCATCCATTTCAAAATTTAATTAGCAGTCTAGTAAATGGAAAAGAATAACAACCCTAAAATCTGTTAAATAAAAAAGAGTACAAAATATTTGTTAGCAAAACATATTTGTTAACTTGACCTTTAAACCAATTCAATTAAAAATAACAGATTATATAATATGATGTTAAAATCACTGAAAATAAGAAAGAATAATATTAAAACAATTTATTAATTGGAAAATTATATTTTAAGTTAAAAAAATAAAAATCAGAGCAATAAATTAATCTGGATATTACTAAAAGCAATATATTGTCCAATTTTGTTTTTTACTTTCCTTGTTAAGTGTAGTCCTAATTTTACAGTATTAAACTTGTCTGTTTTTTTTCCCTCTTTCTATTTTTTTCTACTTGGGGCTTCATTCATCCCACATGATCACCTTTTGAGAGGGTTATAACTAGGTGCAAGGCATCTATTCTACTTACTTTGGAACATCATCATTCTCTCTCTTGGAGTTGGGCAAGTCAAGCAAGCTTCATTCTTCCATCCGCGCTTCATTAATGGGTTCTATCATTATTTTCATTTCTTTCTTATCCATGTATTTCGAGTAAGAACTTTGAGGCATTGTTAGTATTTATGTTTTTGTGTTGTAACTTTTGAGACCATTAATAATGAATTTCATTTGAATGGTTATTATTCTGTTTTTACTTATTTATTATCTTTCATGCTCAATGAATTATTTTAAGTTTATTTCGGTCAGTTCTATGTTCAATAGTAATTAATAAGGGCCACAAAATTCCTATGGGTGCTTTGCTCAATAGCCTCCATTAGAATTTGAATAATAGCCAAGTGCAAATAACTCACAACGATCTAAACAGTTCTGAACAAGCTCATTATTTAGGAGGTTTTGATTTATTTAAATAACCAATGATTTCTATTGAATTGATTATGATATTCAAGTAGGTTAGTATTTTTATTTACGAGCTCATCTGAACTTAAACCCTATCTTTTTGTTTTAGTTATTTATCGGTTAGAGCTCATCTTACTGCACTTAAGAGATTAATTCCAAATTCATTATTATAGTCAAGGATAAAGTTACACAAAAATTCAGTACACAAAACTATGCCTCTATTCACAAAACCACCACATGTCTTGATTTTTACTCTAAGTTTCCTCTTTACTTGTTACTTTCATTTTGTTGTAATCAGCAATCAACAATCAACAACCCCCTAGTTGTGTGTCTTGTTTTAGGTCTTGTGTTTGGTTTTATTTACAGTCTTGGTTTCTCTTTATTTTAGTTTTCTATTTTTGTTGAGGTCATTTTCATTAGAGAAGTAATCTTTTCACCTAGTTTAGTCTAAATAGCTCTCTGTGCTTCGACCCCTACTTCCACTGTCTTCTGTATTGTAGTTAAGTCTAGGGTTATAAATTTCTTTTGGTAAGTGTAAAACGACTGCAAAAAAAATACCTCTTATCAAAATGGCGCTGTTGCCGGGGAGCTAGCAATGTGACTATTCTAGGTCAATATTCACACTTATCTTATGTAGTACGGTAGTCTACATTTGTGTCAGAGAAAATCAAATTCATTTTACTTTTTGTCGGGCATAACTTTTTAGCTTTTTTGTCAGAGTCGCACTTTTGTTACATTTGTTAGCTTTTTCACTTTTTGTCAGAGTCAGACATACTATTTATTTTTACTTAAGTCTGCATTACTTGCGTTCACTAATTCTCTCTTTTACACTTGATTCTAGTTCGTGAAAACTACTCGTAGTTCTAATCTTCCACTTGCCGGAGATTGAGAGTACACACCTGGAGGAAAGAAGAACAATTATGATAACACCGAAAGCAGCCGAAGAAACTGAAAAGGTGGAGAACTTGGACAGCGAAAGTGAACCTCCTACTCCACCTCACGCTACAAGAGGTAACACTACAGTCATGGCAAATTTTGAGGAGAGGACACTTAGGGACTTGTCTACCTTTGATTTTGCTACCAACTAGTATGGAATTGTATTACCACCGGTCCCGAATTTTAAGATCCATACGGGTCTTCTTCAATTATTACCGACATTCAATGGGAGCGCCGGAGAGGACCCACACTCTCACATGCGTGAGTTCAACCATATCACCGCAATAATGATGCCGGCGGAGATTGAAGATGAAGGCCCTTACAAACTGCGACTGATTCATACAGTCTTCGAGGATCAGCAAAGGACTGGTACTTTTCCAACAACTTGGGTAGAACTTCAAAAGTTATTTCTTGACAAGTATTTTCCTGTCTCTCTTACCGCTTCTATTAGGAAGAAGATTTGTAGTATTCAACAAGAAGTAGGGGAAACCCTCTACGAGTACTAGGATCGCTTCCAGAAGTTGTGTGCAAAATGTCCCAACGATCAAGTCCCAGAGAATCTCTTGATTCAACACTTGTATGATGGGATGCTTCAAGAGACTAGCGATAATGTAGATTTTGCTAGTGGGAGTACTTTCATAGATAAAACCATTAGGCAAGCAAGTACAATAATAGAAACTATGACAAAAAATGCCCAATCTAGAATTAGGGTAGTTAGCAAGATTAGAGACTGTGATTTGGAGAAGCGAGTGAATGGTATGGACGCCAAATTAGATAGATTGGCTAATATGATGGCGTCATTCATGGGAACCAAAGTAGAAGTGAAAGCATGCGGTGTCTGCACTCAGACAGGGCACACCACCGATGCAAGCCCAACACTCCATGATGAGGAGAAAGTCATGACCACAATTTGCGGCATCTTCAAGCTAAACCAACACGGAAATTCAAATGGGGGTCAAAACCATAATTACGATCCCTATTCCAAAACATACAATCCTGGATGGCGTGACCACCCAAATTTTAGATGGCGTGACCCAGGAAACCAGCAACAACCTCCTCAAAATCATAACCAAAATTCTTCTTCTTCTTTACCTCCAATTGACCCTGCTTTAAAAAGTCTTTCCGACATTATGACATCTTTGGCCACATCAACCACTTCTTTTCAGAAGGATACAAAGAGTGCCCTAACACATCTGGGCACCCAAATCGCTCAATTATCCTCTGAATTAAACCAGTTAAAAACTCAGGGGTCCTAACAACTGCCTTTTCAAACTCTCAACCCCCCGTGAGAATGCATGTGCTATCACCTTAAGAAGTGGGAAAGAAATAGAAGGGAGTAAAGGAAACATGAAAGGTGAAGGAGAAATTGAAGTGATTAAGCTGGAATCCGAGAAGATGAAAGAAAAGCCCAAGGAAATACCTCCTTATAAACCTAGAGTCCCCTTTCCTAGCCGTCTAGCGGTTAACACCAAAAAGGATGAGGCAGAGAGAGATATCCTAGAGGATTTAAAGAAGGTGGAAGTGAACATTCTATTACTAGAGGCCATTCGTTAAGTCCCTCGCTATGCGAAATTTCTCAAGGACTTGTGTACGAAAAAGAGAAAGCTAAATGGCCATGAGAGGGTGACAATGAGTGAGAATGTCTCTGCGGTTATCCACAAGAAGCTTCCAGAGAAGCAAAAAGACCCTGGCATGTTTGCCATTCCTTGCAGCATTGGGCAGCATGAATTTGCTCAGTGCATGCTTGATCTTGGGGCATCTATCAATGTCATGCCCTTGTCTATCTATTCTTCCCTCGGTTTGGGACCTTTGAAAAAGACCGGGGTGATCATCCAACTGGCCGATCGTTCTATTGCTGTACCAGAAGGAGTTATAGAGAATGTCCTTGTTAAGGTTAATGGCCTTGTATTTCCTGCAGATTTCTATATTCTGCGTATGGATGAGTCTGATAGCTCGCCGAGCTCAACTCCCATTCTTCTGGGAAGACCCTTTCTTAAAATTGCCCGAACAAAGATTGATGTGCACAATGGAACTCTTTCTATGGAGTTCGACGGAGAGAACATCTCTTTCAATATCTTTGATGCTCTCAAGCATTCTTCTAACGGGCATGTCTCTGCTATTTGCACCATCGACCCAGTTGATGAGTGCGTCGACAACTTCTTCTCTTTCGAGTTCATCGATCTGCTCGAGACCATTCTTGATCTCTCTCCAGATGAGCAGATCCTTCTTCAAAGTCTATCTACCTTGTCCATTGGAGAGGCTTCTTCTTCTTCTTCTTCTTCTTCTTCTTCTTCTTCTTCTTCTTCTTTTTTTCTTGAGAAAACCTTCTTTTGAGCCCACCAAACCTTCCATTGTGAGTCCCCCCTCTCTTGACCTGAAATCACTACCAGCTCATCTCAAGTATGCATACTTGGGTAAAGGAGACACTCTTCCAGTGATCATCTCTAGTAGCCTCACTGCTACTCAGAAAGAGAAATTAGTTAATATTTTTAAGGGACCACCACAAGACTGCTATTGGATGGACTCTAGCTGATATTAAGGGAATCAGTCCCTCTACGTGTATGCATCGGATATTATTGGAGGATGGATCTAAACCATCCCGTGAGCCTCAGCGTATGTTGAATCCTCCAATGATGGAAGTGGTCAAGAAAGAAATCATCAAACTCCTTGATGCAGGAATCATATACCTTATCTCTGATTCACAGTGGGTATCACCAATCCATGTGGTACCTAAGAAAGCTGGTATTACGATAATTAAAAATCACGATGGTGAAAAAGTTCCTACGATAGCACAAAATGGATGGCGAGTATGCATTGATTATCACAAATTAAACACTTCCACCCAAAAAGACCATTTCTCCCTTCACTTTATTGACCAGATCCTTGAGCGCTTTACTGGGCGCCACCGTTACTACTTCTTAGATGGCTTCTCTGGTTACTTTCAAATAGCCATCGCCGCCGAGGATCAAGAAAAGACCACATTCACGTGCCCTTCTGGCACCTTTGCCTACAGACACATGCCCTTTGGATTGTGTAATGCACCCGGTACATTTCAGAGATGTATGATATCCATCTTCTCTGATTATGTCACCCAAATTATTGAGGTTTTCAAGGATGATTTCACCGTCTATGGTGAATCATTCGATGATTGTTTGGGAAACCTAAGGACGATTCTTCAAAGGTACGTAGAGACTGACCTGGTGCTGAATTATGAGAAATGTCATTTTATGATGAATCAGGGCATAGTCTTAGGCCATGTGGTTTCCTCTCGGGGTCTTGAAATGGATAAAGCAAAGATCGATGTCATTAGATCCCTTCCATACCCGACCAGTGTGAAGGACATTCGATCATTCCTTGGTCATGCCGGATTTTATAGGCGTTTCATCAAAGATTTCTCAAAAATCACTCAACCTCTTTGTTTGGCTGCTTTTGAGTTCAATGAGAAGTGCAAAGCAACATTCGACCTTCTCAAGGAGAAACTGTGTTCTGCCCCCATCATTAAAGCTCCATATTGGAATCTGCCTTTCAAGATCATGTGCGATGCGAGTGATAGGGCAGTTGGAGCTGTTCTTGGGCAAAAGACCTACCAGAGGATCTTACACGTGCACAGGCTGATCGAATCCGATATGATTCCCGATTTTATATTTGGGATGAGACTTACCTCTTTCGGATTTGCGCGGATCAAATTATTCGGAGATGTATACCATATAATGAGGTCAGATCAGTGCTTGAGTTTAGTCACTCTCTGGAGTGTGGAGGACACTTTGGCGCCAAGCGGACAACTCATAAGGTCCTTGAGTGTGGTTTCTTCTGACCCACACTACAAAAGGATGCTTACTTCTTCGTGAAGTCATGTGAGCGATGCCAGAGAACGGGAGGACTAACCAAGAGAGACGAGATGCCGATGAAGTATATTCTTTCTTGTGAGGTCTTTGAAGTGTGGGGTATCGATTTATGTGACCTTTTCCTCCCTCATACGGTTTTGAGTATATCCTCCTGATAGTGGATTATGTCTCCAAGTGGGTTGATGTTGGGAAATCCATAGCCATGTACGTTACATGCGCAACGAAATCTATGGATTTAACCCGCCCTAGGATCTACATTAAGGGAATAAAAGTACGAGATTAACCATTAAAATTTATACCTCGGATCTTCCTGATCAGCGAGATGATGAACGGATGTAGGTCTGAACTATTCTGACTCGCAACCGTCTCCTTCCTGAAGCTCGGCTTGCAAAACTCCTTCCTGATGCTCGGCTCGAAGAACTCTTTCTTGAAGCCCGGCTCGCGAAACTCTTTCCTAAAGCTCAGCTCGAGAGACTCCTTCTTCTCGTAGGGATGAAGATAGATCGCTCGCAAGTTCCCAAGATAGAGAACCTATACTCATATCCACGTGAACTTCACACGAACAGAATAACCGGACTTCGCTAGACAAGTCCGAAAATACTTTCCGAATATCTCTCAAAACTTTCTCTCTCTTTTCTGTGTAATAGATGGCCTCCAAGGCTTCTGAGTTGTTTGTAGAATAGAGAGACTCTGCCCTTCTATTTATACTAGAGAGAGAGGCGAACGATTTCTCAGTTACCATAACTAAAACCCTAATATGCAACTATTCCGTTGCCAACGGAACTGTTCCGTTGCCAACGGAATAGTATTTCCATAACGGAATACTTGGCAGCTAAGGTTATTACAGTTTCCATGTATATTCCGTTGGGAATAGAACTATTCCGTTGCCAACGGAATGATACTGTTTTGTTCGATCAATTATCCAATACTTGATTATTTCGTTCACCAATTTATACATCATACGTATAACTGTTTTGAGGCATATTCCTCCCGTACGAATGGAGTTCATTGTGTGCCCGTGTAGGTTTCATTTAATGCTGGCAACAATCTTCCGAAGATCGTAAGTCATGAGTAACCTCTAGACTGATGTCATGACCACCCATGTTAAATGAAATCATCAAGGATGATAAACCTATCTGAATAGACATTTGCTTATTCCTTTTGTTCTACGATATACGTCTTGATCACAAGGCACAGTAATATGTCATCCTTGAGTTTGATCAAAGTCTCTTTCTTGATCGAGAATTAGACTGAGTAAATACAAAATGATATAACAACACATGTTAATCCATTTTGAGCATGGCCATACATTTCTTTCCGTCCTAGTTCATCAGGGGGCCCAGAGATATCTCCCTCATGACGAGAGGAACACATCCCATCTTGGTCACTCACATTCCTCGTCATGATTCAATGCATACCTAATGATGACCCTTATGATGCACACTATTCATATGAGAATCACTAATGACATATACCATGCATATTCTCATAGTGTGGTCAGTCGAGTACGTGTTCTCTAGCACATACCTATATTCCAGGCTTGACATCTCTATGTCCATGATCAGCTGATCATGATCATCCAGCCTGCGAATATACTAGTGTGGATATATAGCTTCTTACCTGAAGTATGTCTATCTCTATAAATATCCTACATATCACTAGGGACAGTTTAGAATGTCATTCATTGGTTCACAGTTCTACTATTAGGATCACTTATTCTGATGACGTGAACCCGAAGTGTCATTCTTGGTTGATATAAGATTTACATTCACAAGCCATGCACACAGATATATAAGAAATAACCTTTATTGAATAAATAATAATGTCTTAATACATAATCCATTTCCTAGTACAAATACATTTGGTCTAGGGCACTAATCCTACATTTGAGGCCAAGGCCACAAAACGGCCAGATGCAAAAACGGTTGTGGATTTTGTAAAGGAGGAGATCTTTAGTAGGTTTGGGGTCCCGAAAGTCATCATCAATGATAGAGGAACCCATTTCTGCAACCGGAGTTTCGAGGCATTAATGAAGCAATATCATGTCACACATAGAACCTCGACAGCTTATCATCCTCAAACCAATGGCCAAGCAGAGCTTTCGAATAGGGAAATCAAAGGTGTTTTGGAGAAAGTGGTGAACCCCACTAGGAAAGACTGGAGTGTTCAGCTGACTGACGCACTCTGTGCTTACATGACTGCTTTCAAGTCCCTTGTAGGCGTGCCCCCTAATCGGCTAGTCTATGGAAAGGCTTGTCATCTTCCGGTTTAACTCGAGCATAGAGCTTATTGGGCCATCAAGAAGTGCCATCTAGACTACCCGAATGATACACTCAACCGGAAGCTACAAATTCAAGAGTTAGAGGAGATCTGAAATGACGCGTATGAGAACTCCTGAATCTTCAAGGAGAAGACCAAGATGTACCACGATAAGAAGCTTGCCCAAAAGGATTTCAAAGTGGGCGATAAGGTGTTGTTGTTTAACTCAAGACTCAAATTACATCCGGGCAAGCTACAAAGTAGGTGGATAAGGCCCTTTCTCGTGAAAAAATTGTTCAGTTATGGTGCAGCAGAAATTCAGGGTCTTGATTCACGGAAGGTCTTCAAGATCAACGGCACCGGCTGAAGCAGTTTCATGAGAGTTTCAATGCGAGTTGGATTGACATTCACGAGTTTGGCGAGCCATTATCCACTGCTTGAGGAGATGGAGACGTCGGGCCAACGACGTTAAAGAGAGGCGCTACTGGGAGGAAACCCTGCGAATAAAGGTTGTGTTTTTCTTTGCTTATTTTCTTTTTCTTGCATTGCATCACTACTTTGTGCTTAGTTTTACGGACGAGTAAAAATTTAAGTGTGGGGTGGAGTCTTTATTGCATGTTAGGTAGTTAAAAAAAAAAAAAAAAAAAAAAAAAAAAATAAAAATAATAATAATAATAAAAAAAAAAAAAAAATAATAATAATAATAATAATAATAATAATAATAATAATAATAATAATAATAATAATAATAATAATAATAATAAAAACCCATTTTTAAGCCTCAAATAAAAAAAATGCCCACTTAAAAATCAAAAGGAATGAGAGAGAACTGTAACTTGTACTGAATAATGTGGTGGAACTCATTTGGACTCAAAAGGATCGTATAGACCATTTCAAGAAGAATTGAGGTCGTTCATTTAGGGATCTTTTGTCACTGGTGAACTCGATTTGTTGTTTGAGCGCCAATAATTTAGGAATTTGCGCGAGAAACTATGTGAGGACTTACCATTTGACCGTGTCCTGGAACTCAAGTTTGTCTATAATATAATATCCATAATAAACCACTGTATCATCTCGTATATATATATATATATATATATATACATATATATATATATATATATAATATCCAAGTCTATTAGCTTCTAAAGTCACTTTGTTGCTTGATTTTGGAGAAGGAGGGTTAGGCATTATATAAGAAGATAGGGGACGGGAAGTAGAGGTAAGTGTCACATATTAGGAGGTATGCATATTAGGAGGTTCATTTTTCCAAGCAGATAGAGGTATACGCGATATCTTTTTGGAGTTAGATCCTGACAAAGAGTGTGGAGAAATATTTTAGGATGAATACAAATTTTGGTTTAATTTGAATAATTTAGTATTTTCTATCATTTTTTACGAAAAATTTATCCGAGTTTTTTTTTAATGAAACGAGAACACAAACGCATGAAACATGAGTTTTAGGGGCACACAAAGATTGCGAAGAAATATTCTAAAATGAATATAAATTTCTGTTTTTATTTGAATAATTTAGTATTTCCTATGATTCTTTTTGAAAAATGTAACTGAGTTTTTTAACATGAAACGAGCGAACAAACACATGTCACATGAGTTTTAGGGGCACAAAGATTGTGGAAAAATATTTCAAATTGAATACAAAGTTTTGTTTGCATTTGAATAATTTAGAATTTACTATCATTCTTTACGAAAAATTTATCTGAGTTTTTTTTAATGAAACGAACACACAAACGCATGAAACATGGGTTTTAGGGGCACACACAGATTGTGATGAAATATTTTAAAATTAATACAAATTTTTTTTTCATTTGAATAATTCAGTATTTCCTATCATTTCTTACGAAAAATCGATCCGAGTTTTTTTTTAAAGAAACAAGCAAATAAATGCACAAAACATGAGTTTTAGATCCTAACAAAGACTGTGGAGAAATATTTCAGGATGAATACAAATTTTGGTTTGATTTGAATCATTTAGTATTTTCTTTCATTTTTTATGAAAAATTTATCCGAGTTTTTTTTAATGAAACGAGAACAAAAAAGAATGAAACATGAGTTTTAGGGGCACACAAAATTGCGAAGAAATATTCTAAAATGAATATAAATTTTTGTTTTTATTTGAATAATTTAGTATTTACTATGATTCTTTTTGAAAAATCTAACCGAGTTTTTGAACATGAAACGAGCGAACAAACGCACGAAACATGAGTTTTAGGGGCACACAAAAATTGTGAAGAAATATTTTAAAATTAATAAATTTTTTTTTTCATTTGCATAATTTAGTATTTACTATCATTTCTTACGAAAAATCTATCCGAGTTTTTTTTAACGAAACAAGCAAATAAATGCACGAAACATGAGTTTTAGATGCTAACAAAGACAGTGGAGAAATATTTTGGGATGAATACAAATTCTGGTTTGATTTGAATAATTTAATATTTTCTTTCATTTTTTATGAAAATTTTATCTGAGTTTTTTTTTAATGAAACGAACACACAAACGCATGAAACATGAGTTTTAGGGGCACACAAAGATTGTGGAGAAATATTTTAAAACGAATACAAATTTTTTTTTTCG
Organism: Juncus inflexus; assembly: GCA_024447665.1. NCBI lineage: Eukaryota > Viridiplantae > Streptophyta > Magnoliopsida > Poales > Juncaceae > Juncus > Juncus inflexus. Next base: position 11,765,690 of record JAJHPC010000010.1, read on the forward strand.
TTTGAATAATTTAGTATTTACTATAATTTCTTATGAAAAATCTATCCGAGTTTTTTTTAATGAAACAAGCAAATAAATGCACGGAACATGAGTTTTAGATGCTAACAAAGACTGTGGAGAAATATTTTAGGATGAATATAAATTCTGGTTTGATTTGAATAATTTAATATTTTCTATCATTTTTTACGAAAAATTTATCTGAGTTTTTTTTTTAATGAAACGAACACACAAACGCATGAAACATGAGTTTTAGGGGCACACTAAGATTGTGGAGAAATATTTTAAAACGAATACGAATTATTTTTTTTCGTTTGAATAATTTAGTATTTAGTATCATTTCTTACGAAAAATCTATCCGAGCTTTTTTTAATGAAACAGGCAACTAATTGCACGAAACATGAGTTTTTGATCCTAACAAAGAGTGTGGAGAAATATTTTAGGATGAATACAAATTTTGTTTTAATTTGAATAATTTAGTATTTTCTATCATTTTTTACGAAAAATTTATTCGATTTTTTTTTAATGAAACGAGAGCACAAACGCATGAAACATGAGTTTTAGGGGCACACAAAGATTGCGAAGAAATATTCTAAAATGAATATAAATTTTTGTTTTTATTTGAATAATGTAGTATTTACTATGATTCTTTTTGAAAAATGTAACTGAGTTTTTTAACATGAAACGAGCGAACAAACACATGTAACATGAATTTTAGGGGCACAAAGATTGTGGAAAAATATTTGAAATTGAATACAAAGTTTTGTTTGCATTTGAAAAATTTAGAATTTACTATCTTTCTTTACGAAAAATTTATCTGAGTTTTTTTTAATGAAACGAACACACAAACGCATGAAACATGAGTTTCAGGTGCACACAAAGATTGTGATGAAATATTTTAAAGTTAATACAATTTTTTTTTTCATTTGAATAATTCAGTATTTCCTATCATTTCTTACGAAAAATCTATCAGAGTTTTTTTTTAACGAAACAAGCAAATAAATGCACGAAACATGAGTTTTTGATGCTAAGAAAGACTGTGGAGAAATATTTTAGGATGAATTTAAATTCTGGTTTGATTTGAATAATTCAATATTTTCTATCATTTTTTACGAAAAATTTATCTGAGTCTTGTTTTTAATGAAACGAACACGCAAACGCAAGAAACATGAGTTTTAGGGGCACACAAAGATTGTGGGGAAATATTTTAAAACGAATACAAATTATTTTTTTTCGTTTGAATAATTTAGTATTTACTATCATTTCTTACGAAAAATCTATCCGAGTTTTTTTTAATGAAACAAGCAAATAAATGCACGAAACATGAGTTTTAAATGCTAACAAAGACTGTGGAGAAATATTATAGGATGAATATAAATTCTGGTTTGATTTGAATAATTTAATATTTTCTATCATTTTTTACGAAAAATTTATCTGAGTTTTTTTTTAATGAAACGAACACACAAACGCATGAAACATGAGTTTTAGGGGCACACTAAGATTGTGGAGAAATATTTTAAAACGAATACAAATTATTTTTTTTCGTTTCAAAAATTTAGTATTTACTATCATTTCTTACGAAAAATCTATCCGAACTTTTTTTCAAGAAACAAGCAACTAAATTCACGAAACATGAGTTTTAGATCCTAACAAAGAGTGTGGAGAAATATTTTAGGATGAATACAAATTTTTGTTTAATTTGAATAATTTAGTATTTTCTATCATTTTTTACGAAAAATTTATCCGAGTTTTTTTTTAATGAAACGAGAATACAAACGCATGAAACATGAGTTTTAGGGGCACACAAAGATTGCGAAGAAATATTCTAAAATGAATATAAATTTTTATTTTTATTTGAATAATTTAGTATTTACTATGATTCTTTTTGAAAAATGTAACTGAGTTTTTTAACATGAAACGAGCGAACAAACACTTGTAACATGAATTTTAGGGGCACAAAGATTGTGGAAAAATATTTGAAATTGAATACAAAGTTTTGTTTGCATTTGAAAAATTTAGAATTTACTATCTTTCTTTACGAAAAATTTATCGGAGTTTTTTTTTAATGAAACGAACACACAAACGCATGAAACATGAGTTTCAGGGGCACACAAAGATTGTGATGAAATATTTTAAAGTTAATACAAATTTTTTTTTTCATTTGAATAATTCAGTATTTCCTATCATTTCTTACGAAAAATCTATCAGAGTTTTTTTTTAACGAAACAAGCAAATAAATGCACGAAACATGAGTTTTAGATGCTAACAAAGACTGTGGAGAAATATTTTAGGATGAATACAAATTCTGGTTTGATTTGAATAATTTAATATTTTTTATCATTTTTTACGAAAAATTTATATGAGTTTTTGTAATGAAACGAACACACAAACGCATGAAACATGAGTTTTAGGGGCACACAAAGATTGTGGAGAAATATTTTAAAACGAATACAAATTTTTTTTTCGTTTGAATAATTTAGTATTTACTATCATTTCTTATGAAAAATCTATCCGAGTTTTTTTTTAATAAAACAACCAAATAAATGCACGAAACATGAGTTTTAGATGCTAACAAAGACTGTGGAGAAATATTTTGGGATGAATACAAATTCTGGTTTGATTAGAATAATTTAATATTTTCTATCATTTTTTACGAAAAATTTATCTGAGTTTTTTTTTAATGAAACGAACACGCAAACACAAGAAACATGAGGTTTAGGGCACAAAAAGATTGTGGAGAAATATTTTAAAACGAAATTTTTTTTTTTCGTTTGAATAATATAGCATTTACTATCATTTCTTATGAAAAATCTATCCGAGTTTTTTTTTAATGAAATAAGCAAATAAATGCACGAAACATGAGTTTTAGATCCTAACAAATACTGTGGAGAAATATTTTAGGATGAATACAAATTTTGGTTTGATTTGAATCATTTAGTATTTTCTTTCATTTTTTACGAAAAATTTATCCGAGTTTTTTTTTAATGAAACGAGAACAAAAAAGCATGAAACATGAGTTTTACGGGCACAGAAAATTGCGAAGAAATATTCTAAAATGAATATAAATTTTTGTTTTTATTTGAATAATTTAGTATTTACTATGATTCTTTTTGAAAAATCTACTCGAGTTTTTTAACATGAAACGAGAGAAAAAACACATGTAACATGAGTTTTAGGGGCACAAAGATTGTGCAAAAATATTTGAAATTGAATACAAATTTTGGTTTGCATTTGAATAATTTAGATTTTACTATCAATCTTTACGAAAAATTTATCTGAGTTTTTTTTCAGTGAAATGAACACACAAACGCATGAAACATGAGTTTTAGGGGCACACAAAGATTGCGAACAAATATTCTAAAATGAATATAAATTTTTGTTTTTATTTGAATAATTTAGTATTTACTATGATTCTTTTTGAAAAATCTACCCGAGTTTTTTAACATGAAACGAGCGAAAAAACACATGTAACATGAGTTTTAGGGGCACAAAGATTGTGCAAAAATATTTGAAATTGAAATACAAATTTTGGTTTGCATTTGAATAATTTAGATTTTACTATCATTCTTTACGAAAAATTTATCTGAATTTTTTTTCAGTGAAATGAACACACAAACGCATGAAACATGAGTTTTAGGGGCACACAAAGATTGCGAACAAATATTCTAAAATGAATATAAATTTTTGTTTTTATTTGAATAATTTAGTATTTACTATGATTCTTTTTGAAAAATGTAACTGAGTTTTTTAACATGAAACGAGCGAACAAACACATGTAACATGAATTTTAGGGGCACAAAGATTGTGGAAAAATATTTGAAATTGAATACAAAGTTTTGTTTGCATTTGAAAAATTTAGAATTTACTATCTTTCTTTACGAAAAATTTATCTGAGTTTTTTTTTAATGAAAGGAACACACAAACGCATGAAACATGAGTTTCAGGGGCACACAAAGATTGTGATGAAATATTTTAAAGTTAATACAATTTTTTTTTTTCATTTGAATAATTCAGTATTTCCTATCATTTCTTACGAAAAATCTATCAGAGTTTTTTTTTAACGAAACAAGCAAATAAATGCACGAAACATGAGTTTTTGATGCTAAGAAAGACTGTGGAGAAATATTTTAGGATGAATTTAAATTCTGGTTTGATTTGAATAATTTAATATTTTCTATCATTTTTTACGAAAAATTTATCTGAGTCTTGTTTTTAATGAAACGAACACGCAAACGCAAGAAACATGAGTTTTAGGGGCACACAAAGATTGTGGGGAAATATTTTAAAACGAATACAAATTATTTTTTTTCGTCTGAATAATTTAGTATTTACTATCATTTCTTACGAAAAATCTATCCGAGATTTTTTTCAAGAAACAAGCAACTAAATGCACGAAACATGAGTTTTAGATCCTAACAAAGAGTGTGGAGAAATATTTTAGGATGAATACAAATTTTTGTTTAATTTGAATAATTTAGTATTTTCTATCATTTTTTACGAAAAAATTATCCGAGTTTTTTTTTAAAGAAACGAGAATACAAACGCATGAAACATGAGTTTTAGGGGAACACAAAGATTGCGAAGAAAAATTTTTAAAATGAATATAAATTTTTGTTTTTATTTGAATAATTTAGTATTTACTATGATTCTTTTTGAAAAATGTAACTGAGTTTTTTAACATGAAACGAGCGAATAAACACATGTAACATGAATTTTAGGGGCACAAAGATTGTGGAAAAATATTTGAAATTGAATACAAAGTTTTGTTTGCATTTGAAAAATTTAGAATTTACTATCTTTCTTTACGAAAAATTTATCTGAGTTTTTTTTTAATGAAAGGAACACACAAACGCATGAAACATGAGTTTCAGGGGCACACAAAGATTGTGATGAAATATTTTAAAGTTAATACAAATTTTTTTTTTCATTTGAATAATTCAGTATTTCCTATCATTTCTTACGAAAAATCTATCAGAGTTTTTTTTTAACGAAACAAGCACATAAATGCACGAAACATGAGTTTTTGATGCTAAGAAAGACTGTGGAGAAATATTTTAGGATGAATTTAAATTCTGGTTTGATTTGAATAATTTAATATTTTCTATCATTTTTTACGAAAAATTTATCTGAGTCTTGTTTTTAATGAAACGAACACGCAAACGCAAGAAACATGAGTTTTAGGGGCACACAAAGATTGTGGGGAAATATTTTAAAACGAATACAAATTATTTTTTTTCGTCTGAATAATTTAGTATTTACTATCATTTCTTACGAAAAATCTATCCGAGATTTTTTTCAAGAAACAAGCAACTAAATGCACGAAACATGAGTTTTAGATCCTTACAAAGAGTGTGGAGAAATATTTTAGGATGAATACAAATTTTTGTTTAATTTGAATAATTTAGTATTTTCTATCATTTTTTACGAAAAATTTATCCGAGTTTTTTTTTAAAGAAACGAGAATACAAACGCATGAAACATGAGTTTTAGGGGCACACAAAGATTGCGAAGAAATATTCTAAAATGAATATAAATTTTTGTTTTTATTTGAATAATTTAGTATTTACTATGATTCTTTTTGAAAAATGTAACTGAGTTTTTTAACATGAAACGAGCGAACAAACACATGTAACATGAATTTTAGGGGCACAAAGATTGTGGAAAAATATTTGAAATTGAATACAAAGTTTTGTTTGCATTTGAAAAATTTAGAATTTACTATCTTTCTTTACGAAAAATTTATCTGAGTTTTTTTTTAATGAAACGAACAAACAAACGCATGAAACATGAGTTTTAGGGGCACACAAAGATTGTGATGAAATATTTTAAAGTTAATACAAATTTTTTTTTTCATTTGAATAATTCAGTATTTCCTATCATTTCTTACGAAAAATCTATCAGAGTTTTTTTTAACGAAACAAGCAAATAAATGCACGAAACATGAGTTTTAGATGCTAACAAAGACTGTGGAGAAATATTTTAGGATGAATACAAATTCTGGTTTGATTTGAATAATTTAATATTTTCTATCATTTTTTACGAAAAATTTATATGACTTTTTGTAATGAAACGAACACACAAACGCATGAAACATGAGTTTTAGGGGCACACAAAGATTGTGAAGAAATATTTTAAAACGAATACAAATTTTTTTTTTCGTTTGAATAATTTAGTATTTACTATCATTTCTTATGAAAAATCTATCTGAGTTTTTTTTAACGAAACAAGCAAATCAATGCACGAAACATGAGTTTTAGATGCTAACAAAGACTATGGAGAAATATTTTGGGATGAATACAAATTCTGGTTTGATTTGAATAATTTAATATTTTCTATCATTTTTTAAAAAAAAAATTTATCCGAGTTTTTTTAATGAAATGAACACGCAAACACAAGAAACATGAGTTTTAGGGGCACACAAAGATTGTGGAGAAATATTTTAAAACGAATACAAATTTTTTTTTCGTTTGAATAATTTAGTATTTACTATCATTTCTTATGAAAAATCTATCTGAGTTTTTTTTTAATGAAACGAGAACAAAAAAGCATAAAACATGAGTTTTAGGGGCACACAAAATTGCGAAGAAATATTCTAAAATGAATATAAATTTTTGTTTTTATTTGAATAATTTAGTATTTACTATGATTCTTTTTGAAAAATCTACCCGAGTTTTTTAACATGAAACGAGCGAAAAAACACATGTAACATGAGTTTTAGGGGCACAAAGATTGTGCAAAAATATTTGAAATTGAATACAAATTTTGGTTTGCATTTGAATAATTTAGATTTTACTATCATTCTTTACGAAAAATTTATCTGAGTTTTTTTTCAGTGAAATGAACACACAAACGTTTGAAAAATGAGTTTTAGGGGCACACAAAGATTGTGGAGAAATATTTTAAAATGAATAAATTTTTTTTTTTCATTTGAATAATTCAGTATTTACTATCATTTCTTACGAAAAATCTATCCGAGTTTTTTTTAACGAAACAAGCAAATAAATGCACGAAACATGAGTTTTAGATGCTAACAAAGACTGTGGAGAAATATTTTGGGATGAATACAAATTCTGGTTTGATTTGAATAATTTAATATTTTCTATCATTTTTTACGAAAAATTTATCTGAGTTTTTTTTTAATTAAACGAACACGCAAACACAAGAAACATGAGTTTTAGGGGCACACAAAGATTGTGGAGAAATATTTTAAAACGAATACAAATTTTTTTTTCGTTTGAATAATTTAGTATTTACTATCATTTCTTATGAAAAATCTATCCGAGTTTTTTTTAATGAACCAAGCAAATAAATGCACGAAACATGAGTTTTAGATGCTAACAAAGACTGTGGAGAAATATTTTAGGATGAATACAAATTCTGGTTTGATTTGAATAATTTAATATTTCCTATCATTTTTTACGAAAAATTTATTTGAGTTTTTTTTAATGAAACGAACACACAAACGCATGAAACATGAGTTTTAGGGGCGCACAAAGATTGTGGAGAAATATTTTGAAACGAATACAAATATTTTTTTCGTTTGAATAATTTAGTATTTACTATCATTTCTTATGAAAAATCTATCCGAGTTTTTTTTAATGAAATAAGCAAATAAATGCACGAAACATGAGTTTTAGATCCTAACAAATACTGTGGAGAAATATTTTAGGATGAACCCAAATTTTGGTTTGATTTGAATCATTTAGAATTTTCTTTCATTTTTTACGAAAAATTTATCCGAGTTTTTTTTAATGAAACGAGAACAAAAAAGCATGAAACATGAGTTTTAGGGGCACACAAAATTGCGAAGAAATATTCTAAAATGAATATAAATTTTTGTTTTTATTTGAATAATTTAGTATTTACTATGATTCTTTTTGAAAAATCTACTCGAGTTTTTTAACATGAAACGAGAGAAAAAACACATGTAACATGAGTTTTAGGGGCACAAAGATTGTGCAAAAATATTTGAAATTGAATACAAATTTTGGTTTGCATTTGAATAATTTAGATTTTACTATCATTCTTTACGAAAAATTTATCTGAGTTTTTTTTCAGTGAAATGAACACACAAACGCATGAAACATGAGTTTTAGGGGCACACAGAGATTGTGGAGAAATATTTTAAAATGAATAAAATTTTTTTTTTCATTTGAATAATTCAGTATTTACTATCATTTCTTACGAAAAATCTATCCGAGTTTTTTTTTAACGAAACAAGCAAATAAATGCACGAAACATGAGTTTTAGATGCTAACAAAGACTGTGGAGAAATATTTTGGGATGAATACAAATTCTGGTTTGATTTGAATAATTTAATATTTTCCATCATTTTTTACGAAAAATTGAACTGAGTTTTTTTTTAATGAAACGAAAAAGCAAACACAAGAAACATGAGTTTTAGGGGCACACAAAGATTGTGGAGAAATATTTTAAAACGAATACTAATTTTTTTTTTCGTTTGAATAATTTAGTATTTACTATCATTTCTTATGAAAAATCTATCCGAGATTTTTTTTAATGAAATAAGCAAATAAATGCACGAAACATGAGTTTTAGATCCTAACAAATACTGTGGAGAAATATTTTAGGATGAATACAAATTTTGGTTTGATTTGAATCATTTAGTATTTTCTTTCATTTTTTACGAAAAATTTATCCGAGTTTTTTTTTAATGAAACGAGAACAAAAAAGCATGAAACAAGAGTTTTAGGGGCACACAAAATTGCGAAGAAATATTCTAAAATGAATATAAATTTTTGTTTTTATTTGAATAATTTAGTATTTACTATGATTCTTTTTGAAAAATCTACCCGAGTTTTTTAACATGAAATGAGCGAAAAAACACATGTAACATGAGTTTTAGGGGCACAAAGATTGTGCAAAAATATTTGAAATTGAATACAAATTTTGGTTTGCATTTGAATAATTTAGATTTTACTATCATTCTTTACGAAAAATTTATCTGAATTTTTTTTCAGTGAAATGAACACACAAACGCATGAAACATGAGTTTTAGGGGCACACAAAGATTGTGGAGAAATATTTTAAAATGAATAAATTTTTTTTTTCATTTGAATAATTCAGTATTTACTATCATTTCTTACGAAAAATCTATCCGAGTTTTCTTTTAACGAAACAAGCAAATAAATGCACGAAACATGAGTTTTAGATGCTAACAAAGACTGCGGAGAAATATTTTGGGATGAATACAAATTCTGGTTTGATTTGAATAATTTAGTATTTTCTATCATTTTTAACGAAAAATTTATCTGAGTTTTTTTTTAATGAAACGAACACGCAAACACAAGAAACATGAGGTTTAGGGGCACACAAAGATTGTGGAGAAATATTTTAAAACGAATACAAATTTTTTTTTTCGTTTGAATAATTTAGTATTTACTATCATTTCTTATGAAAAATCTATCCGAGTTTTTTTCTAATGAAATAAGCAAATAACTGCACGAAACATGAGTTTTAGATCCTAACAAATACTGTGGAGAAATATTTTAGGATGAATACAAATTTTGGTTTGATTTGAATCATTTAGTATTTTCTTTCATTTTTTACGAAAAATTTATCCGAGTTTTTTTTTAATGAAACGAGAACAAAAAAGCATAAAAAATGAGTTTTAGGGGCACACAAAATTGCGAAGAAATATTCTAAAATGAATATAAATTTTTATTTTTATTTGAATAATTTAGTATTTACTATGATTCTTTTTGAAAAATCTACCCGAGTTTTTTAACATGAAACGAGCGAAAAAACACATGTAACATGAGTTTTAGGGGCACAAAGATTGTGCAAAAATATTTGAAATTGAATACAAATTTTGGTTTGCATTTGAATAATTTAGATTTTACTATCATTCTTTACGAAAAATTTATCTGAGTTTTTTTCCAGTGAAATGAACACACAAACGCATGAAACATGAGTTTTAGGGGCACACAAAGATTGTGGAGAAATATTTTAAAATGAATAAATTTTTTTTTTTCATTTGAATAATTCAGTATTTACTATCATTTCTTACGAAAAATCTATCTGAGTTTTTGTGTAACGAAACAAGCAAATAAATGCACGAAACATGAGTTTTAGATGCTAACAAAGACTGTGGAGAAATATTTTGGGATGAATACAAATTCTGGTTTGATTTGAATAATTTAATATTTTCTATCTTTTTTTACGAAAAATTTATCTGAGTTTTTTTTTTAATGAAACGAACACGCAAACGCAAGAAACATGACTTTTAGGGGCACACAAAGATTGTCGAGAAATATTTTAAAATGAATACAAATTTTTTTTTCGTTTGAATAATTTAGTATTTACTATCATTTCTTATGAAAAATCTATCCGAGTTTTTTTTTAATGAACCAAGCAAATAAATGCACGAAACATGAGTTTTAGATGCTAACAAAGACTGTGGAGAAATATTTAAGGATGAATACAAATTCTGGTTTGATTTGAATAATTTAATATTTCCTATCATTTTTTACGAAAAATTTATTTGAGTTTTTTTTAATGAAACGAACACACAAACGCATGAAACATGAGTTTTAGGGGCGCACAAAGATTGTGGAGAAATATTTTGAAACGAATACAAATATTTTTTTCGTTTGAATAATTTAGTATTTACTATCATTTCTTATGAAAAATCTATCCGAGTTTTTTTTAATGAAATAAGCAAATAAATGCACGAAACATGAGTTTTAGATCCTAACAAATACTGTGGAGAAATATTTTAGGATGAACACAAATTTTGGTTTGATTTGAATCATTTAGAATTTTCTTTCATTTTTTACGAAATATTTATCCGAGTTTTTTTTTAATGAAACGAGAACAAAAAAGCATGAAACATGAGTTTTAGGGGCACACAAAATTGCGAAGAAATATTCTAAAATGAATATAAATTTTTTTGTTTTTATTTGAATAATTTAGTATTTACTATGATTCTTTTTGAAAAATCTACCCGAGTTTTTTAACATGAAACGAGCGAAAAAACACATGTAACATGAGTTTTAGGGGCACAAAGATTGTGCAAAAATATTTGAAATTGAATACAAATTTTGGTTTGCATTTGAATAATTTAGATTTTACTATCATTCTTTACGAAAAATTTATCTGAGTTTTTTTTTAATGAAATGAACACACAAACGCATGAAAAGAGTTTTAAGGGCACACAAAGATTGCGGAGAAATATTCTAAAATGAATAAAATTTTTTTTTTATTTGAATAATTTAGTATTTACTATGATTCTTTTGAAAAATTACCGAGTTTTTTAACAGAAACAAGCAAACAAACACATGAACATGAATTTTAGGGCACAAAGATTGTGGAAAAATATTTGAAATTGAATACAAATTTTGTTTGCATTTGAATAATTTAGAATTTACTATCATGTTTTACGAAAAATTTACCCGAGTTTTTTTTTAATGAAACGAACACACAAACGCATGAAACATGAGTTTTAGGGGCACACAAAGATTGTGGAGAAATATTTTAAAACGAATACAAATTTTTTTTTTCGTTTGAATAATTTAGTATTTACTATCATTTCTTATGAAAAATCTATCCGAGTTTTTTTCTAATGAAATAAGCAAATAACTGCACGAAACATGAGTTTTAGATCCTAACAAATACTGTGGAGAAATATTTTAGGATGAATACAAATTTTGGTTTGATTTGAATCATTTAGTATTTTCTTTCATTTTTTACGAAAAATTTATCCGAGTTTTTTTTTAATGAAACGAGAACAAAAAAGCATAAAACATGAGTTTTAGGGGCACACAAAATTGCGAAGAAATATTCTAAAATGAATATAAATTTTTGTTTTTATTTGAATAATTTAGTATTTACTATGATTCTTTTTGAAAAATCTACCCGAGTTTTTTAACATGAAACGAGCGAAAAAACACATGTAACATGAGTTTTAGGGGCACAAAGATTGTGCAAAAATATTTGAAATTGAATACAAATTTTGGTTTGCATTTGAATAATTTAGATTTTACTATCATTCTTTACGAAAAATTTATCTGAGTTTTTTTTCAATGAAATGAACACACAAACGTTTGAAAAATGAGTTTTAGGGGCACACAAAGATTGTGGAGAAATATTTTAAAATGAATAAATTTTTTTTTTTCATTTGAATAATTCAGTATTTACTATCATTTCTTACGAAAAATCTATCCGAGTTTTTTTTTAACGAAACAAGCAAATAAATGCACGAAACATGAGTTTTAGATGCTAACAAAGACTGTGGAGAAATATTTTGGGATGAATACAAATTCTGGTTTGATTTGAATAATTTAATATTTTCTATCATTTTTTACGAAAAATTTATCTGAGTTTTTTTTTAATTAAACGAAAACGCAAACACAAGAAACATGAGTTTTAGGGGCACACAAAGATTGTGGAGAAATATTTTAAAACGAATACAAATTTTTTTTTCGTTTGAATAATTTAGTATTTACTATCATTTCTTATGAAAAATCTATCCGAGTTTTTTTTAATGAACCAAGCAAATAAATGCACGAAACATGAGTTTTAGATGCTAACAAAGACTGTGGAGAAATATTTTAGGATGAATACAAATTCTGGTTTGATTTGAATAATTTAATATTTCCTATCATTTTTTACGAAAAATTTATTTGAGTTTTTTTTAATGAAACGAACACACAAACGCATGAAACATGAGTTTTAGGGGCGCACAAAGATTGTGGAGAAATATTTTGAAACGAATACAAATATTTTTTTCGTTTGAATAATTTAGTATTTACTATCATTTCTTATGAAAAATCTATCCGAGTTTTTTTTAATGAAATAAGCAAATAAATGCACGAAACATGAGTTTTAGATCCTAACAAATACTGTGGAGAAATATTTTAGGATGAACACAAATTTTGGTTTGATTTGAATCATTTAAAATTTTCTTTCATTTTTTACGAAAAATTTATCCGAGTTTTTTTTTAATGAAACGAGAACAAAAAAGCATGAAACATGAGTTTTAGGGGCACAAAAAATTGCGAAGAAATATTCTAAAATGAATATAAATTTTTGTTTTTATTTGAATAATTTAGTATTTACTATGATTCTTTTTGAAAAATCTACCCGAGTTTTTTAACATGAAACGAGCGAAAAAACACATGTAACATGAGTTTTAGGGGCACAAAGATTGTGCAAAAATATTTGAAATTGAATACAAATTTTGGTTTGCATTTGAATAATTTAGATTTTACTATCATTCTTTACGAAAAATTTATCCGAGTTTTTTTTGTGGTGAAATGAACACACAAACGCATGAAACATGAGTTTTAGGGGCACACAGAGATTGTGGAGAAATATTTTAAAATGAATAAATTTTTTTTTTTCATTTGAATAATTCAGTATTTACTATCATTTCTTACGAAAAATCTATCCGAGTTTTTTTTTAACGAAACAAGCAAATAAATGCACGAAACATGAGTTTTAGATGCTAACAAAGACTGTGGAGAAATATTTTGGGATGAATACAAATTCTGGTTTGATTTGAATAATTTAATATTTTCTATCATTTTTTACGAAAAATTTATCCCGAGTTTTTTTTTAATGAAACGAAAACGCAAACACAAGAAACATGAGTTTTAGGGGCACACAAAGATTGTGGAGAAATATTTTAAAACGAATACAAATTTTTTTTTTTCTTGAATAATTTAGTATTTACTATCATTTCTTATGAAAAATCTATCCGAGTTTTTTTTATGAACCAAGCAAATAAATGCACGAAACATGAGTTTTAGATGCTAACAAAGACTGTGGAGAAATATTTTAGGATGAATACAAATTTTGGTTTGATTTGAATAATTTAATATTTCCTATCATTTTTTACGAAAAATTTATTTGAGTTTTTTTTTAATGAAACGAACACACAAACGCATGAAACATGAGTTTTAGGGGCACACAAAGATTGTGGAGAAATATTTTAAAATGAATACAAATTTTTTTTTTTATTTGAATAATTTAGTATTTACTATCATTTCTTATGAAAAATCTATCCGAGTTTTTTTTTAACGAAACAAGCAAATAAATGCACGAAACATGAGTTTTAGATGCTAACAAAGACTGTGGACAAATATTTTGGGATGAATACAAATTTTGGTTTGATTTGAATAATTTAATATTTTCCATCATTTTTTACGAAAAATTGATCCGAGTTTTTTTTAATGAAACGAAAACACAAACACAAGAAACATGAGTTTTAGGGGCACACAAAGATTGTGGAGAAATATTTTAAAACGAATACAAATTTTTTTTTTCGTTTGAATAATTTAGTATTTACTATCATTTCTTATGAAAAATCTATCCGAGTTTTTTTCTAATGAAATAAGCAAATAAATGCACGAAACATGAGTTTTAGATCCTAACAAATACTGTGGAGAAATATTTTAGGATGAATACAAATTTTGGTTTGATTTGAATCATTTAGTATTTTCTTTCATTTTTTACGAAAAATTTATCCGAGTTTTTTTTTAATGAAACGAGAACAAAAAAGCATGAAACAAGAGTTTTAGGGGCACACAAAATTGCGAAGAAATATTCTAAAATGAATATAAATTTTTGTTTTTATTTGAATAATTTAGTATTTACTATGATTCTTTTTGAAAAATCTACCCGAGTTTTTTAACATGAAATGAGCGAAAAAACACATGTAACATGAGTTTTAGGGGCACAAAGATTGTGCAAAAATATTTGAAATTGAATACAAATTTTGGTTTGCATTTGAATAATTTAGATTTTACTATCATTCTTTACGAAAAATTTATCTGAGTTTTTTTTTCAGTGAAATGAACACACAAACGCATGAAACATGAGTTTTAGGGGCACACAAAGATTGTGGAGAAATATTTTAAAATGAATAAATTTTTTTTTTTCATTTGAATAATTCAGTATTTACTATCATTTCTTACGAAAAATCTATCCGAGTTTTTTTTTAACGAAACAAGCAAATAAATGCACGAAACATGAGTTTTAGATGCTAACAAAGACTGTGGAGAAATATTTTGGGATGAATACAAATTCCGGTTTGATTTGAATAATTTAGTATTTTCTATCATTTTTTACGAAAAATTTATCCGAGTTTTTTTTAATGAAACGAACACGCAAACACAAGAAACATGAGGTTTAGGGGCACACAAAGATTGTGGAGAAATATTTTAAAACGAATACAAATTTTTTTTTTCGTTTGAATAATTTAGTATTTACTATCATTTCTTATGAAAAATCTATCCGAGTTTTTTTCTAATGAAATAAGCAAATAACTGCACGAAACATGAGTTTTAGATCCTAACAAATACTGTGGAGAAATATTTTAGGATGAATACAAATTTTGGTTTGATTTGAATCATTTAGTATTTTCTTTCATTTTTTACGAAAAATTTATCCGAGTTTTTTTTAATGAAACGAGAACAAAAAAGCATAAAACATGAGTTTTAGGGGCACACAAAATTGCGAAGAAATATTCTAAAATGAATATAAATTTTTGTTTTTATTTGAATAATTTAGTATTTACTATGATTCTTTTTGAAAAATCTACCCGAGTTTTTTAACATGAAATGAGCGAAAAAACACATGTAACATGAGTTTTAGGGGCACAAAGATTGTGCAAAAATATTTGAAATTGAATACAAATTTTGGTTTGCATTTGAATAATTTAGATTTTACTATCATTCTTTACGAAAAATTTATCTGAGTTTTTTTTCAGTGAAATGAACACACAAACGCATGAAAAATGAGTTTTAGGGGCACACAAAGATTGTGGAGAAATATTTTAAAATGAATAAATTTTTTTTTTTCATTTGAATAATTCAGTATTTACTATCATTTCTTACGAAAAATCTATCCGAGTTTTTTTTAACGAAACAAGCAAATAAATGCACGAAACATGAGTTTTAGATGCTAACAAAGACTGTGGAGAAATATTTTGGGATGAATACAAATTCTGGTTTGATTTGAATAATTTAATATTTTCTATCATTTTTTACGAAAAATTTATCCCGAGTTTTTTTTAATGAAACGAACACGCAAACACAAGAAACATGAGTTTTAGGGGCACACAAAGATTGTGGAGAAATATTTTAAAACGAATACAAATTTTTTTTTCGTTTGAATAATTTAGTATTTACTATCATTTCTTATGAAAAATCTATCCGAGTTTTTTTTAATGAACCAAGCAAATAAATGCACGAAACATGAGTTTTAGATCCTAACAAATACTGTGGAGAAATATTTTAGGATGAATACAAATTTTGGTTTGGATTTGAATCATTTAGTATTTTCTTTCATTTTTTACGAAAAATTTATCCGAGTTTTTTTTTAATGAAACGAGAACAAAAAAGCATAAAACATGAGTTTTAGGGGCACACAAAATTGCGAAGAAATATTCTAAAATGAATATAAATTTTTGTTTTTATTTGAATAATTTAGTATTTACTATGATTCTTTTTGAAAAATCTACCCGAGTTTTTTAACATGAAATGAGCGAAAAAACACATGTAACATGAGTTTTAGGGGCACAAAGATTGTGCAAAAATATTTGAAATTGAATACAAATTTTGGTTTGCATTTGAATAATTTAGATTTTACTATCATTCTTTACGAAAAATTTATCCCGAGTTTTTTTTCAATGAAATGAACACACAAACGCATGAAACATGAGTTTTAGGGGCACACAAAGATTGTGGAGAAATATTTTAAAATGAATAAATTTTTTTTTTCATTTGAATAATTCAAGTATTTACTATCATTTCTTACGAAAAATCTATCCGAGTTTTTTTTTAACGAAACAAGCAAATAAATGCACGAAACATGAGTTTTAGATGCTAACAAAGACTGTGGAGAAATATTTTGGGATGAATACAAATTCCGGTTTGATTTGAATAATTTAATATTTTCTATCATTTTTTACGAAAAATTTATCTGAGTTTTTTTTTAATGAAACGAACACGCAAACACAAGAAACATGAGTTTTAGGGGCACACAAAGATTGTGGAGAAATATTTTAAAACGAATACAAATTTTTTTTTTTCGTTTGAATAATTTAGTATTTACTATCATTTCTTATGAAAAATCTATCCGAGTTTTTTTTAATGAAATAAGCAAATAAATGCACGAAACATGAGTTTTAGATCCTAACAAATACTGTGGAGAAATATTTTAGGATGAATACAAATTTTGGTTTGATTTGAATCATTTAGTATTTTCTTTCATTTTTTACGAAAAATTTATCCGAGTTTTTTTTTAATGAAACGAGAACAAAAAAGCATAAAACATGAGTTTTAGGGGCACACAAAATTGCGAAGAAATATTCTAAAATGAATATAAATTTTTGTTTTTATTTGAATAATTTAGTATTTACTATGATTCTTTTTGAAAAATCTACCCGAGTTTTTTAACATGAAATGAGCGAAAAAACACATGTAACATGAGTTTTAGGGGCACAAAGATTGTGCAAAAATATTTGAAATTGAATACAAATTTTGGTTTGCATTTGAATAATTTAGATTTTACTATCATTCTTTACGAAAAATTTATCCGAGTTTTTTTTAATGAAATGAACACACAAACACATGAAAAATGAGTTTTAGGGGCACACAAAGATTGTGGAGAAATATTTTAAAATGAATAAATTTTTTTTTTCATTTGAATAATTCAGTATTTACTATCATTTCTTACGAAAAATCTATCCGAGTTTTTTTTTAACGAAACAAGCAAATAAATGCACGAAACATGAGTTTTAGATGCTAACAAAGACTGTGGAGAAATATTTTGGGATGAATACAAATTCTGGTTTGATTTGAATAATTTAATATTTTCTATCATTTTTTACGAAAAATTTATCTGAGTTTTTTTTTAATGAAACGAACACGCAAACACAAGAAACATGAGTTTTAGGGGCACACAAAGATTGTGGAGAAATATTTTAAAACGAATACAAATTTTTTTTTTTCGTTTGAATAATTTAGTATTTACTATCATTTCTTATGAAAAATCTATCCGAGTTTTTTTTATGAAACAAGCAAATAAATGCACGAAACATGAGTTTTAGATCCTAACAAATACTGTGGAGAAATATTTTAGGATGAATACAAATTTTGGTTTGATTTGAATCATTTAGTATTTTCTATCATTTTTTACGAAAAATTTATCTGAGTTTTTTTTAATGAAACGAGAACAAAAAAGCATAAAACATGAGTTTTAGGGGCACACAAAATTGCGAAGAAATATTCTAAAATGAATATAAATTTTTGTTTTTATTTGAATAATTTAGTATTTACTATGATTCTTTTTGAAAAATCTACCCGAGTTTTTTAACATGAAATGAGCGAAAAAACACATGTAACATGAGTTTTAGGGGCACAAAGATTGTGCAAAAATATTTGAAATTGAATACAAATTTTGGTTTGCATTTGAATAATTTAGATTTTACTATCATTCTTTACGAAAAATTTATCCCGAGTTTTTTTTTAAGAAATGAACACACAAACGCATGAAAAATGAGTTTTAGGGGCACACAAAGATTGTGGAGAAATATTTTAAAATGAATAAATTTTTTTTTTTCATTTGAATAATTCAGTATTTACTATCATTTCTTACGAAAAATCTATCCGAGTTTTTTTTAACGAAACAAGCAAATAAATGCACGAAACATGAGTTTTAGATGCTAACAAAGACTGTGGAGAAATATTTTGGGATGAATACAAATTCTGGTTTGATTTGAATAATTTAATATTTTCTATCATTTTTTACGAAAAATTTATCTGAGTTTTTTTTTAATGAAACGAACACGCAAACACAAGAAACATGAGTTTTAGGGGCACACAAAGATTGTGGAGAAATATTTTAAAACGAATACAAATTTTTTTTTTCGTTTGAATAATTTAGTATTTACTATCATTTCTTATGAAAAATCTATCCGAGTTTTTTTTAATGAAACAAGCAAATAAATGCACGAAACATGAGTTTTAGATCCTAACAAATACTGTGGAGAAATATTTTAGGATGAATACAAATTTTGGTTTGATTTGAATCATTTAGTATTTTCTTTCATTTTTTACGAAAAATTTATCCGAGTTTTTTTTAATGAAACGAGAACAAAAAAGCATAAAACATGAGTTTTAGGGGCACACAAAATTGCGAAGAAATATTCTAAAATGAATATAAATTTTTGTTTTTATTTGAATAATTTAGTATTTACTATGATTCTTTTTGAAAAATCTACCCGAGTTTTTTAACATGAAATGAGCGAAAAAACACATGTAACATGAGTTTTAGGGGCACAAAGATTGTGCAAAAATATTTGAAATTGAATACAAATTTTGGTTTGCATTTGAATAATTTAGATTTTACTATCATTCTTTACGAAAAATTTATCTGAGTTTTTTTTTCAGTGAAATGAACACACAAACGCATGAAACATGAGTTTTAGGGGCACACAAAGATTGTGGAGAAATATTTTAAAATGAATAAATTTTTTTTTTCATTTGAATAATTCAGTATTTACTATCATTTCTTACGAAAAATCTATCCGAGTTTTTTTTTAACGAAACAAGCAAATAAATGCACGAAACATGAGTTTTAGATGCTAACAAAGACTGTGGAGAAATATTTTGGGATGAATACAAATTCTGGTTTGATTTGAATAATTTAATATTTTCTATCATTTTTTACGAAAAATTTATCCGAGTTTTTTTTTATGAAACGAACACGCAAACACAAGAAACATGAGTTTTAGGGGCACACAAAGATTGTGGAGAAATATTTTAAAACGAATACAAATTTTTTTTTTTTTTGAATAATTTAGTATTTACTATCATTTCTTATGAAAAATCTATCCGAGTTTTTTTTAATGAAACAAGCAAATAAATGCACGAAACATGAGTTTTAGATCCTAACAAATACTGTGGAGAAATATTTTAGGATGAATACAAATTTTGGTTTGATTTGAATCATTTAGTATTTTCTTTCATTTTTTACGAAAAATTTATCCGAGTTTTTTTTTAATGAAACGAGAACAAAAAAGCATAAAACATGAGTTTTAGGGGCACACAAAATTGCGAAGAAATATTCTAAAATGAATATAAATTTTTGTTTTTATTTGAATAATTTAGTATTTACTATGATTCTTTTTGAAAAATCTACCCGAGTTTTTTAACATGAAACGAGCGAAAAAACACATGTAACATGAGTTTTAGGGGCACAAAGATTGTGCAAAAATATTTGAAATTGAATACAAATTTTGGTTTGCATTTGAATAATTTAGATTTTACTATCATTCTTTACGAAAAATTTATCTGAGTTTTTTTCAGTGAAATGAACACACAAACGCATGAAACATGAGTTTTAGGGGCACACAAAGATTGTGGAGAAATATTTTAAAATGAATAAATTTTTTTTTTCATTTGAATAATTCAGTATTTACTATCATTTCTTACGAAAAATCTATCCGAGTTTTTTTTAACGAAACAAGCAAATAAATGCACGAAACATGAGTTTTAGATGCTAACAAAGACTGTGGAGAAATATTTTGGGATGAATACAAATTCTGGTTTGATTTGAATAATTTAATATTTTCTATCATTTTTTACGAAAAATTTATCTGAGTTTTTTTTTAATTAAACGAAAACGCAAACACAAGAAACATGAGTTTTAGGGGCACACAAAGATTGTGGAGAAATATTTTAAAACGAATACAAATTTTTTTTTCGTTTGAATAATTTAGTATTTACTATCATTTCTTATGAAAAATCTATCCGAGTTTTTTTTAATGAACCAAGCAAATAAATGCACGAAACATGAGTTTTAGATGCTAACAAAGACTGTGGAGAAATATTTTAGGATGAATACAAATTCTGGTTTGATTTGAATAATTTAATATTTCCTATCATTTTTTACGAAAAATTTATTTGAGTTTTTTTTAATGAAACGAACACACAAACGCATGAAACATGAGTTTTAGGGGCACACAAAGATTGTGGAGAAATATTTTAAAACGAATACAAATTTTTTTTTCGTTTGAATAATTTAGTATTTACTATCATTTCTTATGAAAAATCTATCCGAGTTTTTTTTAATGAAATAAGCAAATAAATGCACGAAACATGAGTTTTAGATCCTAACAAATACTGTGGAGAAATATTTTAGGATGAATACAAATTTTGGTTTGATTTGAATCATTTAGTATTTTCTTTCATTTTTTACGAAAAATTTATCCGAGTTTTTTTTTAATGAAACGAGAACAAAAAAGCATGAAACATGAGTTTTAGGGGCACACAAAATTGCGAAGAAATATTCTAAAATGAATATAAATTTTTGTTTTTATTTGAATAATTTAGTATTTACTATGATTCTTTTTGAAAAATCTACCCGAGTTTTTTAACATGAAATGAGCGAAAAAACACATGTAACATGAGTTTTAGGGGCACAAAGATTGTGCAAAAATATTTGAAATTGAATACAAATTTTGGTTTGCATTTGAATAATTTAGATTTTACTATCATTCTTTACGAAAAATTTATCTGAGTTTTTTTTCAGTGAAATGAACACACAAACGCATGAAACATGAGTTTTAGGGGCACACAAAGATTGTGGAGAAATATTTTAAAATGAATAAATTTTTTTTTTTCATTTGAATAATTCAGTATTTACTATCATTTCTTACGAAAAATCTATCCGAGTTTTTTTTTAACGAAACAAGCAAATAAATGCACGAAACATGAGTTTTAGATGCTAACAAAGACTGTGGAGAAATATTTTGGGATGAATACAAATTCTGGTTTGATTTGAATAATTTAATATTTTCTATCATTTTTTACGAAAAATTTATCTGAGTTTTTTTTTAATGAAACGAACACACAAACACAAGAAACATGAGTTTTAGGGGCACACAAAGATTGTGGAGAAATATTTTAAAACGAATACAAATTTTTTTTTTTCGTTTGAATAATTTAGTATTTACTATCATTTCTTATGAAAAATCTATCCGAGTTTTTTTTAATGAAATAAGCAAATAAATGCACGAAACATGAGTTTTAGATCCTAACAAATACTGTGGAGAAATATTTTAGGATGAATACAAATTTTGGTTTGATTTGAATCATTTAGTATTTTCTTTCATTTTTTACGAAAAATTTATCCGAGTTTTTTTTAATGAAACGAGAACAAAAAAGCATGAAAACATGAGTTTTAGGGGCACACAAAATTGCGAAGAAATATTCTAAAATGAATATAAATTTTTGTTTTTATTTGAATAATTTAGTATTTACTATGATTCTTTTTGAAAAATCTACCCGAGTTTTTTAACATGAAATGAGCGAAAAAACACATGTAACATGAGTTTTAGGGGCACAAAGATTGTGCAAAAATATTTGAAATTGAATACAAATTTTGGTTTGCATTTGAATAATTTAGATTTTACTATCATTCTTTACGAAAAATTTATCTGAGTTTTTTTTCAGTGAAATGAACACACAAACGCATGAAAAATGAGTTTTAGGGGCACACAAAGATTGTGGAGAAATATTTTAAAATGAATAAATTTTTTTTTTTCATTTGAATAATTCAGTATTTACTATCATTTCTTACGAAAAATCTATCCGAGTTTTTTTTTAACGAAACAAGCAAATAAATGCACGAAACATGAGTTTTAGATGCTAACAAAGACTGTGGAGAAATATTTTGGGATGAATACAAATTCCGGTTTGATTTGAATAATTTAATATTTTCTATCATTTTTTACGAAAAATTTATCTGAGTTTTTTTTTAATGAAACGAACACGCAAACACAAGAAACATGAGTTTTAGGGGCACACAAAGATTGTGGAGAAATATTTTAAAACGAATACAAATTTTTTTTTCGTTTGAATAATTTAGTATTTACTATCATTTCTTATGAAAAATCTATCCGAGTTTTTTTTAATGAACCAAGCAAATAAATGCACGAAACATGAGTTTTAGATCCTAACAAATACTGTGGAGAAATATTTTAGGATGAATACAAATTTTGGTTTGATTTGAATCATTTAGTATTTTCTTTCATTTTTTACGAAAAATTTATCCGAGTTTTTTTTTAATGAAACGAGAACAAAAAAGCATAAAACATGAGTTTTAGGGGCACACAAAATTGCGAAGAGATATTCTAAAATGAATATAAATTTTTGTTTTTATTTGAATAATTTAGTATTTACTATGATTCTTTTTGAAAAATCTACCTGAGTTTTTTAACATGAAATGAGCGAAAAAACACATGTAACATGAGTTTTAGGGGCACAAAGATTGTGCAAAAATATTTGAAATTGAATACAAATTTTGGTTTGCATTTGAATAATTTAGATTTTACTATCATTCTTTACGAAAAATTTATCTGAGTTTTTTTCCAGTGAAATGAACACACAAACGCATGAAACATGAGTTTTAGGGGCACACAAAGATTGTGGAGAAATATTTTAAAACGAATACAAATTTTTTTTTCGTTTGAATAATTTAGTATTTACTATCATTTCTTATGAAAAATCTATCCGAGTTTTTTTTAATGAACCAAGCAAATAAATGCACGAAACATGAGTTTTAGATCCTAACAAATACTGTGGAGAAATATTTTAGGATGAATACAAATTTTGGTTTGATTTGAATCATTTAGTATTTTCTTTCATTTTTTACGAAAAATTTATCCGAGTTTTTTTTTAATGAAACGAGAACAAAAAAGCATGAAAAACATGAGTTTTAGGGGCACACAAAATTGCGAAGAAATATTCTAAAATGAATATAAATTTTTGTTTTTATTTGAATAATTTAGTATTTACTATGATTCTTTTTGAAAAATCTACCCGAGTTTTTTAACATGAAATGAGCGAAAAAACACATGTAACATGAGTTTTAGGGGCACAAAGATTGTGCAAAAATATTTGAAATTGAATACAAATTTTGGTTTGCATTTGAATAATTTAGATTTTACTATCATTCTTTACGAAAAATTTATCTGAGTTTTTTTTCAGTGAAATGAACACACAAACGCATGAAACATGAGTTTTAGGGGCACACAAAGATTGTGGAGAAATATTTTAAAATGAATAAATTTTTTTTTTCATTTGAATAATTCAGTATTTACTATCATTTCTTACGAAAAATCTATCCGAGTTTTTTTTAACGAAACAAGCAAATAAATGCACGAAACATGAGTTTTAGATGCTAACAAAGACTGTGGAGAAATATTTTTGGATGAATACAAATTCTGGTTTGATTTGAATAATTTAATATTTTCCATCATTTTTTACGAAAAATTTAACTGAATTTTTTTTTAATGAAACGAAAACGCAAACACAAGAAACATGAGTTTTAGGGGCACACAAAGATTGTGGAGAAATATTTTAAAACGAATACAAATTTTTTTTTTCGTTTGAATAATTTAGTATTTACTATCATTTCTTATGAAAAATCTATCCGAGTTTTTTTTTATGAAATAAGCAAATAAATGCACGAAACATGAGTTTTAGATCCTAACAAATACTGTGGAGAAATATTTTAGGATGAATACAAATTTTGGTTTGATTTGAATCATTTAGTATTTTCTTTCATTTTTTACGAAAAATTTATCCGAGTTTTTTTTTAATGAAACGAGAACAAAAAAGCATGAAACATGAGTTTTAGGGGCACACAAAATTGCGAAGAAATATTCTAAAATGAATATAAATTTTTGTTTTTATTTGAATAATTTAGTATTTACTATGATTCTTTTTGAAAAATCTACCCGAGTTTTTTAACATGAAATGAGCGAAAAAACACATGTAACATGAGTTTTAGGGGCACAAAGATTGTGCAAAAATATTTGAAATTGAATACAAATTTTGGTTTGCATTTGAATAATTTAGATTTTACTATCATTCTTTACGAAAAATTTATCTGAGTTTTTTTTTAATGAAATGAACACACAAACGCATGAAACATGAGTTTTAGGGGCACACAAAGATTGTGGAGAAATATTTTAAAATGAATAAATTTTTTTTTTCATTTGAATAATTCAGTATTTACTATCATTTCTTACGAAAAATCTATCCGAGTTTTTTTTTAACGAAACAAGCAAATAAATGCACGAAACATGAGTTTTAGATGCTAACAAAGACTGTGGAGAAATATTTTGGGATGAATACAAATTCTGGTTTGATTTGAATAATTTAATATTTTCTATCATTTTTTACGAAAAATTTATCCGAGTTTTTTTTTAATGAAACGAACACGCAAACACAAGAAACATGAGTTTTAGGGGCACACAAAGATTGTGGAGAAATATTTTAAATTGAATACAAATTTTTTTTTTATTTGAATAATTTAGTATTTACTATCATTTCTTATGAAAAATCTATCCGAGTTTTTTTAATGAAACAAGCAAATAAATGCACGAAACATGAGTTTTAGATGCTAACAAAGACTGTGGAGAAATATTTTAGGATGAATACAAATTTTGGTTTGATTTGAATAATTTAATATTTCCTATCATTTTTTACGAAAAATTTATCCGAGTTTTTTTTAATGAAACGAACAAACAAACGCATGAAACATGAGTTTTAGGGGCACACAAAGATTGTGGAGAAATATTTTAAAACGAATACAAATTTTTTTTTTCGTTTGAATAATTTAGTATTTACTATCATTTCTTATGAAAAATCTATCCGAGTTTTTTTTAATGAAATAAGCAAATAAATGCACGAAACATGAGTTTTAGATCCTAACAAATACTGTGGAGAAATATTTTAGGATGAATACAAATTTTGGTTTGATTTGAATCATTTAGTATTTTCTTTCATTTTTTACGAAAAATTTATCCGAGTTTTTTTTAATGAAACGAGAACAAAAAAGCATGAAACATGAGTTTTAGGGGCACACAAAATTGCGAAGAAATATTCTAAAATGAATATAAATTTTTGTTTTTATTTGAATAATTTAGTATTTACTATGATTCTTTTTGAAAAATCTACCCGAGTTTTTTAACATGAAACGAGCGAAAAAACACATGTAACATGAGTTTTAGGGGCACAAAGATTGTGCAAAAATATTTGAAATTGAATACAAATTTTGGTTTGCATTTGAATAATTTAGATTTTACTATCATTCTTTACGAAAAATTTATCCGAGTTTTTTTTTATGAAATGAACACACAAACGCATGAAACATGAGTTTTAGGGGCACACAAAGATTGTGGAGAAATATTTTAAAATGAATAAATTTTTTTTTTTTTTTTGAATAATTCAGTATTTACTATCATTTCTTACGAAAAATCTATCCGAGTTTTTTTTTAACGAAACAAGCAAATAAATGCACGAAACATGAGTTTTAGATGCTAACAAAGACTGTGGAGAAATATTTTGGGATGAATACAAATTCCGGTTTGATTTGAATAATTTAATATTTTCTATCATTTTTTACGAAAAATTTATCCCGAGTTTTTTTTTAATGAAACGAACACGCAAACACAAGAAACATGAGTTTTAGGGGCACACAAAGATTGTGGAGAAATATTTTAAAACGAATACAAATTTTTTTTTTCGTTTGAATAATTTAGTATTTACTATCATTTCTTATGAAAAATCTATCCGAGTTTTTTTTAATGAAACAAGCAAATAAATGCACGAAACATGAGTTTTAGATCCTAACAAATACTGTGGAGAAATATTTTAGGATGAATACAAATTTTGGTTTGATTTGAATCATTTAGTATTTTCTTTCATTTTTTACGAAAAATTTATCCGAGTTTTTTTTAATGAAACGAGAACAAAAAAGCATGAAACATGAGTTTTAGCGGCAGACAAAATTGTGAAGAAATATTCTAAAAAGAATATAAATTTTTGTTTTTATTTGAATAGTTTAGTATTTACTATGATTCTTTTTGAAAAATCTACCCGAGTTTTTTAACATGAAACGAGCGAAAAAACACATGTAACATGAGTTTTAGGGGCACAAAGATTGTGCGAAAATATTTGAAATTGAATACAAATTTTAGTTTGCATTTGAATAATTTAGATTTTACTATCATTCTTTACGAAAAATTTATCTGAGTTTTTTTCCAGTGAAATGAACACACAAACGCATGAAACATGAGTTTTAGGGGCACACAAAGATTGTGGAGAAATATTTTAAAACGAATACAAATTTTTTTTTCGTTTGAATAATTTAGTATTTACTATCATTTCTTATGAAAAATCTATCCGAGTTTTTTTTAATGAACCAAGCAAATAACTGCACGAAACATGAGTTTTAGATCCTAACAAATACTGTGGAGAAATATTTTAGGATGAATACAAATTTTGGTTTGATTTGAATCATTTAGTATTTTCTTTCATTTTTTACGAAAAATTTATCCGAGTTTTTTTTAATGAAACGAGAACAAAAAAGCATGAAACATGAGTTTTAGGGGCACACAAAATTGCGAAGAAATATTCTAAAATGAATATAAATTTTTGTTTTTATTTGAATAATTTAGTATTTACTATGATTCTTTTTGAAAAATCTACCCGAGTTTTTTAACATGAAACGAGCGAAAAAACACATGTAACATGAGTTTTAGGGGCACAAAGATTGTGCAAAAATATTTGAAATTGAATACAAATTTTGGTTTGCATTTGAATAATTTAGATTTTACTATCATTCTTTACGAAAAATTTATCTGAGTTTTTTTTCAGTGAAATGAACACACAAACGCATGAAACATGAGTTTTAGGGGCACACAAAGATTGTGGAGAAATATTTTAAAATGAATAAATTTTTTTTTTCATTTGAATAATTCAGTATTTACTATCATTTCTTACGAAAAATCTATCCGAGTTTTTTTTTAACGAAACAAGCAAATAAATGCACGAAACATGAGTTTTAGATGCTAACAAAGACTGTGGAGAAATATTTTGGGATGAATACAAATTCTGGTTTGATTTGAATAATTTAATATTTTCTATCATTTTTTACGAAAAATTTATCTGAGTTTTTTTTTAATGAAACGAACACGCAAACACAAGAAACATGAGTTTTAGGGGCACACAAAGATTGTGGAGAAATATTTTAAAACGAATACAAATTTTTTTTTCGTTTGAATAATTTAGTATTTACTATCATTTCTTATGAAAAATCTATCCGAGATTTTTTTTTTAATGAAACAAGCAAATAAATGCACGAAACATGAGTTTTAGATCCTAACAAATACTGTGGAGAAATATTTTAGGATGAATACAAATTTTGGTTTGATTTGAATCATTTAGTATTTTCTTTCATTTTTTACGAAAAATTTATCCGAGTTTTTTTTTAATGAAACGAGAACAAAAAAGCATGAAACATGAGTTTTAGGGGCACACAAAATTGCGAAGAAATATTCTAAAATGAATATAAATTTTTGTTTTTATTTGAATAATTTAGTATTTACTATGATTCTTTTTGAAAAATCTACCCGAGTTTTTTAACATGAAATGAGCGAAAAAACACATGTAACATGAGTTTTAGGGGCACAAAGATTGTGCAAAAATATTTGAAATTGAATACAAATTTTGGTTTGCATTTGAATAATTTAGATTTTACTATCATTCTTTACGAAAAATTTATCTGAGTTTTTTTTAATGAAATGAACACACAAACGCATGAAACATGAGTTTTAGGGGCACACAAAGATTGTGGAGAAATATTTTAAAATGAATAAATTTTTTTTTTTCATTTGAATAATTCAGTATTTACTATCATTTCTTACGAAAAATCTATCCGAGTTTTTTTTTAACGAAACAAGCAAATAAATGCACGAAACATGAGTTTTAGATGCTAACAAAGACTGGGGAGAAATATTTTTGGATGAATACAAATTTTGGTTTGATTTGAATAATTTAATATTTTCTATCATTTTTAACGAAATATTTATCTGAGTTTTTTTGTAATGAAACGAACACACAAACGCATGAAACATGAGTTTTAGGGGCACACAAAGATTGTGGAGAAATATTTTAAAACGAATACAAATTTTTTTTTTTCATTTGAATAATTTAGTATTTACTATCATTTCTTACGAAAAATCTATCCGAGTTTTTTTTAATGAAACAAGCAAATAAATGCACGAAACATGAGTTTTAGATGCTAACAAAGACTGTGGAGAAATATTTTAGGATGAATACAAATTCTGGTTTGATTTGAATAATTTAATATTTTCTATCATTTTTTACGAAAAATTTATCTGAGTTTTTTTTAATGAAACGAACACACAAACGCATGAAACATGAGTTTTAGGGGCACACAAAGATTGTGGAGAAATATTTTAAAACGAATACAAATTTTTTTTTCGTTTGAATAATTTAGTATTTACTATCATTTCTTATGAAAAATCTATCCGAGTTTTTTTTAATGAAATAAGCAAATAAATGCACGAAACATGAGTTTTAGATCCTAACAAAGACTGTGGAGAAATATTTTAGGATGAATACAAATTTTGGTTTGATTTGAATCATTTAGTATTTTCTTTCATTTTTTACGAAAAATTTATCCGAGTTTTTTTTTAATGAAACGAGAACAAAAAAGCATGAAACATGAGTTTTAGGGGCACACAAAGATTGCGAAGAAATATTCTAAAATGAATATAAATTTTTGTTTTTATTTGAATAATTTAGTATTTACTATGATTCTTTTTGAAAAATCTACCCGAGTTTTTTAACATGAAACGAGCGAAAAAACACATGTAACATGAGTTTTAGGGGCACAAAGATTGTGCAAAAATATTTGAAATTGAATACAAATTTTGGTTTGCATTTGAATAATTTAGATTTTACTATCATTCTTTACGAAAAATTTATCTGAGTTTTTTTTCAGTGAAATGAACACACAAACGCATGAAACATGAGTTTTAGGGGCACACAAAGATTGTGGAGAAATATTTTAAAATGAATACAATTTTTTTTTTTCATTTGAATAATTCAGTATTTACTATCATTTCGTACGAAAAATGTATCCATGTTTGTTTTTAACAAAACAAGCAAATAAATGCACGAAACATGAGTTTTAGATGCTAACAAAGACTGGGGACAAATATTTTTGGATGAATACAAATTTTGGTTTGATTTGAATCATTTAGTATTTTCTTTCATTTTTTATGAAAAATTTATCCGAGTTTTTTTTTAATGAAACGAGAACACAAACGCATGAAACATGAGTTTTAGGGGCACACAAAGATTGCGAAGAAATATTCTAAAATGAATATAAATTTTTGTTTTTATTTGAATAATTTAGTATTTACTATGATTCTTTTTGAAAAATCTAACCGAGTTTTTTAACATGAAACGAGCGAAAAAACACATGTAACATGAGTTTTAGGGGCACAAAGATTGTGGAAAAATATTTGAAATTGAATACAAATTTTGGTTTGCATTTGAATAATTTAGATTTTACTATCATTCTTTACGAAAAATTTATCCGAGTTTTTTTTCAATGAAACGAACACACAAACGCATGAAACATGAGTTTTAGGAGCACACAAAGATTGTGGAGAAATATTTTAAAATGAATAAAATTTTTTTTTTTCATTTGAATAATTCAGTATTTACTATCATTTCTTACGAAAAATCTATCCGAGTTTTTTTTTAACGAAACAAGCAAATAAATGCACGAAACATGAGTTTTAGATGCTAACAAAGAATGTGGAGAAATATTTTAGGATGAATACAAATTCTGGTTTGATTTGAATAATTTAATATTTTCTATCATTTTTTACGAAAAATTTATCTTTTTTTTTAATGAAACGAACACACAAACGCATGAAACATGAGTTTTAGGGGCACACAAAGATTGTGGAGAAATATTTTAAAACGAATACAAATTTTATTTTTTCATTTGAATAATTTAGTATTTACTATCATTTCTTATGAAAAATCTATCCGAGTTTTTTTTAATGAAACAAGCAAATAAATGCATGAAACATGAGTTTTAGATGCTAACAAAGACTGTGGAGAAATATTTTAGGATGAATACAAATTTTGGTTTGATTTGAATAATTTAATATTTTCTATCATTTTTTACGAAAAATTTATCTGAGTTTTTTTTTAATGAAACGAACACACAAACGCATGAAACATGAGTTTTAGGGGCACACAAAGATTGTGGAGAAATATTTTAAAACGAATACAAATTTTTTTTTTTTCGTTTGAATAATTTAGTATTTACTATCATTTCTTATGAAAAATCTATCCGAGATTTTTTTTAATGAAACAAGCAAATAAATGCACGAAACATGAGTTTTAGATCCTAACAAAGACTGTGGAGAAATATTTTAGGATGAATACAAATTTTGGTTTGATTTGAATCATTTAGTATTTTCTTTCATTTTTTACGAAAAATTTATCCGAGTTTTTTTTAATGAAACGAGAACAAAAACGCATGAAACATGAGTTTTAGGGGCACACAAAGATTGCGAAGAAATATTCTAAAATGAATATAAATTTTTGTTTTTATTTGAATAATTTAGTATTTACTATGATTCTTTTTGAAAAATCTAACCGAGTTTTTTAACATGAAACGAGCGAAAAAACACATGTAACATGAGTTTTAGGGGCACAAAGATTGTGCAAAAATATTTGAAATTGAATACAAATTTTGGTTTGCATTTGAATAATTTAGATTTTACTATCATTCTTTACGAAAAATTTATCGGGTTTTTTTTTAATGAAACGAACACACAAACGCATGAAACATGAGTTTTAGGGGCACACAAAGATTGTGGAGAAATATTTTAAAATGAATAAATAATTTTTTTTTTCATTTGAATAATTCAGTATTTACTATCATTTCTTACGAAAAATCTATCCGAGTTTTTTTTTAACGAAACAAGCAAATAAATGCACGAAACATGAGTTTTAGATGCTAACAAAGAATGTGGAGAAATATTTTGGGATGAATACAAATTTTGGTTTGATTTGAATAATTTAATATTTTCTATCATTTTTTACGAAAAATTTATCTGAGTTTTTTTTTAATGAAACGAACACACAAACACATGAAACATGAGTTTTAGGGGCACACAAAGATTGTGGAGAAATATTTTAAAACGAATACAAATTTTTTTTTTCGTTTGAATAATTTAGTATTTACTATCATTTCTTATGAAAAATCTATCCGAGTTTTTTTTAATGAAACAAGCAAATAAATGCACGAAACATGAGTTTTAGATCCTAACAAAGACTGTGGAGAAATATTTTAGGATGAATACAAATTTTGGTTTGATTTGAATCATTTAGTATTTTCTTTCATTTTTTACGAAAAATTTATCCGAGTTTTTTTTAATGAAACGAGAACACAAACGCATGAAACATGAGTTTTAGGGGCACACAAAGATTGCGAAGAAATATTCTAAAATGAATATAAATTTTTGTTTTTATTTGAATAATTTAGTATTTACTATGATTCTTTTTGAAAAATCTAACCGAGTTTTTTAACATGAAACGAGCGAAAAAACACATGTAACATGAGTTTTAGGGGCACACAAAGATTGTGGAAAAATATTTGAAATTGAATACAAATTTTGGTTTGCATTTGAATAATTTAGTATTTACTATCATTCTTTACGAAAAATTTATCCGAGTTTTTTTTTAATGAAACGAACACACAAACGCATGAAACATGAGTTTTAGGGGCACACAAAGATTGTGGAGAAATATTTTAAAATGAATACAAATTTTTTTTTCATTTGAATAATTCAGTATTTACTATCATTTCGTACGAAAAATCTATCCGAGTTTTTTTTTAACGAAACAAGCAAATAAATGCACGAAACATGAGTTTTAGATGCTAACAAAGAATGTGGAGAAATATTTTAGGATGAATACAAATTCTGGTTTGATTTGAATAATTTAATATTTTCTATCATTTTTTACGAAAAATTTATCTGAGTTTTTTTTTAATGAAACGAACACACAAACGCATGAAACATGAGTTTTAGGGGCACACAAAGATTGTGGAGAAATATTTTAAAACGAATACAAATTTTTTTTTTATTTGAATAATTTAGTATTTACTATCATTTCTTATGAAAAATCTATCCGAGTTTTTTTTAATGAAACAAGCAAATAAATGCATGAAACATGAGTTTTAGATGCTAACAAAGACTGTGGAGAAATATTTTAGGATGAATACAAATTTTGGTTTGATTTGAATAATTTAATATTTTCTATCATTTTTTACGAAAAATTTATCTGAGTTTTTTTTTAATGAAACGAACACACAAACGCATGAAACATGAGTTTTAGGGGCACACAAAGATTGTGGAGAAATATTTTAAAACGAATACAAATTTTTTTTTTTTCATTTGAATAATTTAGTATTTACTATCATTTCTTATGAAAAATCTATCCGAGTTTTTTTTAATGAAACAAGCAAATAAATGCACGAAACATGAGTTTTAGATCCTAACAAAGACTGTGGAGAAATATTTTTGGACGAATACAAATTTTGGTTTGATTTGAATCATTTAGTATTTTCTTTCATTTTTTACGAAAAATTTATCTGAGTTTTTTTTTAATGAAACGAGAACACTAAAGCATGAAACATGAGTTTTAGGGGCACACAAAGATTGCGAAGCCATATTCTAAAATGAATATAAATTTTTGTTTTTATTTGAATAATTTAGTATTTACTTTGATTCTTTTTGAAAAATCTAACCGAGTTTTTTAACATGAAACGAGCGAAAAAAACACATGTAACATGAGTTTTAGGGGCACAAAGATTGTGGAAAAATATTTGAAATTGAATACAAATTTTGGTTTGCATTTGAATAATTTAGATTTTACTATCATTCTTTACGAAAAATTTATCTGAGTTTTTTTTTAATGAAACGAACACACAAACGCATGAAACATGAGTTTTAGGGGCACACAAAGATTGTGGAGAAATATTTTAAAATGAATACAAATTTTTTTTTTCATTTGAATAATTCAGTATTTACTATCATTTCTTACGAAAAATCTATCCGAGTTTTTTTTTAACGAAACAAGCAAATAAATGCACGAAACATGAGTTTTAGATGCTAACAAAGACTGTGGAGAAATATTTTAGGATGAATACAAATTTTGGTTTGATTTGAATAATTTAATATTTTCTATCATTTTTTACGAAAAATTTATCTGAGTTTTTTTTTAATGAAACGAACACACAAACGCATGAAACATGAGTTTTAGGGGCACACAAAGATTGTGGAGAAATATTTTAAAACGAATACAAATTTTTTTTTTCGTTTGAATAATTTAGTATTTACTATCATTTCTTATGAAAAATCTATCCGAGTTTTTTTTAATGAAACAAGCAAATAAATGCACGAAACATGAGTTTTAGATCCTAACAAAGACTGTGGAGAAATATTTTAGGATGAATACAAATTTTGGTTTGATTTGAATCATTTAGTATTTTCTTTCATTTTTTACGAAAAATTTATCCGAGTTTTTTTTAATGAAACGAGAACACAAACGCATGAAACATGAGTTTTAGGGGCACACAAAATTTGCGAAGAAATATTCTAAAATGAATATAAATTTTTGTTTTTATTTGAATAATTTAGTATTTACTATGATTCTTTTTGAAAAATCTAACCGAGTTTTTTAACATGAAACGAGCAAACAAACACATGTAACATGAGTTTTAGGGGCACAAAGATTGTAGAAAAATATTTGAAATTGAATACAAATTTTGGTTTGCATTTGAATAATTTAGATTTTACTATCATTCTTTACGAAAAATTTATCTGAGTTTTTTTTTAATGAAACGAACACACAAACGCATGAAACATGAGTTTTAGGGGCACACAAAGATTGTGGAGAAATATTTTAAAATGAATACAAATTTTTTTTTTTCATTTGAATAATTCAGTATTTACTATCATTTCGTACGAAAAATCTATCCGAGTTTTTTTTTAACGAAACAAGCAAATAAATGCACGAAACATGAGTTTTAGATGCTAACAAAGACTGTGGAGAAATATTTTAGGATGAATACAAATTTTGGTTTGATTTGAATAATTTAATATTTTCTATCATTTTTTACGAAAAATTTATCTGAGTTTTTTTTTAATGAAACGAACACACAAACGCATGAAACATGAGTTTTAGGGGCACACAAAGATTGTGGAGAAATATTTTAAAACGAATACAAATTTTTTTTTTTTCGTTTGAATAATTTAGTATTTACTATCACTTCTTATGAAAAATCTATCCGAGTTTTTTTAATGAAACAAGCAAATAAATGCACGAAACATGAGTTTTAGATCCTAACAAAGACTGTGGAGAAATATTTTAGGATGAATACAAATTTTGGTTTGATTTGAATCATTTAGTATTTTCTTTCATTTTTTACGAAAAATTTATCCGAGTTTTTTTTTAATGAAACGAGAACACAAACGCATGAAACATGAGTTTTAGGGGCACACAAAGATTGCGAAGAAATATTCTAAAATGAATATAAATTTTTGTTTTTATTTGAATAATTTAGTATTTACTATGATTCTTTTTGAAAAATCTAACCGAGTTTTTTAACATGAAACGAGCGAACAAACACATGTAACATGAGTTTTAGGGGCACAAAGATTGTGGAAAAATATTTGAAATTGAATACAAATTTTTGTTTGCATTTGAATAATTTAGAATTTACTATCATTCTTTACGAAAAATTTATCCGAGTTTTTTTTTGATAAACGAACACACAAACGCATGAAACATGAGTTTTAGGGGCACACAAAGATTGTGGAGAAATATTTTAAAATGAATACAAATTTTTTTTTTCATTTGAATAATTTAGTATTTACTATCATTTCTTACGAAAAATCTATCCGAGTTTTTTTTAAAACAAGCAAAAAATCACGAAACAGAGTTTTAGATGCAACAAAGAAAAATATTGGAAAACAAATATTTAAAATAATTTACAAAAATTTACAGTTTTTAAAAACAAACCAAACACAAAACAAATAAAAATAAATTTTAAAATACAACATTTTAATGAAACAAGCAAATAAATGCACGAAACATGAGTTTTAGATCCTAACAAAGAGTGTGGAGAAATATTTTAGGATGAATACAAATTTTGGTTTGATTTGAATAATTTAGTATTTTCTATCTTTTTTACGAAAATTTTATCCGAGTTTTTTTTAATGAAACGAGAACACAAACGCATGAAACATGAGTTTTAGGGGCACACAAAGATTGCGAAGAAATATTCTAAAATGAATATAAATTTTTGTTTTTATTTGAATAATTTAGTATTTACTATGATTCTTTTTGAAAAATCTAACCGAGTTTTTTAACATGAAACGAGCAAACAAACACATGTAACATGAGTTTTAGGGGCACAAAGATTGTGGAAAAATATTTGAAATTGAATACAAATTTTGGTTTGCATTTGAATAATTTAGAATTTACTATCATTCTTTACGAAAAATTTATCTTAATTTTTTTTAATGAAACGAACACACAAACGCATGAAACATGAGTTTTAGGGGCACACAAAGATTGTGGAGAAATATTTTAAAACGAATACAAATTTTTTTTTTTTCATTTGAATAATTTAGTATTTACTATCATTTCTTACGAAAAATCTATCCGAGTTTTTTTTTAATGAAACAAGCAAATAAATGCACGAAACATGAGTTTTAGATGCTAACAAAGACTGTGGAGAAATATTTTAGGATGAATACAAATTTTGGTTTGATTTGAATAATTTAATATTTTCTATCATTTTTTACGAAAAATTTATCTGAGTTTTTTTTTAATGAAACGAACACACAAACGCATGAAACATGAGTTTTAGGGGCACACAAAGATTGTGGAGAAATATTTTAAAACGAATACAAATTTTTTTTTTCGTTTGAATAATTTAGTATTTACTATCATTTCTTACGAAAAATCTATCCGAGCTTTTTTTAATCAAACAAGCAAATAAATGCACGAAACATGAGTTTTAGATCCTAACAAAGAGTGTGGAGAAATATTTTAGGATGAATACAAATTTTGGTTTGATTTGAATAATTTAGTATTTTCTATCTTTTTTACGAAAATTTTATTCGAGTTTTTTTTAATGAAACGAGAACACAAACGCATGAAACATGAGTTTTAGGGGCACACAAAGATTGCGAAGAAATATTCTAAAATGAATATAAATTTTTGTTTTTATTTGAATAATTTAGTATTTACTATGATTCTTTTTGAAAAATCTAACCGAGTTTTTTAACATGAAACGAGCAAACAAACACATGTCACATGAGTTTTATGGGCACAAAGCGTGTAGAAAAATATTTGAAATTGAATACAAATTTTTGTTTGCATTTGACTAATTTAGAATTTATTATCATTCTTTACGAAAAATTTATCTGAGTTTTTTTTTAATAAAACGAACACACAAACGCATGAAACATGAGTTTTAGGGGCACACAAAGATTGTGGAGAAATATTTTAAAACGAATACAAATTTTTTTTTTCGTTTGAATAATTTAGTATTTACTATCATTTCTTATGAAAAATCTATCCGAGTTTTTTTTAATGAAACAAGCAAATAAATGCATGAAACATGAATTTTAGATGCTAACAAAGACTGTGGAGAAATATTTTAGGATGAATACAAATTTTGGTTTGATTTGAATCATTTAGTATTTTCTTTCATTTTTTACGAAAAATTTATCCGAGTTTTTTTAATGAAACGAGAACACAAACGCATGAAACATGAGTTTTAGGGGCACACAAAGATTGCGAAGAAATATTCTAAAATGACTATATATTTTTGTTTTTATTTGAATAATTTAGTATTTACTATGATTCTTTTTGAAAAATCTAACCGAGTTTTTTAACATGAAACGAGCAAACAAACACATGTAACATGAGTTTTATGGGCACAAAGCGTGTAGAAAAATATTTGAAATTGAATACAAATTTTTGTTTGCATTTGACTAATTTAGAATTTACTATCATTCTTTACGAAAAATTTATCTGAGTTTTTTTTTAATGAAACGAACACACAAACGCATGAAACATGAGTTTTAGGGGCACACAAAGATTGTGGAGAAATATTTTAAAATGAATACAAATTTTTTTTTCATTTGAATAATTTAGTATTTACTATCATTTCTTACGAAAAATCTATCCGAGTTTTTTTTTAACGAAACAAGCAAATAAATGCACGAAACATGAGTTTTAGATGCTAACAAAGACTGTGGAGAAATATTTTAGGATGAATACAAATTCTGGTTTGATTTGAATAATTTAATATTTTCTATCATTTTTTACGAAAAATTTATCCGAGTTTTTTTTAATGAAACGAACACACAAACGCATGAAACATGAGTTTTAGGGGCACACAAAGATTGTGGAGAAATATTTTAAAACGAATACAAATTTTTTTTTTTTTTTTTTGAATAATTTAGTATTTACTATCATTTCTTATGAAAAATCTATCCGAGTTTTTTTTAATGAAACAAGCAAATAAATGCACGAAACATGAGTTTTAGATCCTAACAAAGACTGTGGAGAAATATTTTAGGATGAATACAAATTTTGGTTTGATTTGAATCATTTAGTATTTTCTTTCATTTTTTACGAAAAATTTATCCGAGTTTTTTTTTAATGAAACGAGAACACAAACGCATGAAACATGAGTTTTAGGGGCACACAAAGATTGCGAAGAAATATTCTAAAATGAATATAAATTTTTGTTTTTATTTGAATAATTTAGTATTTACTATGATTCTTTTTGAAAAATCTAACCGAGTTTTTTAACATGAAACGAGCGAACAAACACATGTAACATGAGTTTTAGGGGCACAAAGATTGTGGAAAAATATTTGAAATTGAATACAAATTTTTGTTTGCATTTGAATAATTTAGAATTTACTATCATTCTTTACGAAAAATTTATCTGAGTTTTTTTTAATGAAACGAACACACAAACGCATGAAACATGAGTTTTAGGGGCACACAAAGATTGTGGAGAAATATTTTAAAACGAATACAAATTTTTTTTTTTCATTTGAATAATTTAGTATTTACTATCATTTCTTACGAAAAATCTATCCGAGTTTTTTTTAACGAAACAAGCAAATAAATGCACGAAACATGAGTTTTAGATGCTAACAAAGACTGTGGAGAAATATTTTAGGATGAATACAAATTTTGGTTTGATTTGAATAATTTAATATTTTCTATCATTTTTTACGAAAAATTTATCCGAGTTTTTTTTAATGAAACGAACACACAAACGCATGAAACATGAGTTTTAGGGGCACACAAAGATTGTGGAGAAATATTTTAAAACGAATACAAATTTTTTTTTTCGTTTGAAAAATCTATCCGAGTTTTTTTTAATGAAACAAGCAAATAAATGCACGAAACATGAGTTTTAGATCCTAAGAAAGGCTGTGGAGAAATATTTTAGGATGAATACAAATTTTTGTTTGATTTGAATAATTTAGTATTTTCTTTCATTTTTTACGAAAAATTTATCCGAGTTTTTTTTTAATGAAACGAGAACACAAACGCATGAAACATGAGTTTTAGGGGCACACAAAGATTGCGAAGAAATATTCTAAAATGAATATAAATTTTTGTTTTTATTTGAATAATTTAGTATTTACTATGATTCTTTTTGAAAAATCTAACCGAGTTTTTTTAACATGAAACGAGCAAACAAACACATGTAACATGAGTTTTAGGGGCACAAAGATTGTAGAAAAATATTTGAAATTGAATACAAATTTTTGTTTGCATTTGACTAATTTAGAATTTACTATCATTCTTTACGAAAAATTTATCTGAGTTTTTTTTTAATGAAACGAACACACAAACGCATGAAACATGAGTTTTAGGGGCACACAAAGATTGTGGAGAAATATTTTAAAATGAATACAAATTTTTTTTTCATTTGAATAATTCAGTATTTACTATCATTTCTTACGAAAAATCTATCCGAGTTTTTTTTTAACGAAACAAGCAAATAAATGCACGAAACATGAGTTTTAGATGCTAACAAAGAATGTGGAGAAATATTTTAGGATGAATACAAATTCTGGTTTGATTTGAATAATTTAATATTTTCTATCATTTTTTACGAAAAATTTATCTGAGTTTTTTTTAATGAAACGAACACACAAACGCATGAAACATGAGTTTTAGGGGCACACAAAGATTGTGGAGAAATATTTTAAAACGAATACAAATTTTTTTTTTCGTTTGAATAATTTAGTATTTACTATCATTTCTTATGAAAAATCTATCCGAGTTTTTTTTAATGAAACAAGCAAATAAATGCACGAAACATGAGTTTTAGATCCTAACAAAGACTGTGGAGAAATATTTTAGGATGAATACAAATTTTGGTTTGATTTGAATAATTTAGTATTTTCTTTCATTTTTTACGAAAAATTTATCCGAGTTTTTTTTTATGAAACGAGAACACAAACGCATGAAACATGAGTTTTAGGGGCACACAAAGATTGCGAAGAAATATTCTAAAATGAATATAAATTTTTGTTTTTATTTGAATAATTTAGTATTTACTATGATTCTTTTTGAAAAATCTAACCGAGTTTTTTAACATGAAACGAGCAAACAAACACATGTAACATGAGTTTTATGGGCACAAAGCGTGTAGAAAAATATTTGAAATTGAATACAAATTTTTGTTTGCATTTGAATAATTTAGATTTTACTATCATTCTTTACGAAAAATTTATCCGAGTTTTTTTTTAATGAAACGAACACACAAACGCATGAAACATGAGTTTTAGGGGCACACAAAGATTGTGGAGAAATATTTTAAAATGAATACAAATTTTTTTTTTCATTTGAATAATTTAGTATTTACTATCATTTCTTACGAAAAATCTATCCGAGTTTTTTTTTAACGAAACAAGCAAATAAATGCACGAAACATGAGTTTTAGATGCTAACAAAGACTGTGGAGAAATATTTTAGGATGAATACAAATTTTGGTTTGATTTGAATAATTTAATATTTTCTATCATTTTTTACGAAAAATTTATCTGAGTTTTTTTTTAATGAAACGAACACACAAACGCATGAAACATGAGTTTTAGGGGCACACAAAGATTGTGGAGAAATATTTTAAAACGAATACAAATTTTTTTTTTTCGTTTGAATAATTTAGTATTTACTATCATTTCTTATGAAAAATCTATCCGAGTTTTTTTTAATGAAACAAGCAAATAAATGCACGAAACATGAGTTTTAGATCCTAACAAAGACTGTGGAGAAATATTTTAGGATGAATACAAATTTTGGTTTGATTTGAATCATTTAGTATTTTCTTTCATTTTTTACGAAAAATTTATCCGAGTTTTTTTTAATGAAACGAGAACACAAACGCATGAAACATGAGTTTTAGGGGCACACAAAGATTGCGAAGAAATATTCTAAAATGAATATAAATTTTTGTTTTTATTTGAATAATTTAGTATTTACTATGATTCTTTTTGAAAAATCTAACCGAGTTTTTTAACATGAAACGAGCGAACAAACACATGTAACATGAGTTTTAGGGGCACAAAGATTGTGGAAAAATATTTGAAATTGAATACAAATTTTTGTTTGCATTTGAATAATTTAGAATTTACTATCATTCTTTACGAAAAATTTATCTGAGTTTTTTTTAATGAAACGAACACACAAACGCATGAAACATGAGTTTTAGGGGCACACAAAGATTGTGGAGAAATATTTTAAAATGAATACAAATTTTTTTTTTTCATTTGAATAATTCAGTATTTACTATCATTTCTTACGAAAAATCTATCCGAGTTTTTTTTAACGAAACAAGCAAATAAATGCACGAAACATGAGTTTTAGATGCTAACAAAGAATGTGGAGAAATATTTTAGGATGAATACAAATTCTGGTTTGATTTGAATAATTTAATATTTTCTATCATTTTTTACGAAAAATTTATCTGAGTTTTTTTTTATGAAACGAACACACAAACGCATGAAACATGAGTTTTAGGGGCACACAAAGATTGTAGAGAAATATTTTAAAACGAATACAAATTTTTTTTTTTCGTTTGAATAATTTAGTATTTACTATCATTTCTTATGAAAAATCTATCCGAGTTTTTTTTAATGAAACAAGCAAATAAATGCACGAAACATGAGTTTTAGATCCTAACAAAGACTGTGGAGAAATATTTTAGGATGAATACAAATTTTGGTTTGATTTGAATCATTTAGTATTTTCTTTCATTTTTTACGAAAAATTTATCCGAGTTTTTTTTTAATGAAACGAGAACACAAACGCATGAAACATGAGTTTTAGGGGCACACAAAGATTGCGAAGAAATATTCTAAAATGAATATAAATTTTTTTTTTTATTTGAATAATTTAGTATTTACTATGATTCTTTTTGAAAAATCTAACCGAGTTTTTTAACATGAAACGAGCGAAAAAACACATGTAACATGAGTTTTAGGGGCACAAAGATTGTGGAAAAATATTTGAAATTGAATACAAATTTTTGTTTGCATTTGAATAATTTAGAATTTACTATCATTCTTTACGAAAAATTTATCTGAGTTTTTTTTTAATGAAACGAACACACAAACGCATGAAACATGAGTTTTAGGGGCACACAAAGATTGTGGAGAAATATTTTAAAATGAATACAAATTTTTTTTTTTCATTTGAATAATTCAGTATTTACTATCATTTCTTACTTTTGAAAAATCTATCCGAGTTTTTTTTTAACGAAACAAGCAAATAAATGCACGAAACATGAGTTTTAGATGCTAACAAAGAATGTGGAGAAATATTTTAGGATGAATACAAATTCTGGTTTGATTTGAATAATTTAATATTTTCTATCATTTTTTACGAAAAATTTATCTGAGTTTTTTTTAATGAAACGAACACACAAACGCATGAAACATGAGTTTTAGGGGCACACAAAGATTGTGGAGAAATATTTTAAAACGAATACAAATTTTTTTTTTTCGTTTGAATAATTTAGTATTTACTATCATTTCTTATGAAAAATCTATCCGAGTTTTTTTTAATGAAACAAGCAAATAAATGCATGAAACATGAGTTTTAGATCCTAACAAAGACTGTG